>JAGSMR010000053.1:5277500-5687500 GCA_029286605.1 Sericinus montela
ACTTGTACCGATGAGTTTTTTCGAAAACTTATGTATGATTTATATCGTTGACTTGGACATAAAGACGGCACAGGTCAACCACATGGCACGTTGTTCCAAAAAATGTATTCAGTGGAAGTTGAAAGGTATTAATTGACAAGACTTCTGTCTACCCCTGTATTGAGAATTGCGTGAAGACTTTTTTTATAACATCCCTAAAGATTTCATGTAATGTTCTGTACTTAATAGAGTATGTACATTGACGATTAGAGATAAATCTTTAAGGGCGTAAGCCTTGATATCCGCGACACTGTTTGGGCGGTTCTGCGGTTCAGGTATCCGGAATATATTGACTCGAACGCCTTATTCAATACGCTCCAATCTAACTGGAAATGTAGTGAATTACCGAGTAATTGTTTCATCTGTTCGACTAGAACAGTGGCTCATTTGAATGTTACATTTTGCGAATTAAATAAATAAACGTCTTCTCGTATAGTGTTTGACTAGTAGGCAGAGAGAACAAATCGCCAAGAGTCAGAGTTAAGAATATACCATCCTTTTTCCACTCATGGGTGTCGTAATTGGCGACTAGGGGAAAAGCCTTAAAATACCATTGACCGACAGATGGTGGGGTAATCATATAATAATAGGTCAAAGATATATATTTTAATATATAGATAAGAACTATATCAAATATCAACCATCAAATATTGATCCCAAAGTAAGTAGCTAAAGCACTTGTGTTTTGGAATTTAAAGATTTGTTCAATTCAATAAATAAATTTTGACAAAATGGGACGTAAGTCAATTACATCCCAGCTTAAAAACAATTCTTTTCAAAATTTTGATTCACCGATTGATACATCCATAGCTCCAAGACCACACAATTTTGATTTAAAGAAAGTTGTCGAGTATAAAGTTATGGATGGTGATTTAAAAAACGCATCGCGCATTTTATTTTCAGATGATATCCTGGCGCCTCACAATGCGGACACCCTTGAAAGCTTACATCAGAAGCATCCTAAGGCCAATTCCTCCCTGCTGCTACCGTCGCCTCCTGATCCTTCTTATCAGCCATTACAAGTTTCAGAAAAAGATACTTTAGAGGCAATTATGTCTTTCTCAAATGGCTCTGCCGGCGGCATTAACGGAATTACGCCTCAACATCTGAAAGATCTTGTAAGCGCGTCCGCCGGTGACGCCGGCCGAATTCTTTTGGGCGACATAAAAAAATTAAGTAATTTTATGCTTTCTGGCAATGTAAATCCCAATTTTGTTAAAATCATATATGGAGCAAGGTTATGTGCCTTTAAAAAAAAGATAATGGTGTCCGCCCTATAGCTGTTGGTTCCACTTTTAGACGTTTAACTTCTAAATTAGCATGTAGGCACATAACCTCCGATCTAAAGTCAAAATTTCAGCCTGTTCAGTTAGGCTTCGGTAGCAGAGGAGGTTGTGAGGCTGTACATTCAGTGCGTACTTTTTAACGAATTGTCAAACAGATGTTCTCTTGAAAGTTGACCTTAGGAATGCCTTTAACTCCCTCGACAGATCAACCCTGCTGAAGGAGGTTGCGAAATATACCCCGGAAATTTACCATTACGTTTGGCAATGTTACAGTCAAAACTCTAATTTATTTTACGAAAATCATTTAATTGACTCAGCCGTCGGAGTTCAGCAGGGTGATCCACTGGGCCCAGCATTGTTTAGTTTGGGAATTCAACCGATTATTTCAAAGTTGAAATCCAAACTCAATGTTTGGTACCTAGATGACGGAAGCCTAGAAGGAAAGCCAGATGACGTGCAAAATGACCTTCAAAAAATTATTCAAAATTTTAAAAACATTGGCCTTGAATTAAATAATACTAGATGTGAACTTTTCATTCCTGACCGTTTGTCTTCTCATAGACACAGTTTGTTTCAAAATTTTAACTACATATCTCCTGGTATTAAAGTAACTGAGGCGGATTCTCTTTACCTCCTTGGAGCGCCGTTATTTATAGAGAGTATGAAACCTCTTTTGAAAGTAAAATTTGATCAATTTTTAGAATATGTTAATAAACTGTATATTCTTAATTCTCAAATAGCGCTTACTATTTTAAAATATTGCGTTCTTGTTCCTAAATTTACTTATTTACTCCGCTCGAGTCCAGCATGGAAATGTTCTGATTTTTTAAAACAAATTGACCTTAATCTCAAAATAGCTATGGAAAAAATTCTAAATTTATCTTTAGTCTCATCTAGCTGGACTCAAGCTACTTTACCTGTTAGATTTGGAGGTATCGGTATAAGAGAGGTTTCTAATATTGCGCTGCCGGCTTTCCTTGCCTCCGTACACAGTGTTCATGATTTGTCACGTAAAATTCTTAAGAATGATTTGGACTTGACCCTTGCTACCGAGGCAAGAGAAGCATGGTTACGTCTCTGTCCCGGCGAGGATATTCCACTGGAACCTAACTCACAAAAACGGTGGGATATCCCGTTGGTTCAGAATGTGCAGAAATGCTTACTGAACAATTTTAACTGTGACAGAGACCGCGCCCGCTTTCTAGGTGTTTCGACAAAGGAATCCAGTTACTGGCTACATGCTTTACCATCAAGTAACCTTGGTACATTATTAGTTAACGAAAGTTTACGTATAGCTGTAGGAATACGATTGGGAGCATCGATTTGTCAACCACATCGATGTCCTTGTGGCAGCGACGTCGACGAGTTAAGCCTCCACGGACTTTCATGCCAAAAAAGTGCCGGCAGACAATCTCGTCACGGTTCCTTGAATGAAGTCATCCGAAGGGCTCTTGTTTCCATAAATATTCCATCGGTTTTAGAGCCTTGTGGAATATTTAGGGAGGATGGTAAGAGTGGTCTTTGAAAGGAGACTATATATTTGTTCCATTTGCCGTAGAGATAATCGGTCCGTGGGGTCCCCGCGCGATGCAGTTTCTAAAGGAATTGTATCCGCGACTTATCGTTGCCGCTGGTGACAAGAGGGCTGGTTCTTTTCTCGCTCAACGGTTAAGTCTAGCCATTCAACGTGGAAATGCAGCCAGCGTTCTTGGTACCATGCCACGAGGAGTAGGGCTCTACGATTATAATAGTTTTTAGTTAATAAGTATTGTAAATATTAACATGATTTTTTATGTCAATAAATATTTATAAAGACAAAAATAAAAAAAATTATCACCCATGAAATAAAACAAACCTATTACGACCCTTTCTTATATACTGCAATGGTAACTATAAATATGGCCTTAAATTATTCCATACAGGAAATATTAAAAGTAATGACATACCTAAACTTATCGGAAATGGCTTACCTTTACATTTCGCAAACATCAATTCGGTAGGGGGCGAATGTTATGAGGAAATATCAGTCGCGCTTAACTTTGCCCTCCCTGAGGGGAGCGTATTGCCAAACTCACGAAATTGTCTAATGACGCATTACTGTGATTCACCATTAGTCACATAGATAACGTAAATAGAATACATCTATTTTTCCCTCAATAAATGGCAATATTCGTACATTAAATACTGATTGTAAATGTTTGAATGTATATATGTCTATATGTATAAATAAATATCGCTTCTACAGTAAGACGGCGATAGAATCACCACCTGTCACTTTGTTCCAAGAAGGCTTTTGTTCGAAGGGACTTTATTGTCCAGAATAGACCTCTGCCTACCCCTGTATTCGGAATTGCGTGAATTTATTTATATATAGTTATATATAGTGTAGTATAAGTATTGTTTGGATGTAAAGGTGCATACTGTTTTCATATAGATACTAATTTAGTATATAATGAACAAAAAATAACCAGGTTTATAATACCAGTAACTGTTCAACTATTTTTATTTCCCGACGTTTCGGATGCTTTACAGCATCCGTGGTCACGGGGGGACTGACGTGATAAAATCCGAAAATCGTTTTATTTAAAATATTATTATTATTAATGATATCTCAAGAACAATAGATACAAATCATGACACTAAATCCGTTAAGATTGTTTGAGATGAAACCATCTGGTAATATTCTCTTATGGTTATCACACAGCAACAGACTATAAACCCACTTGTATTTTAAAACAAAATGTAACATTTTTTAAAACAGTTCTTGTGTGAGTATCAAACATAGTGTTTGTAAGTGTCCTTTTAAAGCGTCGTGCTCATTGAGCTTAAGGACTAAATGTTTACGCGATATGTTGAGTATAAAACTAGCTCTCTAGTACAGCTTTCGTGCTACTATACTAGCGAGTATACTAGCGAGTCATTTTCTTAAAAACTAAATATTTAGTTTATGTATTCTTGGCCGTACAACTTGGTTTGGCATAAAACAATTATTTTGATAGGTCGTTGCATATACAATAGTTTTTATACATACATTGTACCCTTAAAGCCTCACGGTAATAACTTAACTTTATTATTAAACAACAAACGAAATATTTTGTTTTGTTCTTGAACTTCAATTATAAACCAAACTTGCGTTTTGTAACAAAAATAATATTCTTAGGGGTAAATATTGCTTTGCATTGACTGTAAATAAATTCGCCATCTACAATTAGCAGAAAAAAAATAACTAAAATTAACCTAGGAATAACCTAGTATTGAGAATAAGTACTTGAGCTTGTTTTTTTTTGTAAATAATTCTTTTTTCGACTTTTAAATGGTCTTTTAAACAGCGATAAAAATAAATAAATAAATATCTTCACGCGATTCTCAATACAGGGGTATTCAATGGTCTTGTTTAGACATTTAAGTCCCTTTGACCCATCCGACACAACGTGACAGGTGGTGAGCCCGTTGCCGTTTTTATATCCAAGCCGACGATATAATTCCTACATAAGTTTTTTGAGAAACCCATTGGTACGAGCCTACCACCTGGGGATCGAACTCTGATCTCTTGACTCGTTATTCTGACCACCCAACCACTCAGCTATCATATCTCTTTAAACGGCGACGATGTTAAAATAGTGTATAATGTACATAAAATGTCACTTACACGGGCTGCGGAGAACTAAAGCAGTGTATAAAACTAGCCTCGGTGAAATTCCTTTCAGGCGTTTGAAGTACTGGTTTATTTTGCGGCAATTTTAACTTACATCGTGTATACATAGGACAAAAGGAAAGCACTTGTTAGACTATGGTCGTAAGGGTAAGGACGTTTGGGTATGATCTTGTCTTGTTTGGATTAATGTCAGCCTGTAGAGTTAAAATATACAAATACTTTCCCTTAACTTTATAAAGATTGTGGCTTTAATGATTTTTAATATAGCACTACTATGTTTCTATAACTACTGTCTACTTTATTGAAAATTCTGTGTTTAAAATTTTTTATTATTAGTCAAGTCGAATCCCTCAAGATATAAAGATTCCTACGAGGAATATAAAGGTTTTCACTCGAGTTGTTGGTGTATATGTGTATAATGCGTTAGCAGAGAAGCTAGGATAGTCAAGGGGTCGCTATTTGAATCTACGTCTACTACGAGACAAAAAAATATCTTCACGCAATTCCCAATACAAGGGTAGACAGAGGTCTAGACAATTAAGTCGTTTCGACCCACCTTCCACCGAAGATAATTTTGGGACAAAGGAGAGCCCGTCGCCGTCTTGAATGTCCAAGCCAACAATATAAAACGTACATAAGTTTTCGAAAAAACCCATTGGTACGAGCCTGCCACCTGAGGATCGAAGTCGGGTTTCTCGACTAGAATTCCGACCACCCAACTAATCAACTATCTATAGTTTTAAACGGTCACGAAATGGTGGTGGAGATTGGAGGAGAAGACATTGGAGTGCAGCCCTCTGAAGTTGGTGAGGTGCACAGATAGGGAGTTACCATCTCTAAAAATAGCAGACCAAAATTCAGCAGACCCGTGACGAGCAGTGGCGTCTTGGCTCCCTAGCATGATGTTGGGTTCTGGCATCGCCAATACGCCTGCCGAGTCCTTCTCTGCAGGCCATTATCTATTAATGTACTTTTTTTATTTATGTGAAAGAAAAATGCCAGCGAGTAAATAATATCATAGTTTTTAAATGGCGATAAAATATTAAAAAATGAAAATTGATAAATATTCGTTCCAGACATTTTGCTATATGCATCTTACAGGATCTTCACAATCTTTCCGGGATAAAATGTACAGCAGTGTTGTAATCATGATGATAAGATTTCAAACAACGGAAATCAAGTTAATTGTTTTTTTTAATACATTGTTCAGATTTGCAAAAACAAATTACCATTTTAACTTGACCTTTCTACTGAATGATGAAACAGATCAAAATTTGTTTTTGGTTTCAGCGTCAACCTTGAACCAACAGATAAACGAGTTCTTATTCGTTAATCTGTTTGTTCAAGGTCGACGCTGAAAATTCTTATTTTAAAATTACGTTTTTAGACGCTCAGACACGTGGTACCGAATTCCAGTTACTTTCACTCAAATATCTTTAATGTACAGACACGTGACATTTAAAATTTTATCACGTGACATTTAAAAAATAAAAAAAATATCTTCACGCAATTCCCACTACAGGGGTAGACTGAGGTCAAGTCTAGACAATTAAGTCCCTTTGACCCACCTTCCACCGAAGATATTTTCGGGACAACGTGACAGGTGGTGAGCCTGTCGCCGTCTTTATGTCCAAGCCAACGATGAAATTCGTACATAAGTTTTTGAAAAACTCATTGGTACTGCCACCTGGGGATCGAACTCGGGTCTCTCGACTCGAAATTCCGATCACCCAACAACTCGGCTATCGTGACTTATAATACTACATATATAGATATACCCTTCCACCACTTTGACAATGGGGTGCCAGGTAGCAGAAAAGAAACGAGTTCCATTGACAGACAGTTCATTTGGTATAGAGTTGTCAAGAAACTACATTTCGTAAATTTGATGGGGAGCAAGCACCCGCTGAGGAAATATCAATCGCGCTAAATACGGTATACCGAGGGGAGCTGAATGTCAAAATCACAACTTATCTAATGATGCATTACTCTGATTTACTATAATTCCCCAAAGAACACGCGAATAAAATATACTCCATTTAGGCATCTTCTTTTATGAAAAAAAATTTTTACACATGACTTATTTTGAAGTTTGTAAATATGTATCTTAAAACTTTCGAAATAAAGTTCGATCATGTTGAACAACAATTCAATGTGTGATGTGATGATAAAGGTCTGTAAATTTCCAGTGCCTCTCCAATTCTCCCATTGTTCTGGTATTTTTCGAGATTGTTGAACTATTCACATCGTGTTTCAATTCCTCTTTTGAATTTTTTTACAGTTTTTTTTACCGACCAACTTAAACTGTCTTATATACATGCAATTTATAGTATGCTTATCGATAAATAGTACAATTTATAACTAAGTCACGCATGGGCCAACAGAAAGCAAACATTTTCTTGAAATTATAAAATTATATAGGAAAATTCGTAAAGATATAATAGTTATTATTATTTATATTTATTATTTATCTTCACGCACAATCCCTGACGGGGTAGCCAGAGAAAACAGATCACCAAGTGTCACGATCCCTACATATTTCTTTCGCTTCTTTCAGATTCATTGTTGTCATCATTACGTATTGCAAGGCGTGCACTTTTCACTACGCCTTGCCTTTTGACTAACGCAGTCAGGGCACCATTGACTTTGTTCCCGGCAGCGACACGCCTGTCCACATCTAAATCACATCTTCCATCTCGGCTAAACGCACTCCCCAAGTATACAATTTCATTCAGCTGTTCTAGACATTCCTGATTTAAAACAATATAATAAATACATGAATAAGTAAATACATATGTACATTGTTCCGATCCCAATGTAAGAAGCTAAAGCACTGGAGGTATGGGAATATGCAATATACAAAATTCGTCGGTCCTAGTCTTTTACGTAGTAGTGTTGAACAAAGTTAAAACTTAGGCAATTTTATTGATTTTTAAAGCAAATTTATGCTGAACTTTTATGTGATTATTTACTTTTACTTTACTTACTTTTATGAGAAATTGAAGAGAAAAAAATGTTTAATTTAATCACATAAAAGTTAAAACTTATTCCGAAGGAAATACTGACACTGCTTAGTTATACAGCTTATTATTTCCAAATTAACCTTCATGTTTTTCCAATAAATTTCCAAGCAGTTTTAAAACTAACAAAATATAAAGTGTTACACAGCACAAAATGATTATTTAACGGTAGTTCTATGTAATAAATTACAAAGAAGGAGCCGGCTGCTCGCCGTTCGTGCTGGCTAATGCGTGAACTCCACGGCAATATTCATAAATCAGCGCAGGCGTTCTGTACGTCTATCCGCCCAGTTGCAACACTTTGGAACTTTATTTAAGATTTGATTTTAATAATTTTTTTATTAGAAATCTATTAATTTCTTTTTTGTTTTTTTCTTAACTGCCGTCTTATACATACTTTTCACCATAAAAAGAGTCGATTTATAAGAATACCAGCAGGCTTTAAGTTCTTTTATAGCACTTAGTTTAATGTACCAACAATGTGTGTACACTTAATGCCCATCGTATAGATAATCTGGAGTAATTTTTATCAAATAAAGATATAAGGTCGATATTTGGGTACCTTACATTTGGATCGCAGCAATGTATGTGATGTTCCTATAAAATAAAGAATTCTTTCGATGGAAACGAAACGACAAAATATTTTATGTATCGATAGTCTTCTCAAAGTTTATATGTTTTTATTTATAAAAAAATAAGTATAAATATATTCGCGCCATTCCCAATACAGGGGTAGATAGAGGTCTAGTTTTAGACAATTTAGTCTCTTCGACCCACCTTCCACCGAAGATATCTTGGGACAACGTGACAGGTCGCTGTCTGTATGTCCAAGCCAACGATATTAGTCGTACGTACGTTTTGAAAAACCCATTGGTACGAGCCGACCACCTGGGGTCGAACTCGGATATCTCGACTCGAATTCCTACTTGTTATATCTACTTAATTTCGATATTTGGGTACCTCACGAGCTCGCTGAAAGAAACCTCATCTATCTCATCATACTCATCGTTTGTGATTCTTTATTACGACCTAATGAAACCGAACCATTTTTGAATAAGCTGATAACTGGTGATGAAAAGTGGATCACGTACGACAAGACCGTGCGAAAAATGTCGTGGTCAACGTGCGAAAAAAGCCGGTCAGGCTTCACAGACTGTGAAGAAACCCGGGTTAACTCGCAACAAGGTTATGCTGTGTGTGAGTGGGATTGGAAGGGTATTATTCATTATGAGCTGTTAACACCAAGCAGGACCATCGATTCTGAACTCTACTGCGAACAACTGATGAGATTAAGTTACTGATGAGATAAGTTGAGAGAAAGCGGCCGGAATTAATCAACAGAAGGGGTGTGGTTTTTCATCATGATAACTCATCATCATGAACACTCAATAAAAATTAACAGAGCTTGGCTGGTAGGTGTTAATGCATTCGCCATATAGTCCTGACCATGCATCTTCAGATATCCACCTGTTTCGGTCTCTCAAACCAGTCGTCGCAGTATTTTGATCAAAAGCCCCGAAATTTCTTTAGCAATGGGATCAAGATAGCAAAAAGTTATCGTACAAAATGGTACTTACATACTTTAGTTAAATGTAAATAAACTAAATTAAAAAATGTTGTGAATTTTCTTAAAAATGCGAAGAAACTTTTTCCCTAACCTATTATTTTTAACGAAAACCAAAAGATAATTAAGTTATATGTTATTGTGTGGAATCCCTTATAGATTATTACATGTAAATATATTGCAAATACAATAAGATAACATACATCCATGTTGAAGTCCTGACCTCCTTTTTTAAGTCGCTTAATAAAGCTAAAAACTTAATATTCTTGCCCAGCGTAGCAATTATGGCATACTTCGTACGAGAGACGCTTTTGTTTTAAAGTGGGTTACTTTTTTATTTTTCCATTTATTTATTTGTTATATCAAACAATATAATAAAGGTTAAAATAAAAATGAAAAATATTATAAAGGTTTTATGTTTCCTTTCTAAATGCTTTGTAAAGTGCGCGATTTTTTGAAGTCCTGTTATGCAACAACCCTTTCTAAAGAACCATCAGGCACGCGAGGGGCTGAGAGCCAAATGTAAACAGCGTCAAAGGGCTGAGCTGTGTCTCACAATTTGTCGACCCTTGATTGGGCACGTAACGCCAGCGCACCTGTCACCTTCGACTAAGTGCATGCCTCAAAACAAAGGGCGCGAGTATGGTGCAAGTTGAGAGAATTTATTAATTATTTATGTATAGATTCTATTACAAGATTCGATTCGGAGATGGAAACTCGTCTTAATAGATATTTTTTTTCAATATGTATCTTGTTTTTTATACTGTGCAATAAGATATAAAGCATACTTTAGCAAAGTTCATGCTCTAGTAAGTACACTAAACACTTAGTACCAGAAGTAATTGAATTTGTAGGATTTGTAATTGTACTTGGGTCCACTAACAATTCACACTAATCTTCACGTCGTTCTCAATACTAGAGTAGACAGTGATCTAAACAATTGAGTCCTTTCGACCCAACTTTCACCGAAGACCGGTGTTGAGCCTGTCTCACTCTTAATGTCCATGCCAATGATATAAGTAGTATATAAGTTTTTGAAAAAATCCGTGGTTACAAATCATCCACTTGGGGATCGGACTCTGGGCTCTTGACTCGAATTCCGATCACCCAACCACTCGACTATCGTGACTACATTTATATCAATCAATTTATTTTAATGAAAGATTCGACTGCGATAAATAATATAAAAAAGAGAGTTTAAAACTTTGGATTATTCACAGTTCGGGAATTATCCGAGTACAAGAGAAAATAACAATATAAAAATGTAACATATATAGAGATAAGACAATATCGTCAATATTAATTTCCGTATAATATTCCACTAAATTGTTAACAGCAATTTCCAGTAATGAATGAGAATGAAGACATGGCGAAGGATATAATTGGTGAGGAATCAGCGCGTATGCAATCAGCCTTAATTGGAGCAGTGTATTAGACTTTCCTCTGCACTAATTTTCCTAAGATTATTGAAATAAGACCATAGTCTGATAAAAATATTAACAGGCTGCTACTTTACGTTACTATTAAATCATAAAGGATACTTATTATTAATATATAATAAATAAATAAATACATATATAGATAAGGACAACGTCACCCACATTGCTCCGATCCCAATGTAAAAAGCTAAAGTACTTGTATTGTGGGAATCGGAAACAACGAAGGCAACACAAACACCCAGATCCGAGAAAATGCAGAAAAAGTGATTTTTCTTCATTGACCCGTCCGGGAATCGAACCCGAGACATTGAAAACCGGTGTTTACGGCACTCGTCCTCAGAGGTATATATTATGTTTGTATTTTATATTACTTTAAATATTGTACCACACAACATGTTGGCAGGTGTGTACGATTGTCGATGGCGATGCTTGAATGGTTGATGCAGGGGATCGAGTTTTGAGCTTTTACCGTCAAGTGTCTCGGGTACTAATCCTGTAAGAAGCAGACATAAGGAAAAAGAGCAATCGTTTTTTAGAATCCTCTTTACTTTGATAATGATAATTGCTGTTTTGACGTGTTTTCGTTACAATTCATATTATCTATTATTATATAAACTATATAAAAAATTTCATTGATAATAATCCGCTTGTAAATGCATAACAGTGGTATCATGCAATTCGACTTTAAATTCGAAGATTCTTTGTAAAATTATGACATTTATTTTTACAAAGCAGTATCGAAAATAAGCAATTTATATATTCTTTCGTTCTTCTATCGTTCAAAGCTTAGTTATTGCGTATATAACTGAGAAGTTAAGTTATTTTTGATATTTTTTTGTCGGGCATAGTGTTGCTAACAACCTTTTTTGTAATGCTAATGATTTCGTAAATGAAGCTCTAATAAATGTTTGTAATTGACAATGTTAAAAACTGGCTAGGTAAATTATTTTAATTAACAAATTTATAAATGTTTTATCAAACTTTACACAGGAGTTATGTAGGTTAAGATCTTTCTGTCACTATATGGATTTGGAGACTTACGTTCAATCACCATAAAGAAGATCCGTACGAATGTGTCTTTTTGAAGGTTACGAGTGTGAACGACTTGTTTTTTTGGCTACTACGCTAAGATGCTCCGAATTTCAGCATCTACCATGTTATTTTTTCTATGAATAATAACAAAATGTGAGTGGAATGACACCACCTCAGTATTGGGATACGTCTGTGTTCGTTACATACCATCTCACTAAAAGGTGGTGACAAAACTATATCTTTTTACTATTCTATGTCAATTGCAATGCTTGATAAAAACCACAGAACAACCAGATTCGAAAAGATTTTTTTAAATTATTCGCTATATTCGGTCGGGTCTTTTCCACCTAAGAGATAAGGTTTAACTTTTTTCTATAATTAACATTCATAATTTAATATGTGATTACAAACCTTTCAATGTGTTATGTTATAATTAGATCCGAACAAACGTTTATTGAATATCATTCGAAAAATAAATTTTAAGAATCTCTTACAAAACGAACACCATATTTTTTTCGGTTGCGAATACTACATAACGATAAAGCGTGTGTTGGCCGAAGGCCTAGTTTGATAATCTCATTGGAAATAAATGATAAAAAAGTATCTAGTGATAGAATTCGGGTCTCTTGACTAGAAATTCCTCGGCTATAGTGACTTATTTCGGCAACATTGTCATAAAGCAACATTATCATGTGTCTTTAATTAATTGGTAACAAAAAGTGCTTTGTATGATACATTATACTATACTACATTGTAGTATTCGTATAAAAAATACATAATTCAGGTTTTCAAATAAACACTTTTTCTTTATTTCAAGGATTGAATAATCCATGAAAATGTCAGTTTTTCCGTATTCGTTGCCAGTATCTCCTCCGATTTATTATGTAGGTAATTCGTAGCCTTATTTGTGCTGAGATTGCGATTTTATATCACACATATTAGGGCACACTCTGCGGCCCATTTGAGGAGAAAATGTTCAAAGAATAGAATTTAAGTACATTCAGATAGGATTCCATATTTGAAATGTATTTTTATTTTACATGTTCAGTGTAATTTAAAGGCTTTCATTACATTATTAACATTAGAAGCCGAAGACTATTAAAGATTTTGAGCCGAGTGGCAGATTTTGTCGTCTATGCCTCGGCTGGATCAGATCACAGTCTCACAAAATATTCACGCGAAATAGAGGCAGCTTATGCTTCTGCATTTCAACTATTAAGTGAGGCATGACTTTAAGGCCTACTCTCCTACTATCTTTATATATACTATCCCCGAATTATCCACTTCTCCCGTTTTTTAACACTTTTCGTAAAGGACGTCTACGCATTTACATCTCCTCCGATCTGCCATATTCTTCTATAAAAATGTACTGGTCGATAGGGAACAAAATACCTTTCGGACACTTTTTGTAAATGACAAGTACCCAAGAGATGACTATGAAGTCATAATTTAGTTACAGCGCAAATACTAATGCATTCACTCTTTTTATTACTATATCTAATTTAACATAAACTTACAGTAATGGTCATCGGTGGGTTCGAACACACAAGCCACTCAGATTGCTAGAAATGAGACGCTAATCAGTAAGTCATGTAGTCCTCATGGATCTTAATAAACTTTCACGCTATTCCCAATACGGACCTCAGTCTAGACAATTAAGTCGTTTCGACCCAGTTTCTACCGAAGATATTTTTGGGACACCTCAATAAAGTGAACAAATGGGCGAAGTAACACGACTAACGTCAATGTCTGCACTTTAAAAAATTGTTAATTGACTCAGGCGTTACTTTGCGGAAATTCATTGTAAAGTTGTTATTGAAAAAATTACTTCGCAACCCTCCGCATGCAAATATCAAAAGGTACATGTTACCTGGTCTGAAGAGAAGAAGAGCACCACCCTCCCTCCCACAGATGCATGCACTAATTCCACATATACCATACCAACACCAACCAGATAACATATACCAACCATAGAGTGTCCACTCTGCGGTCGCTCATCGTAGAGTCTACTCGCTTAAGAATGCCTTGTTTTGAGGCGAAACACGTGTCGCGTTTTCGGTGGTGGTATATGTTACCTGGTTTGAGTGTAGTGGAGGTGGTGGTGCATACAGTGGAATTAGTGCATGCATCTGTGGGAGGGAGGGTGGTGCTCTTCTTCTCTTCAGACCAGGTAACATATACCTTTTTATATTTGCATGCGGAGGGTTGCGAAGTAATTTTTTCAATAACAACTTTAAAAAATTATCACTTTCTTTTTTCTTAGTATTTTTAATTACCAGTCTATTGTTTGGCTGATATATTCTTTGGCAAGGCAGGAAAATGCGACTCAATGTACTACTCCGCGCTTTTATGGTAATTGTTTGGAGCAGCACCGGTCGGTGTAACACGCAGATGGTTTAGGTTGCTTAATACAAATGAACCCTTTTAGTGAATATTAAAAGGGATGGTTTTAATTTATATCATTCTCAACATTGTGAAAAAAGTTTTCAAGTAATTCTACTACTTAATTATACCGATTCTTAAGTTGATTCAAATTGGAGGGACATGTAAATAAAATTAGAGTGTCTGTTTGTAATATTGTAGTAACCGTATTTCACTACATGTATATGAATATGTATACGGTACATACACCAAAATAACATTTCCTTTACAATTTTTGTCGGTCTGTCTGTCTGTCAGTTTGCTCCGGCTAATCTTTGAAACGGCTGAACCGATTTTAACGGGATTTTCACTGGCAGATAGCTAATGTTATAAGGAGTAACTTATTTTATAATAATATATAGTGTTCCGTGTCGAGTGTTACACCGCGGGGGCAGCTAGTTAGTAATGAAAAGTGTGAGCTCTTTATTACATTATAGATGTGTTATATGTTTATAAGATTTTATGTTTGGAAGTTGTTTATAATTAGATACTTTTTATAGTTTTTGTATACTTAGATTTTATTTCGAACTGAGATAGAAGATACGTTTTTATAACGTAACCGATACATTTTCGTTAATGGTGAAGAGAAGGGCAATGTTGTAGGGATATAAAATAAAAATATATTCAATACTTTTTCTACCTTTATATTATTTTGTATTTTTGTAACATAAGATATAAGCTTTGGTGGAAAACGGACCTTTCGGCGACTTAATTTTCTAGATGTCTGTCGAGCCCGTTGAAGACGTTAGATCTGGGTGTTTGTAGTACCTTCGTTGTTTCTGATTCCATAATACAACTGCTCATACAATTACTTTGTGATCAAATTAATGTATGTAATGCCGTCTCTAACTATGTATGTTTTAAGTTTTTTTTGTCCAGACTTCTAACTTCCAGTACCATAAATGCTTGAAGATAAAAAAGATACTACTTCTTCTATTAAAATCAAATAAAAAAAATTGTAAATGTTATCGGGTGACAAAATTCTTTTAAAAGATGCTTTAACTGTTATTGCCTATTGAAAGTAACTGTAAAAACTCCTTACAGAAACCTTTCTTACTGTTTTACAATAAATATTACACAGGATAAGCAAATTAGTTAGGATCATTTGTCGTATACAATACGGGTTATAGAGTAATATATTGATGTATGTTACATTTTTATTACGCTGACCGCCCGTTATTGTCTCTGCATGGGATTGCCTGAGAAATTGTAAACGAAATGTTATTTGCAGGATAATGCAGAATATTATTCCTTGAGAATATATTATTTGAGATAAAAACTTAATAAGTCAATATTTTTTTTTATAGAAAAGGGAGGCAAACGAGCAGGCGGCTCACATGATGGTAAGTGATTACCGCCACACATAAACACCCGCAATACTAGAGGCATAGCAGATGCGTTGCCTCCCTACGAGTGCCCCCCCCCCCCCAGAATTGGGGGAGGGGATGTGTGGGCCACCGGTTACCTGCACTCACCAGACGAAACGCAGAAGTTTGTTACACTTCTACTTTACGCCGGTATTCTGTGAGGTCGTGGTACTTCCCCGGTCGAGCCGGCCCATTCATGCAATAACAAAAGCTGATGCGTGGCTCTGCCACTGTTAAAAGTCCATACCAGTGCTAAGTTTTGTCTAAAAAAGTCCATTTTAATATTCTTGTGCATATGAGGATATTATAGTGTATTGTTATATAATATATACTGTAATGATAAATAATGTAGTAGAAAAAAGAAAATATCTTCATGCCAATCCTGGGGTAGACAGAGATCCAAATAATTATTTTTATGTTATTATATTTTGGTGGAAAGCCTGTTATGTCCAACATAACGAACGATATAAATCACTCATAATTTTGAAAAAAATCATTGGTACGAGGTTTCCATTTGGGCATCGAACTCGGGTCTCTCGACTCGAATTCAGATCACCTAACCACTCTGCTATCGTGACTACTACTACTAAATATTACTACTATTACTACTATTTATTAATATATATTTCATGACCCCATAGCCTAGTTGGTAATAATCCTGGTTTCGAAGTTCAGAGATGCGGATCAAATTTCCCTACAGAAATCAGATCAATACGAATATTTATCTAGGCAAGTCTAATCTTCTTCTTCTTCTCCTTCTTTACAGTCTATCAAGAGTCACCTGCTGAACATAGGCTTCCCCTAAAGCTATCCTCAACGAACGAACCCGAGCCCCCGGTATCCATCGACTTCCTGCAACATTTTGCAAGTCATCACTCCTTCTCATCGTGGTCCTACACTGCGTTTGCCGATACGAGGTTGCCACTCGAAAACCATTTTTCCCCAACGGTTATGTGGCCGGTCCATTGCCACTTCAGCGCCCTGATCCTTAGTAAGTAAATAAGTAAGTAATATCCTGGGTAAGCCCAATCTAGTTAAGTATTTATTATAAATAAGTTTATGGTATCGTTGGCTTGTACTAAAAGGCGGCGAGAACCTGCAAAATGCCAATTGCTATTGATAGATGGCGCGATAATTATCTTGAAAAATACCGAAAAAAAAATAAAAATTAAATAAATTAAATTAGAAATAATTTAAATTAGAAACAACCATATAATATTCGTTAAGTTTTTTTTTTCATGCCGTGGGGTTTCGGCATAATAACGTACCACCCCCTTTCTTCCAGTGGGTCGTAAGAGGAGACTAAAGGAAAAACCTTGAAAATACTATTGGCTATACTATATACAGATCAAAATTTAGCAAACAGGTGACGGGTAGCGTCTAAGGTGCATGGTATCTAGTACCGCGATTACAAATCTGCGTGTTAAACGTAGCGATTATGGCTAATCCTCCCATGCTAGAAGAGGTCTATCCCCATTATATAATAGGCAGTTATCACCATTAGATATTAAAAATAAAAATTTATAAATTGCATTTAAAATAGCTGACACACAACCAATCTTTTTACAACAACCAGCTTGCTAACTACTGGCTCGCTAAATAATTTTATAGGGAGGGTCCAGGTTTTAATCTCAAGATGGTCCATCTAAAACTAATATTGCAACTCAGGGCTTTACCCTCAATCTAATTACGAAGACGTGATGTAATCGGCTTACGTTAGTCTGTCTCGTCACGTGATAGAAAATATACTTCAATCCAAGTTGGAATTATCAGTTATAGATATGCATTAAAATAGGAGGGTTTTCTGGGTAAAATAGAAATCAGGCATGTAATGGCAGAATCATTGGCATGTTAACATAATTTTAAATTGATGCAATATACTTAAAATATTTTATTATTTTGCGAACTTTTATATCCATTTCATATAGATGTATCTCGAAAACTACTTTAAGGATTTACACAATAATTTGTATTTGGCATAATGCTTTACGTTCTAAGTTTAAATATAAAGTATAATATAAAAAATATATCTGCACGCAATTTCCAAAAAGATAGGCGTAGACAGAGGTCTAGCCTAGTCAATTAAGTCCCTTCGACTTACCTTCGAACGGTGATATTTTCGGGACAGTGTGACAGGTGGTGAGCCCGTCGCCGTCTTTATGCCCAAGTCAACTATATAATTCGAACATAATTTTTGAAAAAACGGGGATCGAACTTGGGTCTCTCGACTCGAAATTCTGACCACCCTTCCACTCGGCTATCGTGACTTTTAATCGGGGATTGAACTTGGAAAACGAAATTTAATTAAATATGAATACGGAAATTCATATTGGCGATATTGTCTTATCTCCATCTACGTTACATTTTAACATTGTCGGTATTATATTAATATATTAGTATTAGTATATTAACTCGGGTACCTTGACTCAAAAATGTTAAATAGTTACATTCTATAACAATTATTTATTGTCAAATGTGTTTTAGAATCATTCGTTTATAGCTAGCTAATAACATTATACGTTGTTATTGTTAATTGAAACTAAGGAACGTTAAAAATGTCACGATTTTATTTATATTATTTCTTTCTATTTCTTCTTTTCAATTCTATTTCTTCGTCAACTCATACAGTATCAAGAGACGTCGTTGTTAATACCAAAAGACAAAAACAAAAAAAAATGGAAAAAAGGGCATTTGTATAAAAGAGCAAATATACGTATAAGAGAGCTGTAGACACATAAATCAGTGAGCATCGAACATAAAGCTGTCCCCACTCAGCGCCGGCAACAATGCGCTCTCGCGCCCCGCTTGTCACTCGCACTGCACGTTTTCATTATACCACACCCAAATTTATAACACCATTTACGTATACACCACCTCCTGAAACAATACCAAGGTGTGCAATCAAAATAAAATCATTTCGTTTTTTATTTTACGTCACTGGAACGTGAGTTTCGTTTGTCAAAATGATGAAAATGATAGAGAATTTTTTCAATCGACATGTCGTAATGTACTGTATTCGTAATGAAATTCCCCTGAGAAGAAACAACCGAAAGTAACTCCGTAGTATTCTCTTATTGTTTGTGTTATTTTATCATATCTTATAGTTACAATTCCGTTTTGAAAGCAACAAGAAATCATAGGCAATTGCACTAAAATAAAAACGATAAATTAAAACGACATTAAAGATTGCAGTCCCGAACTGACCAACCTCATCAAGCACAGCGTATTGACAAATATGACGCATGTGGCAGCAATCGCGTATGCACTACTTATTTTATACGTATGTATTATTAGAAACTTAAGTCAGAATCGAAATTAAGAAAGAAGCAGAAGCGTCGGTAATATATTGTGATTAATGTTCTATGACAATTCTTTATCAAATCTCGTTGTCTGAATTGAATGATCCCTCGTTTGTTTCAAAGGATGGATGGTTCAGTCGGGATTCCATATAATTTTAGATATAATGGGATCCATGAGGAACGTCTGTGTTAAGCTTTGAGTATAATAATTTTTTTAATAAAAATTGGTTTCCTTTTCACATAATTATTAATAATCTTAATAATTATGAAAAAAAAAACTTCTAATGTGAGCTAATATGTGTTCTAATGTGTGTTCTAATATCTGCTAAATGTGTGCGAATATTGCCTTTACCTTTTTTCCTGTGGATGTAAGAGGTGACTAAGGAATATAGCCCTGAATATCGTTATGGCAACCGACAGATGGCGGGATAACCATCTAAAAATGTTAGATCAAAATTATCAGACCGAAGATGGCCAGCAGAGTCTAAGGTGCGAGTGGTCTGCGATGGCTAATCCGCTTGCTAAGCGTGGCGATTATGACAGATCCTCCGTTTAGGAGAGGCCCTTTTTCCTGCAGTGGACTTTAATAGGCCAATATGTATGTAGATGTATTATTGTATTTTTTTTCCATGGAGTCAAAATTATTTGAATTACAACATTATCCTGATATCTATATCTTAGAATCAAACCCTTGCTTGCATATAATTCTATTCCATCACATTACCACACTACATCCTTTCCACCTTGAAACTGACACGCAAGATTTCGTATTATAACAATGGAAACCGTACAAATTCAAAGCGCTAATACTTTCAGCAAATATTCCGACGTCTATGAGACAAACCTCATACAAACTTGAGGGGTGGATAGAACGGGGGCGACTTGAGACTTGTTGAGGCCTCCCTACAGTTACATGTCAATACTTAAAGATGTTTGTTGTTAATTTGAGCAGATGTGAACCTTACGTCTTTGTAATAAACGAACAATTACTAAATGCCGAGCGCATGTAAGATTTGTTTTACCCGTGAAATATGATAATCGTCTCGTCTGATGATGGTATTCATAGTTCGCAGGGCTAGAAGCCTTAGATTTGCAAGGGGAAGAAATTACTGCACATTTCATGCGAGGCTTAGGTCCCGCAGGCTTTGTTCAATATTATATACAAGTATCGATAACCTTTTCCGAAACTGAATCTCTTTTCAACCGAAGCTCTATTACCACTACCCTCGTTTAATTTTAATGTGGATTTGAAGCTAGTTTCTATGAACTAATTTACTTTACAGAACTGTACCTACTTAACTACTTATTTTACTGGGTTATGATGACAGAGGTCTAGACAAATAAGTCCTTTCGATATACTTTTACCATACTTAATTTTTAAAAAATCCCTTTGGTTTTTTTTTTATAGAAAAGGGAGGCAAACGAGCAGGTGGCTCACGTGATGGTAAGTGATTACCGCCACCCATGAACACCCGTAATACCAGAGGCTTAGCAGATGCGTTGCCTCCCTTGGAGTGCCCCCCTCCCCCAGAATTGGGGTAGGGGGTGCGTGGGCCACCGGTTACCTGCACTCACCAGACGAAACGCAGAAGTTTGTTAGACTTCTACTTTACGCCGGTATTCTGTGAGGTCATGGTACATCCTCGGTCGACCCGGCCCATTCATGCAACAACAAAACTGATGCGTGGCTCTTCCACTGTTAAAGACTAGCACCGGGCAATTGAATTCGGGTCTCTTGACTCTTGACTTGACTTTTCGTACAGTAAATCCAAAGTTAACACATAAAAAGTCTGTCAATAACCTAAAAGTGTGATTTTCACATTAAGCGATGTCTTGCTAAACTTTTAGCAACCAATTGGCAATAAGTAGTCATGTGGTATCGGCGTAAGAGTACGCTGCCACCTCCTTATCGTGGATGTCGTATGAGGCGACTAAGTTAAAAGTGTTCAACATATTATTTATCTGATAACGCAAATCAAAATAATACGGCGACGGGCTCACCACCTGTCACGTTGTTCCGAAAATATCTTCGGTGGAAGGTGGGTCGAAAAGACTTATATAATTTATATTATATAATTGATACATACATACATACATACATATCATCACGCCTCTTTCCCGTAGGGGTAGGCAGAGACCACTTCTTTCCACTTGCTACGATCCTTACATAGTTGTTTCGCTTCGTCCACTTTCATTATTCCTTCATACATTCTCTTCGATTCAGGGTACTCTTGACCTGGCCTTTTTCAGGACGTCCCTGATTTGGTCTTGAAACGTCCGCCTAGGTCTTCCCTTCCTACACTTCCATTCACACTCGCCTTATATGCTTTTTTCGTCAATCGTTCTTCATTCATTCTCTCGACATGGCCAAACCATCTCAGCATACCTTTCTCAATTTTAGTCACTACATCTTCTTTCAGACCACAACGTTTCCTTATTTCACCATTCCTTATCCTGTCGCTCAGTTTAACTCCTAACATACTTCTTAATGCTCTCATCTCAACTGCATTTACTCTGCTTTCATGTTTCTTCTGCCATACCCAACTTTCACTTCCGTACATGAGTGTCGGAACCAAAACTCCCTATGCACAGCCAAACGAGCCTTGTTAGACACCATCCGACTGCTCATAAAGGAGTGCAAAGCTCCATTCACCATGTTTCCTGCATTCACTCTTCTTTCAATATTACTCTCACACTTTCCATCTCTTGTGAACTTTGAACCCAGATACACAAACTCATTCACCTGTTCAATTTGTTCATCTCCAATCACTATATTGCAGTCTGTCATGACCTCATCTCTTTCAAACACCATTACTTTCGTCTTCTTTACATTCATCTTCATCCCTTCCTAACAAAATCTTCACTCATAGCAGTTACCATCTCCTGCATCTCCTCGGCTGAAGACGCAAGTAATACTTGATCATCAGCATAGAGAAAACATTTTACGAGTAACTCATTCATTCTCAACCCACTTTCATTCTCTTTTAAATCTGTCAAACAATTGTCCATGAACAGATTAAACAGTCACGGTGACGCTACACATCCCTGTCTAACACCTTTTCGATATTAAACCATTCAGTGTACGCCCCATTTATCCTTACACAAGCACAGGAATCCTATAAAGAGATTGCAATGCTCGTATGAGGATACTGCTGACACCTTTCACGGACAATGCTGACCACAATTCATTCCTCACCACTCTATCATAGGCCTTTTCTAAATCCACGAACGTGCAATAGACCTTCTGGTTTTTAGCCAGACACTTTTCAGCTATGCACCGCAAGGAAAAGACCTGATCCGTACACCCCATTCCCTTTCTAAATCCCGCTTGTGCATCCCATACTTTTTCGTCCGTTTCATTCACAACCCTTTCAATCAACACTTTCGCATACAATTTACCGACGACGCTGAGAAGGCTTATACCGCGGTAATTTACGCAGTCCTGCCGTGACCCCTTTCCCTTATATAATGGCACGATTACGGCTTTGCACCAGTCTCGCGGTACTTGCCCATTTGCCAGCACATATTGAAAAGGCGGTACAGCTGACTAGCCACTAAGCCCTGTCCAGTCCTCAGCATCTCGACGATAATCCTATCATATCCGGCCGCCTTACCAAATCTCATACTTTTCAACGCTTTTACTATTTCATCCACGCTTATCTCACAGTCATCAACATTTATATTAACCATGGAAGGTGCCGGGTGTTGTATCTGCACTTCCTCTCTTTCAAATAAACATTCAAAATACTCTTTCCATCTCTTTAACATATATTCTTCTCCTTTTATAATGCTCCCATCTTGACTCCTGGTTGTATTCAGCTCCGAGGTAGAGGTTTTCCTCTGGCTGTATTGACGGATTTCAGAAAAACTTGATGTTTGACTGGAAATCTTCAGTGAACCTCCTATCAAAATCATCCTTTTGTTCTTCTTTCTTTCTAGTCACAACATCTTTCGCAGCTGATTTGAATCTTTTATACTTCTTTCTCGCTTCCTTTATCTCCTCATTCGTCGCCTTTTGAAGTTTTTGGTTAGCTTTTGCTGCTATCCAATCCAACCACGCTTTCTTCTTTTCTTGCACAGCCTTTTGTACATCTTTATCCATCCACATTATACTTCTTTCTTCCTTTCCTCCGTTTAGCTACTCCGCATACCTCAACAGCAACATTCAAGACTCCTTTCTTAAATGTCTCCCACAAATCTTCAATCACACATATCTCTTCTATGCCTTTAAAACTTTCTATCAGTTTCTCTACATACTCGTCTTTCTTATCTTTTTCTTGTAGATTTTCCACTTTTATTCTGTCCAAAACACTCGTAGGCTCGGCCTCGGTGTCGCCAAAGTTTAAAGATGCCATGTATTCGGGCTATGACCAGGAAGTGGTCTGTGTCAAGGCCTACACCGCGGTATGCTCGAGTGTCTAGCAGGTTCTTCCTCAATCTTTGATCCACAATAACAAAATCAATTATACTTCTAGACTCACCCTCAATTCTTGTATACAAATGGATCTTTTGTGATCAAACATTGTATTGGCCACGCACAGATTCCATTCAAGCATACTTCAAGTAGGCTTCTCCCATTTTCGTTCACTCTCTCGTCCCCAAATGTACCCAGTACTCCTTCATACCCATCACGCTTTACTCCAACCCACCCATTAAAGTCCCCTAACATCACGATCCGTTCATTTTCTCCGCATTTATTCAAGACCTCTCTCATGCTATCCCAAAATTCCTCTCTCTTTTTGGGCTTTTAATGACACACCCCTCGCAGATCCGTCGGTGCATAAACCCCAAGGATAAACAAGCGGGTGAGTCCAACTTTAACCTAACCCAGAGGAGTCTTGGGCTTACACATTCATGCTCTATCACACACTCAATTATTCGAGAGGAAAGAATCACACCAACTCCTGACAGCCTCGGCTGGTTTGGGGACTCCCGACCAGTATGCCGTGTAGGGACCATGAACCGTGGTGTCACATCCTTTCCTCTTGGTTTCGTTCACGCACAGGATATCTATACATCGTTCGTCCATCATCTGACATACTTCATCTACCTTACCATCCATTCCTCCTCTTACATTCAACGTAGCGAAGCGGCTCTCCATGGGCCGCTTTTCGCCCCGCGAGAAACGAGACGTGATGGGTGGCGAACCACATCGCCGCCATTTTGGTAAGTAAAATTCACCATTGCGTTCCCACGAGTAGCAAGGGAAAGGTTTGTCCACCCCAGTAGAGCCCCGCATGCCAGGGTAAGGCTAGCCTAATTCTGGGTCGCCCGGTCCCAGGGCAGTGTGGCACGCTAACGACTAGGCTTGCCCTAGCCATGCATCCATCTGCACGGCAGACGTTGGATTGGCGGAGAGAATAGGAGTAAGGAAAGGGTAGTGAGTAAGGTTGTGAGAAAAGGAAGATTGGTAAGTTAAGGTGGGAATTAGGAAAGGTAGGATATTACCGCCCAGGAAGGCAAGGGATAGGACAGTAATAGCTAGGGAAGCCGGGGTCGCATACCCGTATACCATACCACAACTACCGGACAGGTAAGTTAGGATGAGTATCCTGACTAAAATCCTGACTATAATTGATATTTAATATATATATATATATATATATATATATATATATGTATATATATATATATATATATATATATATTAAATATATATATATATATATTTAATATATATATATATATATATTAAATATATATATATATATATATATATATATATATATATATATATATATATATATATATATATATATATATATATATATATATATATATATTAAATATATATATATATATATATATATAATATATATATATATATAATATATATATATATATATATATATATAATATATATATATATATATGTATATATATATATATATATATATATTTAATATATATATATATATATATATATATATATATATATATATATATATATATATATATATATATATATATATATATATATATATATATATATATATACATATATATATATATATATATATATATATATATATATATATATATATATATATATGTCTTAATGGACACGTTAATAAAATAGTAGACAAGTGTAAGTGTAAGTATGTCAACAGTGGTAGAGTCACGCATCAGCTTTTATTGTTGCGTGAATGGGCCGGCTCCACTGGGGAAGTACCACGACCTCACAGAATACCGGCGTGAAGTAGAAGTCTAACAAACTTTTGCGTTTCGTCTGGTGAGTGTAGACTGATTCCCCCACCATTCTTGGGGGGCACTCTAAGGCCAGCAACGCATCTGCTATGCCTCTGGTGAGCGTGAGCGGATTTCTTCTGCTTTCGCAGGTATCGGGCCTCGAGGCAAGCCTCATTGCCCGGGCGTCTTCTCAGGGGGCTGCTGCTCCCCCGGTCCTGGGTACCGCTTTCTGCGGTATATATGTCGGTGTGTTGCGTATTTTACGCCATGCGTCGGGTCTTTCACTCTTCCCGTCCTCCCCTCAACGAGGTCGGGTGGTGGCTGCAACAATTCCCTAGGGAGAGGTCGCCGCTCTGGTGGTCGAGCGTGCTGCGGCAGGAGGTCCGATAAGGACGCCAGGTCGCGCAGGTGTTCATGTGGTCCATTATCAGCGCGGTCATACATTTTCCGCGCCAAGTGGACCACAAAGTCGTGGATAGATTCGATTTTAAGATCTCTGGCGATGACGTCATTCCGGACGTAACGACCAGCTCCACAATCGTTCTTAGGGAAATGTTCTGCTGAACCTGCAATCTTTTCCGCTGTGCGGAGATGTGAACGCGTACCACGCTGGTGCAGCATATGTGATTCGCGAGCGGATGTTGGTCTTGTAGATCCCTACCTTGGTCTTCGTTGGCAGGTTGGATGCCAGAACCGGACGGAGGACCGCCCTCGCAGCTCTTGCGCGCTGCATGACGTATTCGACCTGAGGGTTCATACGTAGAGAGCGGTCAATCTGGCATCAAGGTAGGTCACTGTCTTCTTCCACTCTACATCCTGGCCTCGGAGCTTGAGTGGTGGTGGTACACGTCCTGTCTGTTGACAATTATGGCGCATGTCTTGCCAACGTTCACGGCCATGCGCCATTTGTCCAGCCATTCAGGCAGCAGGTTCAGCAGACATTGCATCCTCCTGGCTGCAATGTCTGCCCGACGGGACGACGTAAAATACGCGCTGTCGTCTGCGTAGAGGGCGAGCATGACATCTTGTTCCCATTCTTGGACGCGACCTTCAAGTGTGGGGATGTCGTTGGTGTAAACTGCGTACAGGTGCGGAGAAAGACAGCTGCCTTGTGGCACTCCTGCCTCTATTCTTCGTGCTGCCGAGTCGATCCTCTCGACGCTAACACAGAAGCTCCGTCCCTCCAGAAATGACGCCACTAGTCGTATGAGCGCTGGCGGCGTTGTGGTGTTGCATAGTAGTTTGTAGATTAGACCCGTGTGCCACACCCGGTCGAAGGCCTTCTCTATGTCGAGAAAGACCCCCAGACAGGAGCGGCCGAGATGGGTTTCGGCCGCTAGATAGTGTAGCACTCGGGTCAGCTGCGCCGTGGTGGAGTGGCCGCTGCGGAATCCGAATTGCTCCTTTCGGAGCTCTGCGTGTGGTCGCAGTCTCCGCAGCAGCAGCCTTTCAAAAAGCTTTGCTACATACGACAGTAGCGTGATGGGACGGTAGCTTGCCGGGTGTCTTCTGTTTTTCCCCGGCTTCGGCAGCACTATGATTTTCCCTTCCTTCCACTTGGAAGGGTAGTGTTGGGTGCGTAGCACCCCGTTGAACAAACGGGTCAGTGCTACGATCCCTTTCCTAGGCAGCTGTCTTATTGCAGTAGTGGTTATGCAATCGTTGCCCGGCGCTTTCCGTAGTGGTAGGCGCTGTGCCACTCTTCTTACTTCAGAAGGGGACATGAAATCGTCCTCTAATGTGATGACGCCGGGCTCGTCAGGAACTCCTGTACACAATGCTCAACCTCCTGTGGAAGTCTGCGACGACAGCAGCAGCAGTATTGGGTTTGAACTGCCCCTCTAAATGTTCTGCCAGGATCTCGGCCCGGTCTCGTGCTCCGTAGTGCCGTTTTCCTGTGCTGTCCACTAGTGGGCAAATGGGCTGTGGTGTGCGCGAAAGCTGTCGGGTGAGCTGATATAGCGAGGCTGGATGTTCCGAGGCCTCCTCGATGCGAGCGTTCCACGACTCGCCTCGGAAGGCCTTTTATCCCTTCCGACAGCTTTTCGGTAATAGTGTTTAGTTTTGCCTTAACTTTGGGACATCTGGTTCTAGCCCAAAGCTTCCTAGTGGATCGTTTCTCCTCTAGGAGAGTTTTGAGCCTCCGTGGGAGTACCTCCCACGGTGCGTGTCAGGTATTGTCCTGGTGGCCGCTAGATACTCTTGATGTATCTTTTCACAGATATATTTAGCGGCCACTTCTACCTCTTCTCCAGATGTTATATTCGCACCGTAGGTAAGGTTCGCCAGCGCTCTTCTGTATTGCTCCCATTTGGTCTTCGTACGGAGGCCCCGGGGCACTACGGAGTCGGCGCTGGTCGACATGGTAATGAGAATTGGTAGGTGCTGCGTTTCCAGGTCATACAGCACCTCCACTTGGACCGGACATGTGATTCCTTGGCAGAGAACTATATCCAGGACATCCGGCCGATGCGTTGTTATCGTGGGGATATGTGTGGGAGCTCCTGGTCCCAGCACTTCATATCCCCCTTCTTCGGCGTCTTCAAACAGTCTCCTGCCGGCGGGGTTCATGATGCGCGAACCCCATGCCAGGTGCTTGGCGTTAAAATCTCCTGCCATTATGACAGGAGAACTGTTGTCCATGACGGCTCGGATGTCCGAGGGCAGAGAGGAGGCCGGGTGGGCGGTACGCTGCATAGATCCTTAGCTCCACACCGGCCGTCTTCAGGAGTATCCCAATGCTCCTGGTTGAGATAAATGGCAGCAGCTCCAATTCCTCATGCACTAGGTCTCTCCTAACCAAAATGGCCGTGCCTCTGTAGGCCTTTCCTTCGGGAGAGACCTCGTCGCGACGATACACGAAGAAATTGGGGATCTTGAAATGGCGTCCGGGTCTGAGTTTAGTCTCCCCTAGCAACACGACCTGGATTCCGTGCTGCTGCACCATGGTGCGGAGACTGGCGGCTTGTTGTTGGATGCCGCCTGGGTTCCAGTACATTACCCGGAGCTCAGCCATTTCTTGCCATTGTCAGGTGGGTCAGGGCTGTCAGGATAGCCGTGAGTGGGTCAGCTCCCGTGGTCATAGCCGCTAGGACGTCGCCTAGGATTTTCATGACGACTGTGACCAATTGTGCTAGTGCAGCCTCGATCGTAGTCGGCACGGGTGTTATTTGAGGGGGGGAGGCCTCGGTTCTCCCCCTTGAGGCTTGTGCTCGGAGCTGGGTGTTGCACTCGCACATGCTGAGTTACATTTCCTTGAGTGTTGGCAACTGCTGGCCCTGGCTGGATGGTGGCAATGGGAGGGTATGGGTGTGGAGGTCACCCTGGCCTCGGACTTGGCCGTCTTCTTCTTCTTCTTCTTCCCCTCCTCTTCCTCTTAGTGGAGGGGCCTCCCCTCCGTGGCCTCGTTAGCTGGCGGTTGCAGAGTTGTGACCGCTGCTACCTTTCCAGGTTTAGTGGCTGGTGCCACTTCTGTTGCCACCTCCAGGCGCCGCGGCTGTCGCGGCTGTGGCTGGGGTCTCGCAACAGGTGCGCCCTCTGCGACTAGTGGTGCACCTCTGTGCGTATTTTGCCGCGGCGCATGCGCTGGCGGGGGATGGGAGGGGCATTCTAATCCCCTCTTGCGAGCGATGCGCTGAATAACAGCGCATCTTCGGTCGTTGCCGAGTGCGCCTTACCGCAATTGGCGCACTTCGGTGGCCCATCCCTTGGTTTGGGGCAGTCTGATGCGACATGATCCCCGGCGCATCTAACACATTTGACCGGGCGAAAGCAGTTTGCCGAGGAGTGTCCGAACCCCTGGCAACGGTGGCACTGAGCCGGGCCTTCCTGCCTTGGCATGCCTCGATCGTTATTCCGGGCATGTAGAGGAGCTCGTGTACGTTATACAGCCTCTTGAGCTCCTCTTGGCTAAGGTGGTGTAATTTGATATGGAAAAGGCAACCCGGTCTCCCTTTCTTCGGGGATTGCCCTCACAAATGTAACGGGAAAGCCCAACGCCTTAAGGGCCTCCTCGATATCTTCTGGATGTGTGTCTGCTGGTAGCCCACGCAGTCCCACCTTAGTGGGCAATTCCGCGGTCGGTGCATAGCAGTACCATGCGAGCGCTGCGTCCTCCTTGCTGCGCTCCGTTAGGTACCTCTGCACCTTCCGGTATTCATCGGCCGAATGCGGGCGGAATCTTACCCTTTCCCGAAGGGCGCGCATTCGGCGCGTGCCCTAAAATGTTATGCAGGGCACGGAAGTGTTTTGCCCACTCTGGTAGGCATTCTACTATAATCGGAGGATATTTACTATCCTCCTTTTTCCTTGGCCACCACCTTCCTAGGTGATGGCACAGGTGGGCTGCGCAGGCGCTTGGGTGCCGCTGCCATCGTGGCGTACGTCGATGCGGACGACGTTCCTGGGCGCGTTGGCCCCCACGTTTGGGCATCGTAGGCGGCAGCTTTGTCGACCGGTGTTTCTACCGGCGACATTGATTTTGCCCTGCCTTTGTCTCAACCTCCATTTCGGAGGGAGATGGGGTAGAGCGGCTTAGAGCCATGCCCCTCTTTGGCTCGATTAATATGGTTGAGGCGACCCCCTCTGTACGCTGACCCCACTACGGAGGTTTGCAGGAGGGGGTGGGGGGGCATCATAAGTCGTCTCGACTTTTGCGAGGTCCGTTCCTTCCGTATTTATACTGGTTGCCGGGCCCGTGCTGAGTTGTGTTACACAACTAGCGTCAGGTACAGCAACCGTATTTCCGGCCTCGCTTTCCAAATTGGAGATTCCGACGTACTCGGTAGAGTCCCATCCTCCCGGGTAAAGTGCTGGTCCCCCTTCCTCTTCAACTTGCGTTTCAGTGGCTGGGGAATACTCCGACGAGGAGGATGAGGATGGCGATCGCGGCGGGTCTTCATGCCGAACAGGTGTTTTTGTTCTTTTCTCCGCGGGAGCGTCGATTTCTGGCGGCGTGCGACGTCTTGCGGCTAGTCGCCCTTGTAGGACCTCCGTGTCTTCCACCTGACGATACTCAGATCGCCGGTCAGTAGACGCGGGGGTCGAGGGCGGCTCACGCGTGTGCGCGGCAGTGGCCGTGGTATCCCGGTCTTGCTGTCCCGGGAGGTAAGATCACCGATTTCTCGGGATTGAATAGGTCTCGCTTCATTAGTGTCCTTTCGAACGTCGTTGTCCGCCGCTTGTCGGGTGGTTCCCTAGGTCGGCGGGAGGGGGGTGGGTCCCCTCATCCGACATTCTTATACACTGAGTGTAGTGTGTACCTAATGTATGTGTGTATGTGCTTATTTCGTAGACGTGCGAACGATACGGTTCCTATGTCGCTTGACCTCCCCCGGCCTCAGCGCGGGCCACTTAGCCGGGTGAAACCTTTCGGAGGCCCAGCACAGCGCCCAGCGAGCGGTTTGGGGTTTGTTAACTTAAAGAGAGATGTCCCCGCGAAATGAGACTTAATACCCCGAAGTGTACAAGTACACCGCAGGGCCGAACACCGGTGCCCTTTTCTAAGAAAAGGGATAGGGTGTCCGACGCGCTTGGAACGCTGTTGGCCAGTTACAATTGTTACGGCAAGGGCGTGTCAATTGGCAAACAGACGTTATCCGGGGTGTGGTCGCCCAAAGTCTCAAAGTCTAGGAACTTCAGGGAGTTAACTCAACCTTTAGAACTTCGACCGAGTTCTTCGGAGCGACGGGTGCCGTGGTAATAGTACTAGTTAAAAACTTTCCTTATTCACCGATTGCACCGCTACACAAGCCCGAGATGACTCTGGTATTGCAGGTGTTCATGGGCGGCGGAAATCACTTACCATCACGTGAGCCGCTTGCTCGTTTGCCTCCCTTTTCCATAAAAAAATTTCATGTGACATGGACACTTCCTAACTTGACTTGTGCATAGATGCCAATATACACACGTAACAGCCCGCATATGTCCCCTGGAGAACATTGGCCTCTCCCGTAATGGAGGGTTTGCCATAATCACTTGTCAAGCAGTACTAGCTACCTCGTACCTAAGACGCTACTGTCAGTCACCAGTTTGTTAATCTTTGGTCTCGTATTTTGAGATAGTTTGACATTTACATTTTTCTCTTAGTCGTCTCTTATGACACCCGCGGGGCGAAAGGGGGTGATATATTATTACGCCGTAACCTCTTCTTCTTCTTCTTCTTTGCAGCTATCTAGAGTCCACTGCTGAAGGTCCCCCAAAGCCAGAAGCTTATAGAAGGCAATTTATTTATTTATGAAATCTTTTATATTTCAAAAGGATTCTTATTAAAAGTTCTCTTTATGTAACTACTAAATCCCTTCCTACTTTTACCGTATTTATAGTTAAGTTATTAAAATTTCAAGCACGTTACCCCTTCCTTGTTGGTTTATCATACCGTTAAGTCCTTAGACATAATCCGTCAGCTTAATCCGATTTAGTGGTTGTTTTGTTACATGAAAGCGATATGGTATTGTTTTGGCAGCCATTTTTAATATACGAAATTTTCAACTACATTTTTGAGGATTCTGTACGCATTAAACTTTTTTAATTACGTTATATTCGGCTGCATTTGGTAATAATTATTTTTAAATGATCACTATTTTTACTAGTTTATTTTCGTTTAGTCGATGGATGATTGCTCAGAACTTTTCTTTGAGAAAATCTTTGTGAAAGGTCTACGTTCAGTAATGGATTTTTGATTGGCTATAAAGACGAAGAAAACTATTATGCATATTAATAAATTATTTAACCTGGGGATGGACGAATAGTCTAGGTAATTTAAGATAGCGTTTGTGATGAATTTGTATGTCTGTACAAGAGTTATGGATGTTTGTATATTTATAAGAGTGTTTGTCTGTGTAAGTGTTTTGTGCTGTTGGCATGGATACTAATTATGTTGTCCCAAATAAGCTCCAGTGAAAAGTGGGTCGAAAGTACTAAATTGTCTCGATGTCTGTCTATCCCAGTATAGTAGAATGCGTAAATGTCATAAATATTTTAGTCTCAATTTTTTTCTTTGAATTGGACTGAATGCATATGTTGTGTTGTGTCTCTTCAAAATAATCATTCATTAAAAAAACTCAATACTAAGTACAACAACATAAAAGATAATTCTGTTATACAATATTGAATAAAGCTAAGAGCGTATTATGTATGTAAGTAGATCCTAATTACGATAGTACATCACCTCCGGGAATCCTTATGAGTGAACTTCCGACTGCTCAAGTCGTTTCATATTTAACAGAGAAATGAGGAAGACTTTGAATAGTAAAATTGTGTACAGTGTTGTACACAATTTATGTAATGTTTTGATGGTTTAGGTGAAAAGGTAGGCGAAGTGAAACTGACCTTCTCTTCACGGACAACATAGTTTCGCTGTCATGGCGTCGGTACAAATATTGGTCGGTACACTTGAAAAAAAATTAGATTAGAAATGTAAAATCTAAAGTAAAATATAAAAATGCAAATTTACATTTGTTTACATAATTTTTTTAAACCATTTACAATGTTAGACTGTCATAATCAAATTTATATAATAAAAAAATACCATTAACTTATTAATATCAATTTCGTTCACATATATATATATATATATATATATATATATATATATATATATATATATATATATATATATATATATATATATATATATATATATATATATATATATATATATATATATATATATATATATATATATATATATATATATATATATATATATATATATATATACATTGTTATTGCGATCTATACATGTATTTTTTTATCTAGATAGGCTTAATCACACGCAGTTTGTAAATTGGAAATATTGACCCCAAGCGAAACTGTCATCCAGGTAGAACTAAAAATATTCTGAAGAGAATAGTATAATTATTTTAGTATTTTTATAAAGTCTCTGTTCCCAAGGCTTAGTTAGTCTATGTAATTCAATTACAACTTCCGAGCTCTCAACTTCACGCGTTGGACATACGAATGGTGATGGCTATACAAAAGATATGCAAAAAAGTCTGCATAACTTATCGAAACAGTGAAAATATTCGTGTATCGGTAAGCGGAGTGGCTCCAATACTTGTATAGATGTGCATCATTTTTATGCGCCTTCATTGCTTCTAGTGGATTGGTCTTTAATCTCGATTTTCAATTTTCGCTCGTGAAATTCGCTTTAGTAGATGGCTTTGGATTCGTGAATGGAGGGATTGGATATCTTTGAAATTTTACGTCGACGGAAAAAATATTTCTGAATTTCGCACACAATATTTTTGAGTCTCATCGCGAAGTATTTTATTTCTTCATTTCACAACACTGGGATAGTCGAGATCTGGAGTCTAAATAGTAGAAATCTAGACAACATAGTCTTTTCGAATCGAAGCTCATTTGTGACAACGTTTCAAGCAGTGTGCTTGTCTATGGCTTAGTGTCCATGTCCTTATATATTTACATAAATAAATATCTATACCTAACCTCTTTAATACAGACTATCACATAGTTTAGCTAGGAGCATAGAACGCCGCCGACACGATTTTGGTAACCATATTTTTTGTTTTTTTTCTATGTAAACATTTAATGTACTACAAACTTTATTCCGATTAACTTATTATTATTATTATTATATAAACAATATTTATGTCACGATAGCCGAGTGGTTGGGTGGTCGGAATTAAGAGTCAAGAGACCCGATCTCCAGGTGACAGGCTCCTATGGGTTTTTTAAAAACTTATGTATGTTTTTTAAAAACTTATATATGTTTTACGAAGTATATCTTGAACATAGAGATGGCGACGGGCTCACCACCTGTCACGTTGTCCCGAAAAATTATCTTCTGTGGAAGGTGGGTCAAAGGGACTTAATTGTTTAGATCTGTCTACCCCTGTATTGGGAATTGCGTGAAGATATTTATATTTTTTTATATAAACAATAAAAATATACCAGAAATAAACGCTATTTTATCTGTTTCAGCTCTGAAATGTAAATACTCTTATGTAAATGCCTCACTTACCATAACATACTCACGTGCTGGCACAAGGTCTGTATACAATAGCCCTGCTGTCACGCTATGACGTTTTCATTTGCATTTATGAGTTTATTATTTTATTGGGTTATACGGTTGCCAGATTTATAACAGAAACTCTGCTTACAGGAGCCGTCAGTAAAGATGAACATTTGCTTCAAAGTTTATACCAATAAAATTATCCAGCTTACAGTATTTTAGGGGTGTTACCGACCTTACATCGTCTTCCAGGACACAATAAGTATTATTTATTAGAACATTTTATTTAAATTAGTAAGAAACAAATTCAGCTAAGTAATTCCCAGCTAAGTAGCCATGACGGCCCTAGTCAAAAACAACTGATTTATACAGACAATTGTGGGTGACTTTTGATGCCGTAAGAGTACATACTTTCCTTGAAAATAACAGTTTTCGAAATCGGTCTACATATGACGTAGTTAAGAAGTACAACAAAACTTTCAACTTAATTGAGAACCTCCTCCATTTTTGAAAGTTTGTTTCGCCTGTTTCTTTTCGATAAGAGGAATCTTACTACGAAGGTGAGAAGAAAAAGGTATGTGTCACATAAAATAATGCCCTAATAAATTGTAATACAGTAACTACTGTATTACAATTTATTATTCTAAACCAACTGGTTTAGAATCTTTATGGTTACAGGGTAACCATAAAGCATAATATGGATACAGGTAAACCAAAATTATGTGGACCGGTAACAGGCATCATCGTCTACGGTGAGAGGAATCTCATACTGCTTGCTTATGATTATTATATCTCTATGGAAAAAGACATATGTATATTACTACAGTGTAGATTTACAGGCCATTTAGCAATATGTCAAGAGCAAAAGTGATTCCCTGCGTGTGCCCAAATATACATAAAACTCAAATCTTTCGGGAATCGATAACAAAATTGCGTGTCGCGACGTTCCATAAATAGTTTACAGTATTCCTTCGTGTCTGCAATATTCTAACTTTATGACACAAAAAAACAAAAGCGTGGGTCATATAACGACGAACATGAACGTTGTATATTAATTAATTATCCTAACGTCGACTCGCGTAATTTACAGCTTTAACTTTAGGTGTGAAAAATTAAGTTTCTCAAACTCCGGGTTTCCTTTTCGTTTTATTACATATAATGTTTATAAAATTTTTATGTAATGTGACTTGCATATTTATTTAGTGCACGAGTTCAGGTAAGAATACATTTACTCTCTGATGGCTAATGAAAATTGAAAAATCAATCGCGCTTTTTACAAGAATGTGTTGCTATAGCTCATACGGTCGAAATAACTGGAAAAAGCTAGCATTTTCTAAAGCACCATCTTGATCTATCATTTTAATATTAAATTCCTTACAATTATATTCAGCGGAGGCAGCCACAGATGTTAAAGTGCGAGTAAATGAGTTTTTTCTTTTCACTCGACTTTAATATTCTAATTTGGCATGCTTCACGACGAGGGGCTGGTATCAAAGGATACAATTACACGGGCACCGTTAGGGACCTAAACAGCGCTCATGTCTATACACCCGTCATTTTATATCATCTGCCACATGTACCAACCTACTGCAATGCTATAATCTGTGGCACAACAATTTATAAACATTTTATTTTATATGTATGTGGATGTTGTTTATAAACTACTACTGCTATGATATAGATTTAATAGATCTAAATAAATAAAAAAAATTTCTTTACGCAATTCCCAATACAGGGGTAGACAGAGGTCTAGTCTAGAAAATTAAGTCCCTTCGACCCACCTTCAACCGAATATATTGTCGTTATATTCTTTTAGAATGCTGGCCACACAAAAGTTTATTAAAGCACTAAAAATAAATAAAACTACATACTTTTTAGAATTTTACTCATTTTTAAATATGGAGTGGACGCTTAAGAAGACCGTGTTGCAGTTATTGGATTGCATCGTTGCGGTTGCGCGCCAATGCAAGTTTTTGACATACTGGAAAATTTGAATATAATCAAAAGATTCGTTTATCGTACCATCAAACGATACAATGAAGACTCTAGTGTAGATGACAGGTCAAGAAGTGATCGCCCTCGGTCTGTTAGGACTCCAGCAGTGATAAAAGCTGTAAAGGCTCGAATTCAAAGAAATCCCAAACGTAAGCAGAAACTGTTGGCCCTTCAGATGGGGTTAAGCAGAACCATGGTGAAAAGGGTGTTAAATGAAGACTTAGGGCTTCGGGCATATCGAAGAAAAACAGGACATTGTTTGAATGCTCGTCTAATGCACTTGAGACTGAAGAGATGCCGCGCTTTGTTTAAGGGGTACGCGGGAAAAAGTATCAGGAAATTATTTTTCGGATGAAAAATTTTTTACCGTAAAAGAGAGCTACAACAAACAAAATGATAAGATGTACGCACACAGTAGTGAAGAAGCGAGCAACCATATTCCGCGTGTCCAACGAGGTCATTTTCCATCCTCGCTCATGGTATGGTTGGGAGTTTCTTATTGGGGCTTAACAGAGGTATATTTTTGCTAGAAAGGTGTAAAACGAATGCAGTTGTGTATCAATGCAGTTGTGTATCAATGCAGTTGTGTACAGTCCTGACGGACCTTGTGGAACCTGTTTCTCATACCATGTTCAATAACAGGCACTGGATATTCCAACAAGATTCGGCGCCAGCTAATAGAGAGAGAAGAGCACACAAAACTGGCTGGCGGCGCGTGAAATCGACTTCATCGGGCACGAAGACTGGCCCTCCTCCAGTCCAGATTTGAATCCGTTAGATTAAAAGATATGGCACCACTTGGAGGAAAAGGCGTGCTCAAAGCCTCATCCCAATTTGGAGTCACTCAAGACATCCTTGATTAAGGCAGCCACCGATATTGACATGGACCTCGTTCGTGCTGCGATAGACGACTCACTCACGGAGGTCATTTTGAATAAACTTTAGTGTCATAAGAATCTATGTTTTGTTAAGTTCATTTTGGTATATAAATAGTTACATAATGAATAAACTTGTTTTAATTATTTTAGGTTAAACATGTGACAGAATTTATGACCTGACTAGGTATATGTATCTGTATATGATTATATAAAGACTTGTTTGTTTAAAGTCTGGGACAGACTTGTGGAGAACCTGAGGCCATGCCACTTTGTTCCGAAATAAGCTCCGATGAAATCTGGATCGAAAGGACTAAATTATTTAAGGTCTAATATGACTACCACATTATTGGTAAATGCGTTAATGTAAAACGAAAATATCTGGTTGATAAAGCTTTATTTGACTAAACGATTACTAAAAAGGCTAAACTCACGTCCGATACGTGTATGTACGCATATTTTTAAATTTATGTCTTATACCTAAGTCACGATAGCCGAGTGGTTCGGAGGTCGGAATTTCGAGTCGAGAGACCCGAGTTCAGGCAGGCTTTTACCAATGAGTTTTTCAAAAACTTATGTACGAATTATATCGTTGGCTTGGACATAAAGGCGGCGACGGGCTCACCACCTGTCACGTTGTCCCGAAAATATCTTCGGTGGAAGGTGGGTCAAAGGGACTTAATTGTTTAGACTAGACCTCTGTCTACCCCTGTATTGGGAATTGCGTGAAGATAGTTATTTATTTATTATTTATTTATGTCTTATACCTAACATAATATTTTAGGTTATATACATATGATTATTGTTAATAAAAGTAAATCTTTAAATATATATACATACATATCGGCCTGTAAAAGTCCACTGCAGGGCATAGGCCTCTTCCATAGGGAGCATTGGCCTTAATCGCCACACTGGGCAAGCTGATTGGCGATCGCAGTACCAGACCACTCGCACTTTAGACGCTGCTGACCATCTTCGGTCTGATAAATTTGGCCTGATATTTTTAGAGGTGATTATCCCGCCATCTATCGGTTGCCATAAAGATATTCAAGGCTGTTTCTCTTAGTCGCCTCTTACGACATTCACGGGAAGAAAGCAAGTGGCAATATTCTTACGCCGTTACCACACGAAACGGAAGCTTTAAATAGTCAAACTTAATTTTGTTTTATAATCACCTCTAATTGTTCTTCATTGAAGAGCGAAATTTGCATAATTTTGCGCGCTCAAACCCTAAGGGAACTGTCTATAGAATCTGCATAAATAAATATAAAATGTGTTAAAATTTGCATTATTTTTATCTAAATGTATATAAAGACTTAATGACATGTATTCCATATATGAGTGTAATCGAGATACTAGTTTGATGCTCCTCTAAAACGCATCAAATTAAAACGTTAAATGTTTCTTAATTTTTAACCACCTTCCAAAAGAAGGAGGTTCTCAATACGATTGGTACACATTTTTTGTATAATCCCAATTACGCTGAGATTTATGATTCCTTTAGTTTCATGCAGAATAGTTGCCATTTGCTCCCATAAAAATTTATCATTATGTATTAAATTCTGAAACATAATGATTATATTTTATAAAAGGGTTTTATAAAAGGGTTATTAAATAAAAGTGGAATGCGACTGATAAAAAAATCAGAATTAATAACAGTCACGACAGCCGAGTGGTTGGGTGGTCGGAATTTCGAGTCAAGAGACCCGAGTTCAATCCCCTGGTGGTAGGCTCGTAGCAATGGGTTTTCAAAAACTTATGTACGAATTATATCGTTGGCTTGGACATAAAGGCGACGACGGGCTCACCACCTGTCACGTTGTCCCGAAAATATCTTCAGTGGAAGGTGGGTCAAAGGGACTTAATTGTCTAGACTAGACCTCTGTCTACCCCTGTTTTGGGAATTGCGTGAAGATAGTTATTTATTTATTATTTATTTATGTCTTATACCTAACATAATATTTTAGGTTATATACATATGATTATTGTTAATAAAAGTAAATCTTTAAATATATATACATACATATCGGCCTGTAAAAGTCCACTGCAGGGCATAGGCCTCTTCCATAGGGAGCATTGGCCTTAATCGCCACACTGGGCAAGCTGATTGGCGATCGCAGTACCAGACCACTCGCACTTTAGACGCTGCTGACCATCTTCGGTCTGATAAATTTGGCCTGATATTTTTAGAGGTGATTATCCCGCCATCTATCGGTTGCCATAAAGATATTCAAGGCTGTTTCTCTTAGTCGCCTCTTACGACATTCACGGGAAGAAAGGAAGTGGCAATATTCTTACGCCGTTACCACACGAAACGGAAGCTTTAAATAGTCAAACTTAATTTTGTTTTATAATCACCTCTAATTGTTCTTCATTGAAGAGCGAAATTTGCATAATTTTGCGCGCTCAAACCCTAAGGGAACTGTCTATAGAATCTGCATAAATAAATATAAAATGTGTTAAAATTTGCATTATTTTTATCTAAATGTATATAAAGACTTAATGACATGTATTCCATATATGAGTGTAATCGAGATACTAGTTTGATGCTCCTCTAAAACGCATCAAATTAAAACGTTAAATGTTTCTTAATTTTTAACCACCTTCCAAAAGAAGGAGGTTCTCAATACGATTGGTACACATTTTTTGTATAATCCCAATTACGCTGAGATTTATGATTCCTTTAGTTTCATGCAGAATAGTTGCCATTTGCTCCCATAAAAATTTATCATTATGTATTAAATTCTGAAACATAATGATTATATTTTATAAAAGGGTTTTATAAAAGGGTTATTAAATAAAAGTGGAATGCGACTGATAAAAAAATCAGAATTAATAACAGTCACGACAGCCGAGTGGTTGGGTGGTCGGAATTTCGAGTCAAGAGACCCGAGTTCAATCCCCTGGTGGTAGGCTCGTAGCAATGGGTTTTTCAAGAAACTTATGTACGAATTATATCGTTGGCTTGGACATAAAGACGGCAATAGCCTACCACCTGTCACGTTGTCCCGAAAATATCTTCGGTGGAAGGTGGGTCAAAGGGACTTAATTGTCTAGACTAGACCTCTGTCTACCCCTGTTTTGGGAATTGCGTGAAGTTTTATTAAAAACAATTAGAAAACTTCTGTTTTTTCCAATACTTTATTTGACAGTAGGCAATAAAGGGAAGGAGAAGAAGGAACTAAGGGAGATAAAGAAGAGCCTCTGGTACAGTGTATGGCAGCGTGTGTCTCCACATTAGTACCTACCCTACAACACTAGTATTTGCTAGTGGCAGACAATTTATAAAATATCACAGAATTCTACATTGCGCTATCGAAGTTCTTAAGGGCATATTCGAGTACTGTTAGCAAACCTGAAGGACACCCGGCTTGGCGGATAGCTACCATTTTCCTGGAGCACGTCATCCACTAAACCTCACTCATCAGCCGAAGCGCAGGAGAATAGAATGCCTCTACTTCACACCAGCGTTCTGGAAGGTCGAGGTTGTGGCCCTGTAGAGTTGACATAGGTCAATTCGCGTCAAGCGAGAGTTTTTACGGTAGCGTTAAAGGTCATGCAACCGTAAAAACTCTCGCTTGTCTCTATCACTAAATGTCAAGAGTTACATTGTGCCTTACACATAACAAAAAAAGCTAAAGACCCTTTTCCCGATACTGGGGTGGTCTTATTTAAAGAAGTCGGTGGTGTCACTACCCAAGTCAACATACAAATCGTACATAAAGCCTTCCTCATAGGTATCGAATTAGAATCTCCCGATTCGTGTTCCGATCACTTAACCACCTAGCTACCGGAATCGGATTCCTTCCAATTAACAATTTAAACAAATAAATCTCCGGCCCCTATTCTTAGAAATGTATTCTTTTGTATGACAAAACAAACATCACCCGAGATATTAACGACCATTGTTATAGGAATTAAGATGTACCCAACAAGTGTAAAGAAAAAAGGCAGCATTGCAAATTGCGGGGCTTCGAAAGCGCTCCCTCTTATTTGCGGTGCGCCTTTCGCAGTATAATGTTTTCAGTTAATGTTATTGTATTTAATCCACTGTCAATTTTTGATCTCACTTTTTTTAGTGTGGAACAGGTGAATGAATGGAGGCAAATTATTTATATTAGGCGATGAATTCGTTTATTCGTAGCTTTAATTCAAAACTATACGTTGAATATTAGTTTCAAAATTGTAAATTTATCTTAAACTAATAAAACGGTTGAGATTAAAACTGTTTTAGAAAAAAAAATATGCAAAATTTAGAAAATTATAATATTAATTATAATATTTTTTGAAAATATTATAAATAAATACAAGTTTTTACATACGACTTCGCTCGCGTTGACTTCCTAAAACAACTATCAATATCATAATCATTATCATTAGAATAAATAATATATTATAAAAAATATAAATGTAGAAATAATGAAATAGTGAGCTAACCGGCGATTTTAACTTATTGGAATTTCGTTTCGCCTTAACCTTTTCACACTTATACATTTATTTGAATGGTGTCAAGAGGATTTCCATATTTATCCCAAATTTTCTTACAAAAAACAAAATGACAGCGCACGTGTTGTATTGTAATGTCAAAAATAAATCAGCCTATTTTTCTCGCTGATGATATAGCTTTCTATTGGTGAAAGAACTTTTAATCGATTTATTCGTTAAGGCTTGAAAGCGTAACAAACGAACAAACAAACTCACTTTTGCTTTAAACTATTAAGCTGGGAGTGTGAAAGATATCAATTTTCTTGTACGTCATTATTAAAAATATCTTGAGATTTAATACAATATCCTTAATGCAAGTATCTGGTTAATCGTCAATTGTTTGCCGTCAGCATTAAAGCAGGGAATTGTCAATATTTACCATCGACTCTCCGTAGGCTGGGGTTGTAATCCTGGCTCGCTTTGCAAACACAAACTGGAAATTCCACTACTTCTGCTAAATTTTATGCCAGTCGTCTTTGGTGTAGGCATAAGGGCCTAATTAACTTATCAGCACGAGTACAGTTTTATGCCTTTTTTGCTATGTATGTAAATGTAATATACCCACTATAATTATAGAGGGTAATCAAATATACACACTAAATTTATATATAGAAACTTTACTGTGAATACATTGTTTCATTGTAAATCATGCATAGTTATACATGTTTTCGAATGATGTCTTTTAAAGAGTGATTATTTTTTCGCTTCTCAGACAATTAACCGCTTTCTCCTTTTTGAAGGGTATAAACTGCACAGGTTTACGTGATCATCACGTTCACAGGATAAAAATTGTTCCAATTAAATCTCGCTGAAAAGTGAGTCCGAAGGACTTCATTGTTTATACCTCTGTCTACCCCAATATTGGAAATTGGTGGTCGGAATTTCGAGTCAAGTGACTCGAGTTCGATCCCCAGCTGGCAGGCTCGTACCAATGGATTTTCAAAAACTTATGTACGAATTATATCGTTAGCTTGGATATAAAGATGGCGACGGGCTCACCACCTGTCACGTTGTCCCGAAAATATCTTCGGTGGAAGGTGGGTCAAAGGGACTTAATTGTCTAGACTAGACCTCTGTCTACCCCTGTAATGGGAAATGCGTGAAGATATTTATTATTTTATTATTTATAATAATAATTCATGTTTATTGCATATAATTTTATTACAAAGTTTCCATGCTCTTCGCATAACAGAAAAAAAGAAAGTCAAACACATTATTATAAGCCTGTAAAGAGCTATGCGTGCTCAGTAGAGCACGACAGTACTTCATGCCGGCCTACCGCTTGCAACTTTATAAGGCGCAGGTTCGGCCGCACATGGAGTACTGTTCACATCTCTGGGCGGGGGCACCCTAGTGTCAGCTCCTTTTGACCGTGTCCAACGATGAGCGGCTCGAATCGTCGACGACCGTGTTCTATCTGATAGGCTAGATCCCCTGGCATTGCGAAGAGACGTTGCATCTATTTGCATTTTTTACAAGATTTACTACGGGGAGTGCTCCGAGGAATTGTTCGGATTAATTCCAGTCGCTGAATTTCACCATCGTACCTTACGGCATAGTCAAAAATTCATCAACATCATTTGATGCTAGGCATTCCACCACAGTGCGTTATTCGCGGAATTTTCAGCCACGTACTTGCACTTTATGGAATGTGCTGCAGTCAGCGGTTTTTCCGGACCGATACGACTTAGGGACCTACAAGAAAAGAGCCTATACCTTTCTCAAAGGCCGGAAACGCATCTGCTATGCCTCTGGTATTACGGATGTTCTTGGGCGGCGGTAATCACTTACCACCACGTGAGCCACCTGTTCGTTTGCCTCTCTTCCCCATAAAAATATATGTATGTAGCAAATCCATAGATTTGACAGCAAAAGGCGTTAGGCTCAGTGTGTATCATTTGAAGACTCTCAAGCAGTGCTGATTTTTATCCTACCCCTTTGTGGTCGTCCGGCACATCAGAAGGACATATACTAAAGACCGGAAAATGTAAATACATTACAATTAACAATAAGAGCTTACTGTAAGACAAATAACTACTGTTCAATGGCACTACGTATTTAAATTGCTAATTAAAATGTAATTTGTAAAATAAAAAGGTCATAAAATCACCACTACTAAGTGGTGGTGGTTCAGCGGATGTTTGCAGACTTAACACATCCTATTAATAAGTCACGATAGCCGAGTGGTTGAGACGCAAAATATCCAAATGATTCCACGGTTCTACATACTTTAGTTTTTGTTATTTTTAATCGATGTGATGAAAACTTGAACAAAACATTACACGATTTTGACGAAATATTCTTTGCTTTTTTCTAAATCAACGTAATTCCCACCTCTGAAGCGTTGGCGATATATCACAGCAAACAGCGAACAAAGGAGCCCCTGGTGGTGAAGTATGAGTAATAGGTCACATCGGGGATATATTAGAGGGACGAGAATTTGCGGGAAAATTGATAGTCACCGGTATTTGCTGTTACGTAAAACATAGGAAAAATTTTTTGTTCAATGTAAAAATTATGGGTTTAAAAGTGTGATAGATAAAATATGTTTTAGATATACAATACTAGATATTATATTTGAAACATCACGTAGTTTGTTTATTGGAAATCATAATTATCCACGTATTTTACATTGACAGTGGCAATTTATAAAGGTAAAAACAGAAAGCTAGTGTATTTTTTATAAAAATAAATACCTTCACGCCATTCCCAATAAAGGGGTCTACTCTAGACAATAAGGTCCCTTCAACCCACTTTCCACCGAAGAAATTTTCGGGACATCGTGACAGGTGGTTAACCCGTCGCCGTATTTATGTCCAATCCAACGATATAATCCGTACATAAGTTTTTTAAAAACCCATTGGTAACGAGCCTGTATCCTGGGAATCGAACTTGGATCTCTCGACTCGAAATTTCGACCACCCAACCACTCGGCTATCGTGACTTCACGTCGTAGATAAAAAAATATCTTCACGCATATTCCCAATATTGAAGTATACAGAGGTCTGAACTCCACTCCACTCGGCTATCTTGTTTTTTTTTTTAATTATTTACATAATTACTGTAATACTGGTGATAGTTACACAATGTACTTTAGCTCCCATAAAAGCCTTTGATGGACCAGTAATGGATTTTTCACATAACTTTTCATATATATACTATATAACAGTGGTAGAGCCACGCATCAGCTTTTGTTGTTGCATGAATGGGCCGGCTCGACCGGGGAAGTACCACGACCTCACAGAATACCGGCTTAAAGTAGAAGTGTAACAAACTTCTGCGTTTCGTCTGGTGAGTGCAGGTAACAGGTGGCCCACACACCCCCTACCCCAATTCTGGGGCGGGGGGGCACTCGTAGGGATGCAACGCATCTGCTATGCCTCTGGTATTGCGGGTGTTTATGGGCGGCGGTAATCACTTACCATCACGTGAGCCGCCTGCTAGTTTACCCCCTATTCTATAAAAAAAAATATTTTCATATCAACCCATATGGTTGATTTGAAAATCACAAACATAATGCTCACTTTCAATAGCGTACGTATATAACTTTTGTACTTACCTATGTACGTAACGTTTTCCTTATTTGCTGACACTAAAGATAGTTACCGCTACAATGTGACAAGTGGTAAGCTTATCGCCGAATTTAAAAGAAGTAAATGGAATTACAATTTAACGCGCAGTTAGTACAACAAAGTGGTCAATAGCTACCAGGCGCCCATGAACAAGAGATAGCAGGGAGTCCCGTCGTAGACAGTCCGGCGTCGGGCTCCGTAGGCGCTCAAGTGGAAGCAACGTTGAAATATTACGAGCACACCACATTTAACGTGATAACCGACGCATGAGAACGTTTTGACGTTAGTTATGGCGTCGTTGAGGTCACTAGATATTGAATAAGTTGCCAGAGATATCGCAGAACGGTTGAATATTTTCTATGGTGGATGGTTTCAAGGAAACTTTGTAAAAGTTTATTTTTTATGGTATAACAAAACATATTAGCGGAATGAAATAGAGAATATCTACGGAGTTTCTTTCACTTGTTTCTTCGCTGTTAGAGGAACCTACTTACGTAACGGATGTAGTTAGTACTGTAAATAAATGTACATGAACACATGTAGATAATTATTCTTTGCATTGATCATTGCTTATTCGAATTGATTGGACTTAAATATTGATAACGTATTTCAAGCCTATTTCAACGTAGCGATAAAATCGTTCTTATAAATATCCGCAAGGGGAAAATTATTGTGTCAATTTTATTTATTTATTTGCTACCTATTTTTTTAGTTTTTACCCTAATCTTATAAAAATCTCGGTGTAGATATGTATTTTAATCTGTCGCATTATTTAGGTAAGTAACACCAATAATAACTCTCTATGTTTCTAATAAATATAATAAATATCTTCACGCAATAACCAATACAGGGGTAGAAAGAGGTCTAGTCTAGACAATTAAGTCCCTTTGACTCACCTTCCACCGAAGACATTTTCGGGATATATTCTTTTTCATAATTTATAAAATTAAAATTGTGAAAATGTCGACCAGTAACTATTGTAGGCAAATCATAAATAAAAAAAATAATTTAGGAAGGAAGTATCCCGGTCCATATATTTAATAAATATTAGTTTTGTCACAAACTATAATAAATTTGCTCGTGAACACACTAGCTAGTCTCTGTCAGAATAATTTCCCAATACAGGAGTAGACGAAGGTCTAGTCTAGATATTTAAGTCTTTTGACTCACCTTACACCGAAGATATTTTCGGGACAACGTGACTGGTGGTGAGCCCGTCACCGTCTTTATGTCCAAGCCTACGATGTAATTCGTACATAAGTTTTTGAAAAACCCATTGGTACGAGCCTGCCACCTGGGGATCGAACTCGGGTCTCTTGACTCAAAATTCCGACCACCCAACCACTCGGCTATCGTGTCGATAATCACAAGTCAGTTTACATTAGCCCTCGTAGTGCTAACAGTGTTAATACATTCCGGTATGTATAGGTATGCCGTATTCTGAATGATTAATTTAGCTAGATAAATTAAAACTATAACAGAATGATCGTTCGCTATAATTTAAAACCATCAAACGAACTCGACTCCAGACATTGAGACATCTAAGACTACGAGCAGTGAGGTAATTAAAAATAAATATTAACAGTATCTACGCCACGTTCATTCACTCGGTCTTTGTAAAATTCAACAAAGGGTTTCATCGTCATATTCGCGATTCGTTTGCTATTCTCCCTGGCGAAAAAACAGGTAATAAATGTGGTATTTAAAATTGAACTATACTACTACTTAATTAGGATAGCTTTAATTTAAAATTTCTATATGTCAATGTGTCTATAACATTTCTAGAAATAAGTCAACTTGAAAAAGGAAGGCTTGATATTAGTTTGTAGGAATTATAACAGAGTATTATAAGAATACGAAGCATAAGAACAAAGATTAAAATAAAAAAAATATATATGGTCGGGGTTTACACTGTAAAACTTTTTTTATGCAACATGCAACTAACATTTTGAATGAACATCACAACAATAATTATTGAGACCTGTTTTTCAAAAGCTCCATTATGTATGAACATATTTCATAACTAAGTATTTAAGCTGAACCGATTAATATATATTTTATACGTAAATTAGATAAAGTGAATATTTTTTTTTATTTTCTATAACTTTCTGTTTAAGGCAATTCCTCCTCTTACGAAAGTCACTTGTCATGCAGTTATCTACTTCTAAAGGCTATAAGCTATAAGCCTTACATAACCCTCAAAGAAAGTGCCAACAACTGCCAGTGTTTTGATGTTTCTTGATGATACATAACGCTGGCCAAGCGGGCTGACAAGCACAAAGCCAATGTGACTTTATAAAATTGGCAGATTCCTATTTCTACGCTGTCGGTAGCAGGTTGCGATTTTGTCGGATTTTCCATGCATGATTAAAGAAATAGAAATTTAATAATATTTTGCTTGTATAAATTTAAATTAAAACTTTTCAATTTATTGTTATTCAACAAAGTTGTAGAAAATAGGCCTTATTTTCTACAAGTTTGTGTTAAATTTAATAACCTTAAACCTTTTACAATTACTTTGAAAATACACATTATATTTTATCCATATGTATGGATAAAATATTGTCTTTATATTTTTGTGAACCTGTCTAACATAAAAACTACACTCGTATTATTTGATTTATAATGTCACACGAAAGTTTTTAATAATTTAACCACAAAAACTATTTACAAAATATCTTTTACTATGCTATTCACAAAGTATACAGACGATTTTTTTGAAAGTAAGATAGTAAATATCCTTTATATAAAATATAGGGATATTTACTATATATATGGACATTTACTATTTGAAAATTAATTAAATAGTTATATTATATACACCTTATAACTCCTGGATACCCTCGTTTGTTACCTTCGAAGCCGGGGTTGCGGTTTTGAATAGTCTGCTATGGAAAAACAATTCTGTGATGATTATGAACATGTCAGGAATTATTGCATTATATGTATATATATGCGTACATATAATATAAACTATAAATAATATGTGTATTAAAATTTAATTATGTGCATACATAGATATGGACAACATCACATTCCTTGCTCTGATTCCAAAGGAAGTAGCTTCAGCACTCGCGTTATGGAATCAGGAACAACCGACGGACGGACACCCAACCAGAGAAAATGTAGAAAAAGTGCTTTCTACATTGACTTGTCCGAGAACCGACCACGGGACCGCAGAGCTGGCGTCACCATGAAAACAGATGTGTACGAAATTCGTCCACGGAGGTCGTTATATGTATATGTATTATATCTCTCTCCAGTCTAACATACGGTATCCTATTTTGGGATCGAGAATCGTATATTATATGTTCAACATATATATAACAAAACACTTTTCTATGTCACTGTACACATTACGAATGACGTCTAAATCTTGTACATGTCAATGTTTAATTTTACAATGTATCCATCAATTAGATGGAACAGTAACTGTTATTTAGAGAGACGTAAATTACAGTACTACTTCAGTAGACGTCTCGAGCTTAAGCGAAGTAAAGAACAGAAATACTGTGAAGTATGAAATGTTTTTAATATTAAATGAGATATAATAAGTAGTAGTCATATAATACAAGAAATTACGTTTTTTAAAATAAAGGTCTTTAAATGACAGAGAAGTTACGACAGCCGAGTGGTTGGGTAATCGGAATGGGTTTTTCTAAAAAAAACTTATGTACGATTTATTTCGTTGGCTTGGACATGAAGACTGCAACAGCTCACCATCTGACACGTTGTCCCAAAAATGTATTCGGTGGAGGGTGGGTCGAAAGGACCTAATAGTCCAGACCAATGTCTACCCTTGTATTGGGAATGGCGACAAGATATTTATTTAATTATATTCAAATTATGTCTTTTGCCGAGTGGTATCGAATGTCATAATACAGCATCTACTTTCTTCTCGTGTCGTAAGAGGCCCCTACGGCATTAGCCTTTAATAGATTATTGGCTAACGGCTATTTTCCACATTGACTTCAGTGCTATCTACACTGTGAAAACCGGATTGTAAGCCTCTCATCCACGGAGGTCAAAATACATCGAAATATTTCTTATAATTTGGCAAAACCATTGGCCCTATCCCTATGTACTCTTTGAATGATTGGATATAGTAATTTTTGCTGTTTTACTCCATCGGAGAAAATCCCTCTTTCAATGATGTTAATAAAAAATATTGATTTATCACAATGGTTTGGTCTATTTTGATTCTTCAACGAGGATGAACACTGGTGGATGGTTGAGGTGTTTTTGAGCCTAAGTGCAACTTCACACCGCACTTCATCTTCTACTATTCTCTGTAACTTTTCAAAATCCTTTCGTTATATTGCCGTGGGATTTTATTTTTAGGATTCTTCACCGTTTTATAAATTGTCACTATGCGAAATTTCAGTCCAATTATTCAATCTAGTTATAATTATTACCCTCCTTTTACGGTTATAACTAGTTTCACACACATTCCAACGTTAATAAATATAACAGCCGCTAAAGACATTGACAAAGCGATGTCTAAAGCCTGTTATTAAAAAGTTAAATGTCGTAAGTGTCCCGACACTGGCATCGGGTGCCAGTATTCCCTCATTATTTATTTAAAATCCGATCCGATTGACGCATATACATTTTAAATGTGTGGTACATGTGTCACATCTTATATACTTCTATTGAAACATGAATATGTAAAGAAAAGATTTGCTTTGCTAATAGGCGTACTAATTTAATGAACAACTAATGTATTATAGTAGTTTATTGTTATATTAAATAAGAACTGGCTCTTGTTCAGTTCTATATAAACTTGATTTTTTGGGGAAGGTGGCAATCAAGCTGTCGTCACCTTATGGTATGTGAAAGTCGACGCCCATGTAAACCAGCTGCAGTTGCGTTACCAACCTTTAAGAGAGTGCCACTTTTAAGGGGAAGGAAAAAAAGGAAAGGATAAAGATGTGAGAACCTCACGTATCTTACACGGCCATGGTGCTGTCCTGGCCAAGGTTAGCTGCAGCAGTAGCATCTACCAAGTTTGAGACTAAATATTTAGACTATCCCTATCGCTGGTGGCTTTTAACTTCCGTCTGTTATTCCGGACGAAGAGCTTTTAAAACTTAACCCTTATTTGCCGGCTTTGAGCACTTTAAAAGATTACAACAGTCCCGTCCTCCTTTAAAGAAGCGCAAGAATCCGTCTAATTCCCGTCGACGTACAATGGGTTTTAATTTCTGTGTTGAGTTGGAATAAAACCGATAGAACTTTTTTATTAAGTGTGCTTTAAGATAATTTTATGATGTCACTAACTTTTGCGAATATTAAGCCACGAATTAATGAGTCCATAGCAATTTCATTGTTGTGGTACTTTAATTTCAATACTGCACTCCCAAGACTATAAGATTAATCCCAGCCGCTGATTTTTACCATAGTACCTTACGGCATAACCAAAAATTTCATCAACACCACCTTGATGCTTGGCATTCCACCACAGTGCGTTTTTCGCGGAATTTTCTGCCACGCACTTGCACTTTGTGGAATGATATGCCGTCAGCGGTTTTTCCGGACCGATACGACTTAGGGACCTGCAAGAAAAGAGCCTATACCTTTCTAAAAGGCCGGCAACGAATCCGCTATTCCTCCGGTATTGCAGATGTTCATGGGCGGCGGTAAGCACTTACCATCACGTGTGCCACCTGCTCGTTTGCCTCCCTCTTCTATATAAAAAATATAACTACATTGAACTAAAGAAATGTATTGAAAATAGAAGGAATTGTACTCTTATTCTGATTCTATACATCCTTGCGTGTTCGTAGCATGTTGGTTAGCATATATTTTAATTTACAATTATTTATAAATATTTTGATGTATATATAAATATTTAATGAAAAGTTAAATTTAACATTTAACACCAACCTTATAAAAAACTCATTATGTCCAGCTTGTTATCACAGAATGTAAATGTACCATTATACACGTATCACGTAAATAAATGGTGCACAAGAGGTAAGTTATCCCGGGCCCTAAGCATTGTTTACCTGAACTTTAGAGTACACGCGGGAATGCCTTCACGTAGCAAATTGCACATTTGCCTGGATGTGATCACGATATTGAATTATAATAAAAGTCCTTGTAGAGTAAAACTTGTCGTACAACTTTAAATGAGCTATTCAATCGGGCAGTCTAAGCTTATCTTGTTATATTTAAATTCATTCATGGTAATTTGAAATATAAATATAATAGTAAATACTCTAAACTTTGATCGATAATTGTGTACTACGAGTGCATTCCAAGTTTAAATGTCTGTTATCCTTGTGAAAATTTATTACAATAAAAAAACATCAGTATTTATCAAGCATTTATTGACTACATCTACTGATTCTAAACAATGTATTAGAGGCAAACATATACTATTTATCTATGATGCACATGTATGAACTATGCTAAAAAGCTTCTGTGCATTTTAAAATAATTTAGATGAAGCCCTACACGCTTTTTGAATAAATTATCCAAAATGAAATAATTCAAGAGTGATCTATTACATAAATTGTATTTTTCTATAGAAAATTAGTGTCAAATATACAAAATAACAACTACATAAGTTAACCAAACTGTATACAGGAAGAGCGTTTCAACGTTGGACATTCCCATGTACAACCATACCTCCCGAGCCCTTATTTGATAAATAAATAAAATTAAATATCTTCACGCAATTCTCAATACAGGGGTAGACAGAGGTCTTGTTTAGACAATAGACCCTTCGACCCACCTTCCACCGAAGATATTTCGACAATCAGGTGACGACGTGACAGGTGGTGAGCCCGTCGCCGTCTTTATGTCCAAGCCAACGATGTAATTCGTACATTAGTTTTTGAAAAACCTATTGGTACGAGCCTGCCACCTGGGGATTAAGTACGGGTCTTTTGTCTCGAAATTCCGAACACCCAACCACTCGGCTATCGTGGCTTATTTGCATATTGTGTAAATTTTATATAATCATATTGCTCTGTTATGTGGTAACCTTAGTTTTCTTTCAGAATCTATATTTTTATATAATTAAATATATAAAGGCAAGGGATATATGTAATATAAACCTTTGTAAAATACAGTTCTTTGTACAACAGTTATATAAATATAATGCTAATATGTTTATGATTTCAAAGAACATAAGTTATGCTGAATTTTTTGTTATTTAATTAAAGAGATTTTTTTAAATTACAACTGATACGGGCGAGATTCGAACCAGCGACTTTGCCACGGAAAGTCAAAGGTCGCGGTACTGGTCATGACACAGGTACTGCTATTTTACATACTTCTACATACGTACATATCTTATGTACGGTTTTATTTTCGCCATTCCCAATAGATAGAGGTCCAGACAATTAAGTCCTTTCGGCCCATCTTTCATCGACAGGTGGTATACCGCCGTCATTATGTTAGACATTACTATAGAATTCGTACATAAGTTTTGAAAAAAAAAAATCCGATTTGTACTTGTACTTGTACTAGTACTTGTATTTGTAGTTTATCACCTGGGAATCGAACTCAAATATCGATCGCCCAACTCTTGCCTCTCGTTTTTAACTAAAAAAATAAATTCCCTAAAAAAAATTATAAAATTTGCCACTGAATTTCACCATCGTACCTTTCGGCATAGCCAAAAACTCCATCAACACCATGTTGATGCTTGGCATTCCACCACAGTGCGTTTTTTGCGGAATTTTCTGCCACGCACTTGCACTTTAGAGAATGTCCTGCCGTCAGGGTTTTTCCGGACCGATACGACTTAGGGACCTTCAAAAAAGAGCCCATACCTTTCTCAAAGGCCGGCGACGCATCTGCTATGCCTCTGGTATTGCGGGTGTTCATGGGCGGCGGTAATCACTTACCATTACGTGAGCCACCTGCTCGTTTGCCTCCCTTCTCTATGAAAAAATCCGTGTAGTTTTCTATTATGATAATTACGTCGCGTCTAGATGATTTATGTCCGCGTACGAGTGTTCTGGGCGCGAGAGGTGGACGATAAATTCTGTCCTTTGTGTTCTTCAACAGAATTCCGTTGGTTTTTTAGGATGCTTTCATAAATTGTACGGATGCAGAAACTTATAAATTTCGCTTTGAAACTTTAGTTGCGGATGACGTTTCAAATTTATCGCCGGAACGTAGACAATGGATTCAATGAGACCATTGGAAGACTAAATTACCCGCGTTTAATATTAGAGTAGGTTTCGAACGCGGCGACATCGGCCGAGTACTGGAAGAGAATGCTTTGAATAGAAAATTTACTTGGAATTTACTTGAATTATATATGTGCAAATCATAGATACGTTTTCAAATATTCACGTCTTTGGATAAATTTAAATAAATATCTTCATGCATTTTCCCAATACTGGGGCAGACGGAGATTTAGATAATTGAGTCCTTCCTTGTCAGGCAACACAAAACACATAAATCTGTAATTTATTTGCAGATGTAGGAAAAAGGTTTTTTCAGTTTATGCGAGGTCAAATGGTTTGATGGGTTATTCTAGGTATTATGGTTGGTCTATAAAACGAATATTGGATTATCAGCTCTAATTAATAGAATTTCTGAAGCTTATAATGTAATATCAAAATCAGCATATCTTGATATTTTTAACGACTCCTCACCAGTTTTTAAAAACAAAATTAAGAAATAGTTTTATTAGATTATTATGAGTACCTCATGAGTTGCTTTGTGTTTATTATCTTTCAATATATTATTACCTTTGTTTTTGCTTAAATTTTCTCTTTTTTTGTAATCCTATTTTGCGCTTTTTAATTATTTTTGTATAATTAATTGACTAATCAAACATGGTAAAAAAAGTTCTTGAGTTGAATTAATTAAATTCGAAATGCAGCCAGCGTTCTTGATATCATCCACGAGAAAGACTGTATGATAAATTCATCAGGACATCGGGCGGACGGTGACAAGCAGCATTATTTAAATTCCGAGGCTAGTACCGTGATCGCCAATGCGCTTACAATCGTGGCAATTTGGCAACTGGATTTATTTTATGCAGTGAACTTTTAAAGGCTGTAGTGGTGACGATGATGAAATAAAGTATTAAAAAAAGTTAATTATAAATAGGCATCGGACATGTTACTTTGTTTTATTGAGTAATTTGGGATAATATTTTTTTTATTCTGGCAGAAGCTATGGGCACATACATCCTAAAACAATATACAGCAGTACGTAAGATGCTTATCTTAAAGAAAGGAAGGATAATAGTGTAAGGAAAGGGATGGGAGTAAGGGAATGTCATTGTTTCTTTATATATAAAGGATAAGAAGGGAAATTAAGTATCTGTAAAATAAGTATTTAGATACTTTAGAGGCAATTATGTCTTTCTCAAATGGGTCTGCCGGCGGCATTGACGGAATAACGCCTCAACATCTGAAAGATCTTGTAAGCGCGTCCGCCGGTGACGCCGGCCGAATTCTTTTGGGCGACATAACAAAATTAAGTAATTTAATGCTTTCTGGCAATGTAAATCCCAATTTTGTTAAAATCATATATGGAGCAAGGTAATGTGCCTTTAAAAAAAAAGATAATGGTATCCGCCCTATAGCTGTTGGTTCCACTTTTAGACGTTTAACTTCTAAATTAGCATGTAGGCACATAACCTCCGATCTAAAGTCAAAATTTCAGCCTGTTCAGTTAGGCTACGGTACCAGAGGAGGTTGTGAGGCAGCTGTACATTCAGTGCGTACTTTTTTAACGAATTGTCAAACAGATGTTCTCTTGAAAGTTGACCTTAGGAATGCCTTTAACTCCCTCGACAGATCAACCCTGCTGAAGGAGGTTGCGAAACATACCCCGGAAATTTACCATTACGTTTGGCAATGTTATAGTCAAAACTCTAATTTATTTTACGAAAATCATTTAATTGACTCAGCCGTCGGAGTTCAGCAGGGTGATCCACTAGGCCCAGCATTGTTTAGTTTGGGAATTCAACCGATTATTTCAAAGTTGAAATCCAAACTCAATGTTTGGTACCTAGATGACGGAACCCTAGGAGGAAAGCCAGATGACGTGCAAAATGACCTTCAAAAATTATTCAAAATTTTAAAACATTCGCCTTGAATTAAATAATACTAAATGTGAACTTTTCATTCCTGACCGTTTGTCTTCTCCTGGCATTAAAGTAACTGAGGCGGATTCTCTTTATCTCCTTGGAGCGCCGTTATTTATAGAGAGTATGAAACCTGTTTTGAAAGTAAAATTTGATCAATTTTTAGAAAATGTTAATAAACTGTATATTCTTAATTCTCATATAGCGCTTACTATTTTAAAATATTGCGTTCTTGTTCCTAAATTTACTTATTTACTCCGCTCGAGTCCAGCATGGAAATGTTCTGATTTTTTAAAACAAATTGACCTTAATCTCAAAATAGCTTTGGAAAAAATTCTAAATTTATCTTTAGTCTCATCTAGCTGGACTCAAGCTACTTTACCTGTTAGATTTGGAGGTATCGGTATAAGAGAGGTTTCTAATATTGCGCTGCCGGCTTTTCTTGCCTCCGTACACAGTGTTCATGATTTGTCACTTAAAATTCTTAAGAATGATTTGGATTTGACCTTTGCTACCGAGGCAAGAGAAGCATGGTTACGTCTCTATCCCGGCGAGGATATTCCACTGGAACCTAACTCACAAACACAAGCACACAACAAATGTGCAGAAATGCTTACTGAACAATTTTCACTGTGACAGAGACCGCGTCCGCTTTCTAGGTGTTTCGACAAAGGAATCCAGTTACTGGCTACATGCTTTACCATCAAGTAACCTTGGTACATTACTAGATAACGAAAGATTACGAATAGCTGTAGGAGTCGATTTGTTCATCGATTTGTCAACCACATCGATGTCCTTGTGGCAACGACGTCGACGAGTTAGGCCTCCACGGACTTTCATGCCAAAAAGTGCCGGCAGACTATCTCGTCACGGTTCCTTGAATGAAGTCATCCAAAGGGTTTGTTTCCATAAATATTCCATCGGTTTTAGAGCCTTGTGGAATATTTAGGGAGGATGGTAAGAGACCCGACGGCTGGACTTTAGTCCCTTGGGAGAGAGGCAAAGCTCTTGTGTGGGACGTAACTTGCGTCGATACATTAGCGGCCTCTCATATCAAGGGTACTTCGTTATAAGGGCCGGGGCGGCATCAGAGGCAGCTAAATCGGGTAAATGGCGTAAATATGAGTCTTTGAAAGGAGACTATATATTTGTTCCATTTGCCGTAGAGACAATCGGTCCGTGGGGTCCCCGCGCGATGCAGTTTCTAAAGGAATTGTATCCGCGACTTATCGTTGCCGCTGGTGACAAGAGGGCTGGTTCTTTTTTCGCTCAACGGTTAAGTCTGGCCATTCAACGTTTAAATGCAGCCAGCGTTCTTGGTACCATGGCACGAGGAGTAGGACTCTACGATTACAATAGTTTTAGTTAATAAGTATTGTAAATATTAACATAATTTTTCTGTAATTAAGTATATGGAATATATATTTTTAATTATAAACCTTTATATGTATATTTAACATTTCTCTGAACTGAAAATACACTGTGAAATTAAAGAGATCAGAACAATAAGTGCTCACTTGCAAATGCAGCAACTCAATTCGTCTCGTTCACATAACGTCAGCGACAGACAGCGCTTCCTTACATTTTGCTAGTTTATACTAACAAATAGGAAGGTTTGAGAGCCACAAACATCAACGCTTGTTTATACAAGGATGTTTGTGGCTCTCAAACCTTCCCATAGAATATATTTGCCATAACATCCTATAGATAGTTGTCGCTATGATTTGTATAACAAATTTCATTTAAACGAAAATTCTGAATATGGTATGCTGTTTATTTATAATATCTAGTTATTATAGCAGCAGCATATCGAAAAGTTATTATTTTTTATCTTCACGCAATTTCCAATACAGGGGTAGTCAGAGGCATAGACAACATTTCACGGGAACTTATTTTGGGACAACGTGGCTGTTGCCGTATTTATGTCCAAGCCGACAATATAAAACATAGGTACATTTTATATTGTTGGCTTGGACATAAAGATTTATTTGAAAAAAACTCATTGGTACAAGCCTACCTCTTGGAGATCGAACTCGGGTCTCTTCACTCGAATTTCGATCACCCAACCACTCGGCTGTCATGACTGTCAACGGTATTAAATAATTTATAGATTTAAAAAGACAACTGGCCTGTTAGGGGCTGGAATCCCTATCCTGTACTGTGATGACGTATTTACCTCTTAGGAAATAAATTATCTAAATCCGTATTAAATAACTCCTGTGATTGCTTGTACCTTTGTGCTTGTTGTTGATTTTTTTTTTTTATTTTAGTACCCTATATACTTTCTTTGCCGTATAGCGCCGTTATTTATAGAGAGTATGAAACCTGTTTTGAAAGTAAAATTTGATCAATTTTTAGAAAATGTTAATAAACTGTATATTCTTAATTCTCATATAGCGCTTACTATTTTAAAATATTGCGTTCTTGTTCCTAAATTTACTTATTTACTCCGCTCGAGTCCAGCATGGAAATGTTCTGATTTTTAAAACAAATTGACCTTAATCTCAAAATAGCTTTGGAAAAATTCTAAATTTATCTTTAGTCTCATCTAGCTGGACTCAAGCTACTTTACCTGTTAGATTTGGAGGTATCGGTATAAGAGAGGTTTCTAATATTGCGCTGCCGGCTTTTCTTGCCTCCGTACACAGTGTTCATGATTTGTCACTTAAAATTCTTAAGAATGATTTGGATTTGACCTTTGCTACCGAGGCAAGAGAAGCATGGTTACGTCTCTATCCCGGCGAGGATATTCCACTGGAACCTAACTCACAAACACAAGCACACAACAAATGTGCAGAAATGCTTACTGAACAATTTTCACTGTGACAGAGACCGCGTCCGCTTTCTAGGTGTTTCGACAAAGGAATCCAGTTACTGGCTACATGCTTTACCATCAAGTAACCTTGGTACATTACTAGATAACGAAAGATTACGAATAGCTGTAGGAGTCGATTTGTTCATCGATTTGTCAACCACATCGATGTCCTTGTGGCAGCGACGTCGACGAGTTAGGCCTCCACGGACTTTCATGCCAAAAAAGTGCCGGCAGACTATCTCGTCACGGTTCCTTGAATGAAATCATCCGAAGGGCTCTTGTTTCCATAAATATTCCATCGGTTTTAGAGCCTTGTGGAATATTTAGGGAGGATGGTAAGAGACCCGACGGCTTGACTTTAGTCCCTTGGGAGAGAGGCAAAGCTCTTGTGTGGGACGTAACTTGCGTCGATACATTAGCGGCCTCTCATATCAAGGGTACTTCGTTATAAGGGCCGGGGCGGCATCAGAGGCAGCTAAATCGGGTAAATGGCGTAAATATGAGTCTTTGAAAGGAGACTATATATTTGTTCCATTTGCCGTAGAGGCAATCGGTCCGTGGGGTCCCCGCGCGATGCAGTTTCTAAAGGAATTGTATCCGCGACTTATCGTTGCCGCTGGTGACAAGAGGGCTGGTTCTTTTTTCGCTCAACGGTTAAGTCTGGCCATTCAACGTTTAAATGCAGCCAGCGTTCTTGGTACCATGGCACGAGGAGTAGGACTCTACGATTACAATAGTTTTTAGTTAATAAGTATTGTAAATATTAACATAATTTTTTCTGTAATTAAGTATATGGAATATATATTTTTAATTTTAAACCTTTATATGTATATTTAACATTTCTCTGAACTGAAAATACACTGTGAAATTAAAGAGATCAGAACAATAAGTGCTCACTTGCAAATGCAGCAACTCAATTCGTCTCGTTCACATAACGTCAGCGATAGACAGCGCTTCCTTACATTTTGCTAGTTTATACTAACAAATAGGAAGGTTTGAGAGCCACAAACATCAACGCTTGTTTATACAAGGATGTTTGTGGCTCTCAAACCTTCCCATAGAATATATTTGCCATAACATCCTATAGATAGTTGTCGCTATGATTTGTATAACAAATTTCATTTAAACGAAAATTCTGAATATGGTATGCTGTTTATTTATAATATCTAGTTATTATAGCAGCAGCATATCGAAAAGTTATTATTTTTTATCTTCACGCAATTTCCAATACAGGGGTAGTCAGAGGCATAGACAACATTTCACGGGAACTTATTTTGGGACAACGTGGCTGTTGCCGTATTTATGTCCAAGCCGACAATATAAAACATAGGTACATTTTATATTGTTGGCTTGGACATAAAGATTTATTTGAAAAAAACTCATTGGTACAAGCCTACCTCTTGGAGATCGAACTCGGGTCTCTTCACTCGAATTTCGATCACCCAACCACTCGGCTGTCATGACTGTCAACGGTATTAAATAATTTATAGATTTAAAAAGACAACTGGCCTGTTAGGGGCTGGAATCCCTATCCTGTACTGTGATGACGTATTTACCTCTTAGGAAATAAATTATCTAAATCCGTATTAAATAACTCCTGTGATTGCTTGTACCTTTGTGCTTGTTGTTGATTTTTTTTATTTTAGTACCCTATATACTTTCTTTGCCGTATATACTTTTAAATTTAGTGAAAGACTATTAATTTAGAATTACAAACAGACACTTCTATTTTATTTATATGTTTATGTATACATAAAGACTATCTAGGTCAACATGGCTTACATGCTTATAAATTTGAGATTTTCATATGACATTTTCTTCAGACCTCCGTGGACGAGTGGCGTACACACTGGTTTTCATGGTGTCGCCAGCTCCGAGGTCCTGAGTTCGATTTCCGGTCGAGTCAATGTAAAAAATACTTTTTCTAAATTTTTTCTGGTTTGGGTGTTAGTGGTACCTTCGTTGTTTTAGACTCCATAACACAAGTGCTTAAGCTGCTTGGTTTGGGATCAGAGCAATGTGCGAAGCAAAAGGTGATGCCGTCCGTAAATGTCGAGAAAAGTTAATAAAATTAGTGCAGGCTACACAATTTACAGTAAAACAATTTGGAATATTGATGTATTGGAATGGAATTAGTACATGTTACTATCGAGACTTGTGGTATCGGCGAAAAAATGTACCACCCTCTTTCTTTGTGTGGGGGTTGTAAACGACAAATGGTCAAAAAACTGTAAGATGGCGAAATAAATAAAAAAATATGTGGACAGTTGATATAGCTTCGACGAATTTCGTGGATGAGTGGCATACATAACGGTTTTCATTGTATCGCCATTTCTGATGTCCCGTGTTCGATTAGGAAACACTTCGGGTTCCATTTTCATAATTCCATAATCTAAGTGCTTTAGCTACATATTTTATGCGATGTTGTACCTATCTAAATATCTAAGTTGCAAGATACTTGCCCAATCCGCTTTCCAAGTGTATCGATTTTTGCATGTCATCTTACGAGAGGGATCCATGATCTACAGTGGACTTTATAGACCTTTATATATGCATTTATAAGTAATTAATACTGCAGAGTATTAATTATATTACTTACATTAAGTATGTATTTTATAAGTATGTATTGTATACGTATATATTTTAACAGAGCATATATGACGGGTACGAATTCTATTTTCATTTTCCGAGAGTCATTTAAATATGTGAAAAGGGATTAAAATTATTATGTAACTTAGATTTACATTAGCGCGAAGGATAATTTGCATTCGTGTCGTACATCGAACGCTCTGCAGCGTAAAATTAAATATTCATAGAGCGCGTACCTCTCAGGTCGCGAGTTTGTCGAAAGGATAATTCAAAGATACGTTTTCATAATGCAACGTATAACATTTAGGTATAGTCACGATAGCTGAGTGGTTGGGTGGTCGGAATTTCGAGCCAATAGACCAGAGTTCGCTCCCAAGGTGAAAGGTCGTACCAATGGGTTTTTCAAAAACTTATGAACGAAGTATTATATCGTTGCCTTGGATATAAAGAAGGCGACGGGCTCACCACCTGTCACGTTGTCCCGAAAATATCTTCGGTGAAAGGTGGGTCGTAGGGACTTAATTGTCTAGACTAGACTTCGGTTCTACTCCTTTTTTGGAAATTGCGTGAAGATATTTATTTATTTTATATATTTATTTGTATCATCAATCAATTCACTCTTATTGAGATAAAGTAAGGACACATTGGCGTGCTTACATCTTATGTGACTTTTGCGCTGTTTCCAAAACCATTCGTTCATTTCCGAACCATCAAATCATACTTTATTCATCTTTTCTTAATTAGGCGTAACGTTTACAATAAACAAGTATATACGAGTAATTTTAAATGCAAAAGTGAGTTTGTTAGTCATGCTCTCACATCGATCGGCCGTTATTAATTCATTTTGTGTTAATACTACCCTGGAGACGATTCTAGACTATTTTGTTTAGATAAATCTTATATAAATTTTTGAAAAAACCCATTGGTACGAGTTTTGGATATCGAACTCGGGATGTCGTGACTCGAATTCCGATCACCCAACCACACGGCTATCGCTATAAACGATAGTAGCAGTACATAAAGAGTAAATAAGACGACTACATATTAAACTTCCCTACACAACAAAGTACTTGAAACGTAAAACAAATAAAACGATCTGTTTAACTTCTAACAACGGAAGAAACTCTTATTTTGTTTTCCCGCTGTATTCATTTAGAACGTGACAGTAATATTGAGTCCTGTGATTGTCACCGCTCAATAAGGCTTCGATGGAAGCGTTTCATTTTAAAGTAAATACAGGACTGTCAGAAAGCTTTCATCGTTTCCTTGAGTGAAACTTTTTTAATGTTTTCTGCGTAATTTAGGCCGCGTGTTGTGCGCGCGTATTCCTTTACACATTTTACAAAAAACATCTTATCTTTTAAAGCAAGGTCTTCTGTGCTTATTTTGTATCTGAACACACATGCATACCTATTTAAGTACACAAATATATTGTAATTTTCTGCTGTATATAGTGACCATAGCTCAGTTTTTGGGGTGATCAGGTTTTCGACTTAAGAGATCTGAATTCAGTGCCCTAGAAGTAGGCTCGTATCAATGAGTATTTTTAAAACTTATGGCATGGACATAAAAATGGCAACAAGCTTGCCACCTGTCATGATGCCCCAAAATAGGCTCCGGTGAAATGTGCATCGAAAGAACTAAATTGTTTAAAACTCTAGCTAATTTTGTATTGCAAAATCAGTGAACATTAAAAAAATATTTTAATGTTAGATGGGTATAGATTTAGTGTTAAGTGAATAACCTTCATCCATTTTTTTTAGTTTGTGGTGATACGTGACCAACTGTTTAAGCTAAAAAAATATATAGCAACCGTTCTAAACTTCAGCTCAGTTTGATTTCTGTATTTTTCAGTTAAGCAAAATAAGAAAAATAGTCGACGACTGCGGAAAACTACCGCAGCAAAAAAGCTTTACTAAAACTATGCGTCGACGCGATCCGACTGTGAAAGGAAAGTTTGATCGCGAAACGTTTAACCGGACCTGCATGCATTGAAATGAATTCATATTTTTCACGAAACGTGTGTTGCTGAAGTATTTTGTTTAACAATAGAAGTAGATTAAAGTTGACCTGTTAAATATTTTCATTGCCAAAATGTTGGTACATTTTGTAGTAAATAGATACATAGATAGATAAGTAGATATGGATGGTTGTCTATGATCACTATCATATAAATTGCTCCGATCCCAAAGTAAGTGGCAAAGCACTTGTGTTATGGAATCAGAAACAACGAAGATACTACAAACTACCAGACTCAATGTGGTTTTTAAGCGGACTTTTCTGGGAATCGAATCCGGGGCCTAAGCGACACCTTGAAAGATACGGTTTATACATATACACCATAATTTATTATAATAATCACACATCACCATAATCGCCTCGATGTGGTTAAGAATATGTAAAAAGCTTAATATAATTATAATAGTCGAAAAATTTTTTATGCACAAATTGAAGAATTAGTATTTTTATTATATTATTACTGACGCATTATTACTGGCTACCTCGTCAGTAATAATTAAATTAAATAAAATTAATTAAATTTAATTATTGCTCAGTCAGTAATAATTAAATTAAATAATTTTTATTTAATTTTATTTTATTTATTTAATTATTACTGACGAGGTAGCCAGAGAGAACCGAGCACCAAGATTGACGATCCTTGCGGTATGCAAGGATCATCAAAATACGAGTATTTCGCTTCTATCAAATTTTTTAGGGTATCAACGACACATTGATGTGATATAGATGTGGACAGGCGTGTCGCTGCCGGAAACAAGGTCAACGTTGCCCTGACTGCGTTAGTCCAAAGGCAAGGCGTAGTGAAAAATGCACGCCTTGCGATACATAACACAGTGCTGGTACCGACTTTGTTATATGGCAGCGAAACCTGGGTATGCCAGAAAAAGCATAAAAGCAGGTTGAATGCAGTGGAGATGCGATCTCTTCGTAAAATGTGTGGCATTTCCTTGGCCGACCGGAAGCGCAGAGATTCGCAAAATGATAGGTTTGAAAGATGACCTTATTATTAAAATGGATCAGGGCGCGCTCCGATGGCTTGGCCACGTAGAGCGAATGAGCGAAGACCGAATGGTGCAGAAAATATATAGCGCGAAATTAATATTAGAAGGCGTAGAGGTAGGCCAAGACTAACTTTCGAAGACCATGTGAGCAAATTGCTCGAAGACGGGAGGGTCAAGAGTACTCGGATACCTCGACGTGCATGTACGAAGAAAATGATGAATTTGAAAGAAGCGAAAGTGGTATGTAAGGATCGTGACACTTGGCGATCTGTTCTCTCTGGATACCCCGTCAGGGATTTTTGCGTGAAGATAAATAAATAATAATAAACGACACATTGATCATCGATGAGGTAATTTGTTAGACAAAAAATAATTTGAGAAAAGACTTTTGAAAACATACTTAATCAGAAATCTTTAAGTAAGTGTCGTTAAAAACAAGAAAAGGATATGTCTTTGAAAAAACGCGGGATGGCCATATTAAATTAACTACTAGTAACATAATAACAGATCACAATTATTTTTACCTGTGAAGTGGAGATGTGTGGAGATGTCAGGCGCTTGCCAAACTTCTTAGGTCCTTTTCTTTGGAGTTTATTATAAATGAATCTACGTATATATAAATGTATGAAAGAAGATGGTCTTCTGACTTGGACACTAAGACGACGAGAGGCTCACCACTCGTCATGTTGTGCCAAATAGTCGTCGGCGCTAGCTATATCGAAAGGACTATAATTGACTAGACCACTGACTACCCAAGTATTGGGAATATGCGTGGAGATATTTATTTATTTATTTAAGTAGTGTACAACGTGTGTAATATTTTTAAATTAGTACTACCTCAGGACATAAATACTTCAACCTATTTAAATTTAATGTTGAATTTAATTAAAGCCTGTCTTTTGTCTAACTAAATTCTGCGCAGTTTTCATTTACCATACTAAACGTAAATCTCTATGCTGGTATTGTGCCGTCGTATTATATGGCCGTTTCTGTCGACACATTTAGTTACATACATAAATTCATAGATTTTTTATAGGGAAGGGAGGCAAACGAGCAGGTGGGTCATGTGATGGTCAGTGATTACTGCCGCCCATGAACATCCGCAATACCAGAGGCATAGCAGATGCGTTGCCGGCCTTTGATGATGATGATAATTATGTATATATACAACAATACATAAATGGTATAGGCTCTTTTCTTTTTTCTTTATAGATGGATACAGACAGCATCTTTTACATTGCACTGAAACCAAAGTAAGTAGCTAAAGCACTTGTCTTAACAATCAGATCCGAAACAATGTAGAAAAAGTGCTTTTATACTTTAACCCGGCCGATAATCGAAACTTAGAGCTGGCGAAACTGTGAGAACCGATGTGTTCTAATTACCGGTTAATTTCATTGTTTAATTTAATCTGATTGAAATAACTTACTTAATGGCCTCCAAAATCTACCACAGGCCTCTCACGTAGAGAGAATTTACCACAATCTCCATGCTTGGGAAGCGGATTGGCGATCGCAGCGTCAGATATCATGCACCCATGAAGCTGTCACCCGTCACCGTTCTGGTCAATTGTTGCCTAGTTATTCTCAAGACGAACAGGGGAAGATTCCGTTGCCAAGATCAGGGTTTTTAGTCGCCTCTTACGACGAAAACAGCAAGAAAGCGGGAAAGCTTGTTTTCAATATACCAATACCACACGGCACTAAGGTAAAAATCGTCATAACACGTATAGATTGGGACAAAAATACATACATTACTATGATCCCAAGTAAGCAGCTTAAGCACTTTTATTATGGAATCTGAAACAACAAATCAAACCTTGGATCTCAGAGCTGTTTGACACAATGAGTGATGTTTACACCCACTCGTCCACAGAGGTCTTCTTAATAAGGATAATATAAAAGGGATAGTATAAATTTTTCCATAAGTTATCATGATTTTTTTTTGTTTTTGTGAAGATGCGTTTTTTTGTTTTCTCAAAACAATAAATTACTTTAAGTAAAACGAATAGTCGCTCTGACGTCAGAAAATCGTATTGACAATAAATTTGGCCGCCCGTTGCTGGGAATAATAGCTGTAATGAAAACAAATTGAACGAACCTTAAAAATAAACATGAAGATATCGATGAGATGTGTTCACCATGATGATTCAAAAACTAATTAATAATATTTTTTAATGTCATTTTATTTCGAAAAAAGAAAAAAATTATTGCTCACGCTGCTCTTAAATAATTATTTCAACTTTTCTTCAAATTCTATCAAAATCTCGTGCTAGATAAGCCATCAAAAGGCTTACCACCTGTCACGTTGTGATAAATTGTACAAAGTTAAAATGTGACACACTACAACTTTGATAGAATTATTGCTCTCTCAACTCTTAACGGAGTGCATATAATAGTAAAGCTGAGGTTGATTGTAATGATGAATATGATAAACTGTAATAAGTTAAATATTAATTAAATTTATCTTCATGATATTCCTACTGACAAATCAGTTCACTGAGAAATCTTACAAAAGTTGGGTATGTCAGAAGAAGCATAAAAGCAAGTTGAATGCAGAGGTGATGTGATCTCTTCGTAAAATGTGCGGCGTTACCATGGCCGACCCAAAGCGAAACTAAGAGATCCGCAATATGGTAGGTTTGAAAGATGACTTTCTCAATGAAATTGATAAGTGCATGCTTAGATGGTTTGGGCACGTTGAACGAATGAGCGAATACCGAATGGTGAAGAAAATTTATAGAGCGAAAGTTAATATTAAAAGCGTCGAGGTTTCACAGAATTTTCTGCCACGCACTTGCACTTTGTGGAATGAGCTGCCGTCAGCGGTTTTTCCGGACCGATACGACTTAGGGACCTTCAAGGAAAAAGCCTATACCTTTCTCAAAGGCCGGCAACGCATCCGCTATTCCTCCGGTATTGCAGATGTTCATGGGCGGCGGTAATCACTTACCATCACGTGTGCCACCAGCTCGTTTGCCTCCCTCTTCTATAAAAAAAAAGGCCGAGACTAACTTTCGAAGACCACGTGAGCAAATTGTTTGAAGAGGCAGGGTCAGGAGTATTCGGATACCTAGACGTGCATGTATAAGGAAGATGATGAATCTGAAAAAAGCGAAAGAGGTATGTAAAGATCGTGACACTTGGCGATCTGTTCTCTCTGGCTACCCGGTCAGGGACTGTGCGTGAAGATAAATTAAAATAATAATATTAACAAAAGTTAATGTCTGAAATTTTCCTTTGACAAATTATTGGACATAATATTGTAACACAGCCTTATTATATTTGGCTGTATTTCTTCGTAGTTTGAAGAGACATAAAATTGAATCAATTACAGAATTATGGCTCAGAATTCGTATTTTACTACAACCGTAGCATTTTTATCTATTATTTTGTCATTTCATTCATTCATCATTTTTTGTTCATGTAGTGTTAATTTATGGAACACTGATTTCAAATAAAAATGTAAAATATCTTCACGCATTTCCCAATACAGGGGTAGACAGTGGTAGAGCTGTCAGACAGAGGTACAGACTTTTACAGTGGTAGAGCCACGCATCAGCTTTTGTTGTTGCATGAATGGGCCGGCTCGTCCGGGGAAGTACCACGACCTCACAGAATACCGGCATGAAGTAGAAGTCTAACAAACTTCTGCGTTTCGTCTGGTGAGTGAAGGTAACCGGAGGCCCACACAACCCCGAATTGGGGGAGGGGTGTGTGCCAATCTAAGGGAGGCAACGCATCTGCTAAGCCTCTGGTATTGCGGGTGTTCATGGGCGGCGGTAATCACTTACCATCACGTGAGCCACCTGCTCGTTTGCCTCCCTTTTCTGTAAAAAAAAAGACAGAGGTCTAGTTTAGACAATTAAGTCCCTTCGACCCACCTTCCACCAAAGATATATTTGGGACAACGTGACAGATGGTGGGCCCGTCACCCTTTTATGTCCAAGCCAACGACATAATTTGAAAAACGTTGGTACGAGTCTGCCACCTGGGGATCGAACTCGGGTCTCTTGACTCCGAAACATGATTTTCCAACTAGACTATCCTGAAGTAAAAATTAAGGAAATATTAAAAGTAAATTTGATGGCTGGACGACACCAAATTTGTATAAAATTTTGGAATGCCTATTAAAGGTAATGTTCAGAAAAGAATTTGTGACACGTTTATCATGATGTATTTTATACTTTTAGGTATTTTTAAAGAGAAACGAGAAGTTTTAAAAGCGTAATTTTTCTTTGTTAGTATTAGCTTTGAAAGAAGGTTATGTTATGCCACGGTTTCCTTGTTCTTTAAATAAAGATTAATCAAAAAGATAAATATTGGCAAGTAAAACCTTTTTTCCGATGCGGGCGAAAAGGGCAGAAATGTATTGAAAGCATGTAATAATTTTTCATGCGTAGAAAAAATACTTATGGATATACACACAAAATTTGAATATCCACCAAATTTCTCTGTTTTGTAGCACTTATAAAGTTAACATTTGCTACAATGTGCAAATTTTATCGCTTTTAAAGCATATAAATTACGTTGAACTTTTTGTTATAACTGAACTTTTTGTGATATATAACGAAGAAATTTTCTGTTGACATCGTATGACATCAACGGTGCGAAGCTCGTCGCCGTAGTTATGTTCAAGTCAATAATATAAATCGTACCTAAGTTTTGAAAAAACCCTGTCACGTGGGAATCGAACTCCGGTTTCTAGTCTTCAATTCCAAGTACCCAACCATACGGCTATCGTGACATACGTGACAGTAAATATATTAGTTACGAAATACCTTTCTTTGAGAATTGAAAGTGTACATTGTTTGCTAAAACAAGGTCTTTGTCCCGTAACCGCCTTCCAGACTAATATTGAACATTTCTATTAAGTAACAACTTCGTTAAAATAATACGCTATGATTCTTACACGAAAATGGTTTTAAGGTAATATTAATTTTGAAGATAATACTTCTTTGACACCGTTGTGATTTGAAACGTAAATGCATCACTAAAAAGTGACGAAATGAGTAAATTCATAATGAGAGAAAGGGACTTTCGAAGTGAGATATCAAAGGGTGGTAAAATATATTTTTGGGTCTTGGTGGTAATGAAGTATTTATTCTGAAGTGAAAACTTCTGCAGCATATACACATAATTATTTTCTATTTTACAGTTATATTATGGTGTAGAAAGGTCATATACGAGTATAATGAGTTGATGAAAGATGGACATATACAAAATGATAAAATACGATTACTACAACAGTTTCCCAAAAAATATCTTCGTTTGAAGATGGGTCGGAAAACGACTTAATTGTCTAGACATCTGTCTACCCCATGTATTGGTAATGGCATGAAAATATAGTTTTTTAGATAATAGCATATAATATACTTTAAACAAGTAATTATTTCCCTTTTTATTCAGTGTCTAGATTAAAAAGAAAACATCGTGTTGCTTCGAAAGAATTTGTTTTCCGCTACATTAATCGGAACGTGCCAGTAATATTAAGTTGCGCGATTGTCTTCACTCAATAAGACGTCGATGAAAGCAATTTCTTTTAGGATAGAAAACAAGAATCGGTCGCTAAGAATTCTCCATTTATTTATAAGAAGCTTTGAAAACTCTTACAGCGTAACTCAGGCAGACTTTTTTAAAAAAGGATACGAATTATTTTTACTTTCACGCATTTCCCAATGCTCGGGTAGTCAGAAGTCAAGACAATTTACTCCTTTCGATCCATATTTAACTGGAGCTTAACGTGGTAGGTGAGTTTGTCGTCGTCTGAGTGTACAAATCAGCAATACAAATCGCGTATACTCGTAATCCTCGAAAAACTTATTGGTACTCCTGGGTATGGAACTCGGGTTTCTAGATTAATATTCTGATCACTCAACCACTTTACCATTGTGGTTTTTATTATTTAATGAACGAAACAACCGTTCAGAATGTAAAAAAAAATATTTATATTAAGTCACGATAGCCGAGTTGTTGGGTGGTCGGAATTTCGAGTCGAGAGACCCGAGTTCGATCCCCAGGTGGCAGTACCAATGAGTTTTTCAAAAACTTATGTACGAATTTACATGACAGAAGGGTAACAAATAGTAGTTAATTTTGCTATGCTGTTGTGTAACGTACATAGAAATAATTGTAAAGATAAATGTAAAGATATTGGGCCCTAGATTGCCTATCAGCCCTTGTACCTCTAGTGGTGTACAGCTGTCAACCAATTTTATTTTTATAATTATTTTTATCTTTATTTGGCTGTTTAATAAACATCATTAATTTTGCTGTTATTTACATTACTAAAGCCATTTTTTTATAATTCATATTTAAACTAAGGTTCGGAATATTTGAATTTGAGAAAACGAAATAAAAATGTAAATCACAAAACAACAATTGTGTTGCTCCCACAATGGTAACAGATGTTATCGATTTTTAAAAAGTAAGTGACATTTTGACGGTGAGTATAATTTTTGAAACATTTTGGAGCATTTCATTTACAATGATTTATATAAAACTTTAGGAAATAAAAGGAAAATCTCGTTTATCATCATAACGGATAACTTTACGTGAAATTGTGAGAAAATTAATCTTTTTAAGGCCAGAATTAGAACTAAAAGATAGAAGTATCGTATGCGACCCAACTATAATACACTGTCATGAAATATACCAGTTTTAAACCAGGCAAACCGGCGACGGGCAGCAGCGTCTAAAGTAAGAAGTTTCTGTTTCAGCAATCGCGAATCCGTTTGCGTGGCTAGCTAGCCTAGCCTAGGGCAAGCTAGGCGACCTTGGGGATCGACCTCGGGTCTCTTAATACTAATTCCGATCACCCTAACTCTCGGCTATCGTGAACATATCATTCGATCTGCTAATATCTAATGTGGATTAATAAATGGACAAAATACGGGAAGAAATATTCTGATTTTAGTGGATATGCCTACAAACAAAATATACACACAATATACGCTACTAAGGGCAGCAGTAAAACGGTCGCCTAAATGTTAAACAGGCTAACAACTATTCTTATCGAACGACGTGTTTTAAATATTTTTTTGAATAAAAAAAATAATATAAAAATTTTGGATACTATATTTTCTATACTACTAACTATATTTTCGAACTTTATTTACTACTAACTATATTACGAACTATATTTTCTATTTATTGCTTTTTGCTATCTAGATTTCTGTCTCGCATAGTACTGGGCATGGCATGAGAATATATATTTACATCATACATTATGTTGACGACTTTTTAACTATTACGGAGGTGGACAGAGATCTAAAAAATTGATTCCTTTGGACCTACGAATCACCGGAGTATAAGACAATAACGCGACAGGATACTCGCTCTCTTAGCGTCCAACTTACGAAAAAAATCATTACAGATAGGTAGATACAGGAACGAACTTGAATCTTCTGATTAAAACCCCGAACAGCTCGGCTTCCGTGACACATACATTAAAGAATTCGTATAAGAAATTTATCCCTGGATAAATCCGAGGACCCGCACTATCTAAAAGACTAAGAACATGTTACTTTTTAATGATTAAATACAACTAAATAACGCAGATAATTAACGAAAAGGTCAAATTATCTGCAGCAGCATCGTTCTTGTCGTACCAAATGCCAACTAAATACATGACAGACGCGAACAAACAATCAAACATAACAACAAATGGATGCTTTTTGTTAATCAGCCATCTAACAAAGCATTACGGGAAGCTTGAGTTATTGCGCTGCATGCGGATTTAGGCGTTAACTATTTGTTAGCCGGCGTTTATACCGTAATTGCAAATAAAATTTATAGACACGCTATTGTATGCTTGCCTGGTATCTAACTCGAGTTTGAGCATTTGTTACTGATAGTGCGCAAAATAGCTCAAAAATTCCCATTTCCGAAATAATAATTATAGTGTAAAACCCAATTTTACCATGTGATTACGTCGTTAGAATGTACCAACTCCTTTTTCAGCATGGGTTTCGTAAGAGGCGATTAAAGGAAAAGCCTTGAAAAAGGCTTGACCTCGCCATATCTGTAGTCAAATACGACTACAGACACGGCGAGGTAACCCACTCGAACATAGTTTATTGGCTAAAATTTTACAGACGTGTAATGCTTCTAAGGCGAGATGTGTCTGGTAATTAGTGAAATTAAGCGGATGGGATTAATCCGAACAATTCCTCGGAGCACTCCCCGTAGTAGATCTTGTAGAAAATTCAAAGCATAGCCAGGATATCTCGCTAGCTGCCGGATCGCTAGCTGATCGGATAGAGTATGGTCGCCGACAATTAGAGCCGCTCTTCGTTGGATATGGTCAAATGGAAGGAGCTGACACTGGGGTGCCCTCGCCCATAGATGAGAACAGTACTCCATATGCGGCCGAACCTGCGCCTTATAAAGTTGCCAGCGGTGGGCTGGCATGAAGTACTGTCGTGCTCTATTGAGCACGCCAAGCTTTTTAGAGGCCAATTTGGCCTTCCCTTCCAAATGACCGTGAAACTGAACGTTGCTCGATATGTCGACGCCAAGGATTCCGATGCTGGCTGAGGCAACTAGGGGAGCGCTTTCAAAACGAGGTGATACGGCGAAGGGTTTCTTTTTAGCGGTAAACGCGGAAACTTGTGTCTTATATTATAAGATATACATTTATTTTTTACAAACTTTATATTCATATCAGAATACATAAAGTGCATTTTGATAAGAAATAAACATATAAAACATATTTTACAACTTTTTTTTCCTATAAGAACCACAGAATAAAACAGACGAGCTAATAAATAAAGTTTAGTTATTACCTCACGTTCCAATTTGAAATTCAACTCCTCATATGTATTATCTGAGTGAAAATTTGCGTATGAATCGTTTAAAAAGGCTGCATTCTTTGCGAGTTCACAATAAAGTTGCATAAGTAGGTGATGCATTTTGCACGAGAAGCTGAGAATCCGGCGCCTGATGCTGCATAAAATGAAATATTCAGATTTGAACTCCTTTAAGGAAAGGTATTTGAAATGGCTGACGATGTGATATCTCTCAGTGCTTTGTAAATGCTATCTTTTAAATACAGTTTATAGTTCCCTTATATAATTGAAAAAAATTAAAAACATGAAGATACTAGCATGTCACTTTGTACAGTCGTTAAAATAGATTTTTATACGTGCTATTAGTAGCAAAATCAAATGCATAGGTTTTAGAACCTATGCATTTGATTTTGTCTCTGTTTGTCAATGTTTTTGAAATTCTACGTAGAAATAATGTAATCTAAATTTTTCTTAAAAAATAGGTACTCTTAAGTCTAGTAACATAAATAAGCAATGTCACTTTTAGAAGTTGAGTTATCGTTTCAAAAAGAAAAATAAACATGGCCGCCCGCTGCCTGGGCTTGCTGCTGCTATAATAAAAACAAATCGAACAAAGCTTTAAAACAAACGCCAAGACTTTCATAGGGTGCGTTCACATTTGCATTTTTATTAGGAATAGAGTTTTTATTATTTTTATAAAAAAGCGAAATTAATGCCGAGTCTATGAACAATTTTTTAGAAATTTCTATTATTTTAATTATTTTATTTTAATTTGTAATTTTTAGCTATAACTCTCTGTTAAATTTATTGGTGTGGCACCAACCAAAACTACTTTCTTTCTTATTTCTTCTATAAGTAACACTTTCTTCTAACATTGATTGTTTGTGAAGGTGATGGTGCTATGTTATATACCTCTCGATGACAGTTTCTCAGTAGCGGAATATAAGATTATCCGATTCAGTATTATACGGGAAAACTGGAGTGTTTGCGAAGAGTTCATTTAGATTAGCTTTTTATTATCATGTTTTATTTGCGTATCTAAGAATTTTTGTATTATAGGATCGTAACAGCACATTGAATAAAAAAATATTTAATTTTAAAAAAGCGTGGGTTGCATGGTGTCAATAGTTATAAAGTTCAGTAGAGTGATTATCATTTTGATAATACCTTAAAAAGCACCCCACGCTTTTTTAAATTAAAATATTTTTTTTATTCACACTATTATTAACTTAATTTTATTGAAATTTTTAACGCTATTATTAATTTAAATTTATTGAAATTTATTTTCTATTTTTTAGTTCGGTTTTCTATAAAAAGCGTGTTTTTTAGTTTTTTTTTAAAACTATTATTTATTCTTATAAAAGCAATTTTAAATATTAGACAATGAAAAACAATGTGTCCCGGCCTATGGATCGAATGGTTATTCTTACAACTAGGCTGCCATCTTTCTTTTTTACATGTTTCTATGTACTGTCCAAAAGATATGCAGTAAATAATTACATGAATTTAATCTACGCAAATAGCTCTTTGGTTTTCTATTATAAATTTTGTAGGAGGCATAATTTGATTTATAAAAATAGTTTAGTTTTAAATAAAATGATTTTCGAATTTCATCGCGTTTTTAATAAGTTTTTTCAAATTAGGACGCATAGAAAGAAAAAAATTAGAAAAAAGTTGGAAACAATATAAATTAAAATTTAATTGAAAAAAAATATGGAACACATGTAATTCGTGGCAATAGTTAAATATTATTTGACATAGCTTACCATTCAAGACGTAATATAAAATTACGTAATAGACATCTCTGCAACTACCCTTCCTCGTAAGTATTGAAAGTTTTGTATCATATAGTTCAATTACTATCTACTATCTATTTCGTTGAATATCAATCAAGGATATCAGTGTCTTGGCAAAAGTCGATCAAGTCAATTAAAAGTCGATCTTCACGCAATTTCCAATACTTGGGTAAACGTCTAGTCTAGACAATTAAGTCCCTTTGACCCACCTTCCACCGAAGATATTTTCGGTGGAAGTACAACGTCGACAACGTGACAGGTGGTGAGCCCGTCGCCGTCTTTATGTCCAACCCAACGATATAATTCGTACATAAGTTTTTGAAAAACCCATTGGTACAAGCCTGCCACCTGGAGATCGAACTCCGGTCTCTTGACTCAAAACTACTTGGGGTAATGTCCCCATTACCCCAAGTAGTTTTGAGCATATCGCAGCCTTAGCTTGACGGCTCCAAATTGACGACCACACCTCCGCCGGTGAGTTTTGACTCCCAACAAATTAAGTCAATTAGGCGACGGCTCAGCATTTCGCATCATCCGAATGCTTCCCATTTATTCTCTTTAAGCCACTTCTTCATTTTATTTCAGTGGTACTAGCTGAGATTTTTGATTTGAGGTTGTGTTATTCATTGCGATGTTTGTCGATGTTTTTCACTTGCTGCAATTTTCGTTTCAACAATGATGAAACATTTTTTTTGCATTAATCTAAGACTTAATTCATCTACGTATTTGATTTAAATCAAATCCTTTGTATTTTAATACTAATTCTTTCATATAATGACTTTAATAGAGTCTCGACTCAGTAAGTGTCTCAGTAAATTATGACTGTCCGAATCAGAACCATTTGATAGAGACAAAACTAGCCATTAATAAAATTTGTTATTAATAATTTTACACTAACAATTCTAACATAGTTTTAATTAAAACTGTTCCTTACCCCCTTAAGTAAGCCCCTTAGTAACCATTGTATATGTTTTTTTCAGAATCTGATTAAAATAAATAACAATAATAAATAATAATTAAAAAAAACTAAAAAACACGCTTTTTATAGAAAAACGAACTAAAAATATAAAATAAATTTTAATAAATATAAATTAAGAATAGCGTTAAAAAATTTCAATAAATATAAATTAATAACAGTGTGAATAAAAAAATTATTTTATTTTAAAAAAGCGTGGGGTGCTTTTTAAGGTATTATCAAAATGATAATCACTCTACTCACATCTGTCAATACAATCTTTATTGACATCATGCACCCCACGTTTTTTTCAAAATAAAATATTTTTTATATTCACACTGTTATTAATTTATATTTATTGAAATTTATAACGCTACCCTGAATTTACATTTATTTTCTATTTTTTAGTTCGGTTTTCTATAAAAAGCGTGTTTTTTAGTTTTTTTAAACTATTATTTATCTTTTACTTTTTAGTTTTTTTTAATCAAATTAGTGTATTGTCATCGGTCTTCAATAAATCTGCAGTTTGAACGAAATCTGGCTGTTTAAAGTGGGTCAAAATCGCGCCCAAAGAAGTCGGTTACAAACATACAAACATGCAGGTGAAGCTAATAAAAGCATGTTAAAAAATTAGAGAACTTATAAGTTATAATAAGAGAACCACATTTTCTCCATTATCTCGGGTCTGGTTGTTTGTGGTACCTTCGTTGTTTCTGATTCCATGATAGAAGTGCTTAAGGTACTTTCCTTGTATCTATATTTATTTACTTACAAATCTGAATCTATATATTAAAAAATTAGAAATTGGGTATTTAGAAAATAGACTGTATGCTATCAAGTAAAATATACATTTATTGTAGAAGGATTTTTCTTATCTTCAAGTATTTTCCAAGAAGTGGCATAGACAGAGGTCTAGTCAATTAAGTCTATCCGAGCCACCTTTCATCGAAGCTTACTTTAACAACTTGACAGGTGGTGAGCACATCTCTAAATTGAATCTTCATTTAAATCACGTTAGAATTACAACGCGCTTTGCATATATCAAACACGCAATAATACTAATTAGTCGTATTGATCGTTAAGTCCTATTAGCATAAACGTCCGATAGTACAACATGTTATATTTGTTAGCCTCCTGTAGGCATACATTGCATCGGATCGAGCATTTATATAAGAATTTAGTGACTACTATTTTATTTCGAATAGCTTGCGATTTTTAAATATTTTTTCATACTTTATTTACAGAAACAAAATTATGTTAATACTTATTGACTAAAAACTACAATAATCGTAGAGCCCTACTCCTTGTGGTATGGTACCAAGAACGCTGGCTGCATTTCCACGTTCAATAGCGAAAAAAGAACCAGCCCTCTTGTCACCAGCGGCTACGATCAGTCGCGGATATACTCCACGGAATTTTAAAATTCCATTTTTTATTTATATTACATAAATTAGTTATGTTATTAAATTTTACATTTATATATATATCAGTTATATCCTAATATTACTGTCAAACTAATCAAGGGGACAGATCCGTGACATTAATATAAGGGCTTTTTCGCTCGTTTGGTTGCCATTACTGGTGGCAATGGCTGGTTCATTCTTGGTTGACGTTATCTGTCTGGCTATACAACGTGGCAACTGCGCAACTGCCCACAGACTGTGGCGATTTTATTTGTATTTTTATATGTTAATTAACTTAAATTAATATGTTATATTTATGTCAGATACTAATAAATACAAAGTGGATAGCTTTGGGCCCGCAATATCGCCCACGTGCTCTACTATAAATGACTATTAATACGGTAATAAAAATAATATCTTCATTCCATTCCCAATACAGGGGTAGACCGCGGTATGGACAATAATATATTGCTCGTACCAATGGTTTTTTTCAAAAACTTATAAACGAATTAGTTCGCTGGCTTGAATATAAAGACCACCACCTCACCACCTGCCACCTGGTCCCAAAAATGTCTTCGGTGGAAGGTGGGTCGAAAGGACTTAAATATCCAGACATAGTCTACCCCATTTTTAGAAATATGCGTGAAGATAAAAAGAAAACAACAATTGTAAATTATTACTTTTCTTATTGTATATTTAAATACATCTAACGTACAAGTTGGCCTTTGTATTCAAGTCGCGTCACCGCAGTATTTCACCACAACTTTTAGCTGCGGTTTTGTTTCCCAGCAGACGGGCGTCGCCTGTTTTTTGGCAATTTAATACATTCTGCGGTGGAACTTGTGCTATATACTCAATTGAAATGTTCCACCGTAAAACCTCACAGGCTTTTAATATTATAATTTGAAGGGAGAGTATTGATGACTGAAAACTTTTTTAAGTTGTTTTTGCGTATAATTATTTAAAAAAAAACACTATAGCCGAGTGGTTTGGTGATCGGAATTCTAAACATGTGGCCTGTGTTGGATTTTCAGGAGGAAGGCTTATACCAATTGGTTTTTCGAATGTTCGATTTGTATCATTGTCTTAGATTAAGACAGCGACCTGTCATGTTGTTTGAAATAAGTTCCGATGTAATAATTCCGCTTGACATTACTTGGCCGGGCCATCTGCCTACCCCATTATTGGGGAATTGCGTAAAATATTTTTTTGCTGCAAATCATACCTTTAATACGACGTAACGAGGCACAGAGAAAGAAAAAGTTCTTTTATTTCGTCTTTGTTCTTTAACAAAATACTTTCTTCGGAACAGGATTTACGTAATCGATTGAAGTAGGAATTCAAAGGATCTTAATTCGATTCTACTGCCGTGTATTTGTTAATCGATAAAAGCAACCGTTTTATCAAAACGTATTACTTACCGGACGCTAGCGATTTTATAACAGATTGGATAGTCAAGTCGATATTTTCAAAATTTGAATTTTCACCAACTTATATTTGAAAATTGTCTTTATAGTTATCAATATTAAGAGAAATCTCGAAAATGATACCCTTGTTGATATTTTGTAAAAATAAAATTCTTTTAGAAAATTCACTTTAATTCAATTTGTCTTAAATATATTTCTCACCTTATTTAATATGTATTAATTTAGTTATAATATCTATGTCAGAATTATGAAAAGTCGGTTTACGTTTTTTTTAACCGTAAAAGAAATAAAAATATAATATTAAATTTGTGTACTGAAAATATAACAATATTTAGCATTATACTTCTATACTTCAAACAATATTTTGTTAACTTTTAATTAAAAGTCACGATAGCCGAGTGGTTGGGTGGTCGGAATTTCAGGTCAATAGACCCGAGTTCGATCCCAGGTAGTAGGCTTGTACCAATGAATTTTTCAAAAACTTATGTACGAATATCGTTGGCTTGGACATAAAGGCGACGATGGGCTCACCACCTGTCACGTTGTCCCGAAAATATCTTCGGTGAAAGGTGGGTCGAAGGGACTTAATTGTCTAGACTCGACCTCTGTCTACCCTGTATTGGGAATTGCGTGAAGATATTTATTTATTATTATTTTAACTTTTAATTAAATAAGTCTCTGGCATAGTCAGAGGATATTGTTACAGAGGGAGGGTTGTAACACTTTTAGCCTATCTGACTAACATTTACCGGAACTTTTTTGAGATAACGTGACTGGTGGTAAGGCTGTCGTAGTCTTAGTATCCAAGCCAATAAGTAAATCGTTGATATGTTTCGAAAAATCAGATTGGGTTGGATTTGGTCTCACTGGTTCGCCTTATTCATTATAGCCTCAACTCAACAATTGTCACGAGAAAAATCTAATTAAATAAAAATGTTAAAGTGAAAAGGAAGACTAAGCCAGGATAGATCCAGACTCCAGCTATTCAATAGTAATGTTCTTTCAATTAAATTACGAGTAATTATTCTGTCAAAATTAACGACCGCCGAATGTTTGGTGATCAAAATTCTAGTTGAGAGACCCGTGTTCGATCCCAGGTAGTAGGCTTGTACCAATGAATTTTTCAAAAACTTATGTACGAATATCGTTGGCTTGGACATAAAGGCGATGGGCTCACCACCTGTCACGTTGTCCCGAAAATATCTTCGGTGAAAGGTGGGTCGAAGGGACTTAATTGTCTAGACTCGACCTCTGTCTACCCTGTATTGGGAATTGCGTGAAGATATTAACTTTTAATTATTATACAACATTGTTTTCAAAGTCTTGTGGTAGTATTTTTACATTAACTCGACCGGGAATCGAACCCGGGACCTCTGAGCTGGTGCTGAAGAGCAGGACCATGAAAACCGTTGTGTACGCCTCCTGTCCACGTAGATCAAAATATCTAAACCGTCTTCAAGTGAAGTTTTTTAGTTGTTTATAAGGATTTGCCTTAGTAGTATTAATAATAGTATTAAAAAATGTCACGTACGCAATGGACGTGACATTTTTTTTATACTTTAACAGTGACTAAATGTCGAAATGTCAAGAGAGTCGAGAAATTCTCCTGATTATGTTATAAATTTGAACGTTCACTAATCTGGTTTTATTAATACCAACCTTACCTCAGTGTTTTATCAAATTACAAGACGAACAAAATTCCTTCTTTTCAGGTTCGCAGATTAGACAGATTCCTCGACGTAATTGTCTTCGCTGTGCAAGATTGTAATTGGATTAACTCGAGCTTTGATCTCAGATTATCTATCTAGGCGATTTATTTCAAGCAAGGCAATGTAAGGTATTCAGAATAAAACAGACAAAATTAAAAAAGAGGAAATTCCCTGATTGCGAGAATTTTTATTTATTATTACACTTCTTATCGTTGAGATTGAAAGTTCCTTAGGTGGGTATATTACTTAGGAGCATTAAGGTCGACCTGATAGCCGAATTGGTAGCTTTCGAAGGCAGGTTGCCTTCGATAGCTTAAGGGCGCCGGCTTGAATCCACACAAACATTTGTGTGAATGGATGTTTATACTTGAATCATGGATGTTTATGTCCATGTATGAATATTTGTCTATTTAAAACATGATTTAATGTTAATTTATGTCAAAAGTACACCATAAACTGCTACGAAAATTCACATTTGACTATTCAAAAGATTCCCTTTAAAGTATAAGTACCAAGAACATTTACTATCTCGAAAGGACTGTAAACGATCCGCCTTGACAAGCTGACATCAAAGCACGAGTTAATTCAATTTCAATTCTACGGCTGCTACGAGAAATCTGTCTAATCAACGAAGAAGGAACGGATGAACTTTTTTTTTTACACAGACTAATAACGTTAAAATGTGTCGAATGGTTCGTAGACTGAACAGAACTGCTAAATGGAAAGACTCTGGCAGCTATCCACCCTTAAAGTACTTACTGAAATTGAAAAGGTGGTTCGCAATTAGGATATCCTAAGGCTTTGCGTAGAGTGCCCAAATTTTAATAAATAAAGTAAATTGTGAAAAATTATGTTATAAATTTGAACGTTCACTTATCTGGTTTTATTAATACCAACCTTACCTCAGTGTTTTATCAGAATTACAAGACGAACAAAATTCCTTCTTTTCAGGTTCGCAGATTAGACAGATTCCTCGACGTAATTGTCTTCGCTGTGCAAGATTGTAATTGGATTAACTCGAGCTTTGATCTCAGATTATCTATCTAGGCGATTTATTTCAAGCAAGGCAATGTAAGGTATTCAGAATAAAACAGACAAAATTAAAAAAGAGGAAATTCCCTGATTGCGAAATTTTTATTTATTACGACACTTCTTATCGTTGAGATTGAAAGTTCCTTAGGTGGGTATATTACTTAGGAGCATTAAGGTCGACCTGATAGCCGAATTGGTAGCTTTCGAAGGCAGGTTGCCTTCGATAGCTTAAGGGCGCCGGCTTGAATCCCGCTTGGGCCAAACATTTGTGTGAATGGATGTTTATACTTGAATCATGGATGTTTATGTCCATGTATGAATATTTGTCTATTTAAAACATGCATCCTATGTAAGTATGTTGTACCGTTAGCTTCGACATTAAGACGGTGATAGGCTCATAACCTATCACTTTGCCCATAAAGGCCCTCGGTGAAAGGACTCAATTGTCTGGACCTCTGCTTATCCCTATATTGGTAATAGCGTGAAGATATTTATTATTATTATTTTAACTTTTAATTAAATAAGTCTCTGGCATAGTCAGAGGATATTGTTACAGAGCTTGTACCACTTTTAGCGTTGTAACACTTGTAGCCTATCTGACTAACATTTTACCGGAACTTTTTTGAGATAACGTGACTGGTGGTAAGGCTGTCGTAGTCTTAGTATCCAAGCCAATAAGTAAATCGTTGATATGTTTCGAAAAATCAGATTGGGTTGGATTTGGTCTCACTGGTTCGCCTTATTCATTATAGCCTCAACTCAACAATTGTCACGAGAAAAATCTAATTAAATAAAAATGTTAAAGTGAAAAGGAAGACTAAGCCAGGATAGATCCAGACTCCAGCTATTCAATAGTAATGTTCGTGACGACTTATGAAGGAGAGATACTTCTGGTTCTTTCAATTAAATTACGAGTAATTATTCTGTCAAAATTAACGACCGCCGAGTGTTTTGGTGATCAAAATTCTAGTTGAGAGACCCGTGTTCGATCCCCAGGTAGTAGGCTTGTACCAATGAATTTTTCAAAACTTAAATACGGCTTATAACTGGCTTCATGAACACGGCGACAGGCTCATAACCTATCACTTTGCCCATAAAGGCCCTCGGTGAAAGGACTCAATTGTCTGGACCTCTGCTTATCCCTATATTGGTAATAGCGTGAAGATATTAACTTTTAATTACTATACAACATTGTTTTCAAAGTCTTGTGGTAGTATTTTTACATTAACTCGACCGGGAATCGAACCCGGGACCTCTGACCTGGTGCTGAAGAGCAGGACCATGAAAACCGTTGTGTACGCCTCCTGTCCACGTAGATCAAAATATCTAAACCGTCTTCAAGTGAAGTTTTTTAGTTGTTTATAAGGATTTGCCTTAGTAGTATTAATAATAGTATTAAAAAATGTCACGTACGCAATGGACGTGACATTTTTTTTATACTTTAACAGTGACTAAATGTCGAAATGTCAAGAGAGTCGAGAAATTCTCCTGATTATGTTATAAATTTGAACGTTCACTAATCTGGTTTTATTAATACCAACCTTACCTCAGTGTTTTATCAGAATTACAAGACGAACAAAATTCCTTCTTTTCAGGTTCGCAGATTAGACAGATTCCTCGACGTAATTGTCTTCGCTGTGCAAGATTGTAATTGGATTAACTCGAGCTTTGATCTCAGATTATCTATCTAGGCGATTTATTTCAAGCAAGGCAATGTAAGGTATTCAGAATAAAACAGACAAAATTAAAAAAGAGGAAATTTCTGATTGCGAGAATTTCTTATTTATTAATTTTATTATTTTGGATTTTACATACGGAAGGGCTATGAATTTTTTTTATTTATTACGACACTTTATCGTTGAGATTGAAAGTCTTAGGTGGGTAAGTATTACTTAGGAAAGCATTAAGGTCGACCTGATAGCCGAATTGGTAGCTTTCGAAGGCAGGTTGCCTTCGATAGCTTAAGGGCGCCGGCTTGAATCCCGCTTGGGCCAAACATTTGTGTGAATGGATGTTTATACTTGAATCATGGATGTTTATGTCCATGTATGAATATTTGTCTATTTAAAACATGCATCCTATGTAAGTATGTTGTACCGTTAGCTTCGACATTAAGACGGTGATAGGCTTATCACATGTCATGTCCCAAAATAAGATTCTGTGAAACGTGGCTAGAAAGGATTCTGCCTAAACCTCTACGTGTAGATGGAAATAGGTTTTCTTAGACCTCACTTTAAACCTAAGAAGTGATAATTTTCTTTATCTAGTTGTATTTGTGGGAGGGCGACAAACGAGCAAACAGCAATCGGTGTACCTGATTTTAGGTAACAAAAAAAGAGTCGCAATGCAAAATGTAGTCCTTGGTTAGAATAAGAATTTGTGACTTCAAAACATGATTTAATGTTAATTTATGTCAAAGTACACCATAAACTGCTACGAAAATTCACATTTGACTATTCAAAAGATTCCCTTTAAAGTATAAGTACCAAGAACATTTTACTATCTCGAAAGGACTGTAAACGATCCGCCTTGACAAGCTGACATCAAAGCACGAGTTAATTCAATAAAACGTAGTCGTAATTCTAGTCTACGGCTGCTATGAGGAAATCTGTCTAATCAACGAAGAAGGAACGGATGAACTTTTTTTTTACACAGACTAATAACGTTAAAATGTGTCGAATGGTTCGTAGACTGAACAGAACTGCTAAATGGAAAGACTCTGGCAGCTATCCACCCTTAAAGTACTTACTGAAATTGAAAAGGTGGTTCGCAATTAGGATATCCTAAGGCTTTGCGTAGAGTGCCCAAATTTTAATAAATAAAGTAAATTGTGAAAATTATGTTATAAATTTGAACGTTCACTTATCTGGTTTTATTAATACCAACCTTACCTCAGTGTTTTATCAGAATTACAAGACGAACAAAATTCCTTCTTTTCAGGTTCGCAGATTAGACAGATTCCTCGACGTAATTGTCTTCGCTGTGCAAGATTGTAATTGGATTAACTCGAGCTTTGATCTCAGATTATCTATCTAGGCGATTTATTTCAAGCAAGGCAATGTAAGGTATTCAGAATAAAACAGACAAAATTAAAAAAAAGAGGAAATTCCCTGATTGCGAGAATTTTTATTTATTAATTTTGGCTATTTTTGGATTTTACATACGGGAAGGGCTACGAATTTTTTTTTTATTTATTACGACACTTCTTATCGTTGAGATTGAAAGTTCCTTAGGTGGGTATATTACTTAGGAGCATTAAGGTCGACCTGATAGCCGAATTGGTAGCTTTCGAAGGCAGGTTGCCTTCGATAGCTTAAGGGCGCCGGCTTGAATCCCGCTTGGGCCAAACATTTGTGTGAATGGATGTTTATACTTGAATCATGGATGTTTATGTCCATGTATGAATATTTGTCTATTTAAAACATGCATCCTATGTAAGTATGTTGTACCGTTAGCTTCGACATTAAGACGGTGATAGGCTTATCACATGTCATGTCCCAAAATAAGATTCTGTGAAACGTGGCTAGAAAAGTTCTGCCTAAACCTCGTGTAGATGGAAATAGGTTTTCTTAAACCTCACTTTAAACCTAAGAAGTGATAATTTTCTTTATCTAGTTGTATTTGTGGGAGGGCGACAAACGAGCAAACAGCAATCAGTGTACCTGATTTTAGGTAACAAAAAAGTCGCAATGCAAAATGTAGTCCTTGGTTAGAATAAGAATTTGTGACTTCAAAACATGATTTAATGTTATTTGTTTATAAACCCACGCAGACGAGAACATTTAATCAAATATTCCCATGATAATAAAGTTCATTCACATTTGCAATTGAAATTAACATTTGAGACATTAAATGGTTATATTCATTATTTATAATTTGTACTGATAAGCAGTAATCGATTGTAACTTATTTCTTAAATTAATTAAGAGGTTTTATAGATTTTACAGTAAAAATACGGTCAAATAACGCATTGTCTCATATTACGCCTACATTGTAAACTTTCTTTATTTTGGAATTTTTATTGACTTTAAAGCATATAAGTTACGCTAACTGATGTTATTAAATGAAATTCAAAAAATGATTTTAAAATTTCATCTGACACGGGCGGGCATCGAACCCGCGACCTTTACCGTACAGTGGCAAACAGTAGGAAAAAAATTTAAAAACATTTTAACGAACGTTTGAAACATTTAAAAACTTTTTACAACGTATATACAGAAGCGAGCTTATGTTCTAATAAAAATGCCTACGGGAAAAGAGAAACAAGAAAAATAACTACAAAAGTATTTGAGAAAATGATAACGTGTAGTAAAATGTTCTATAAATTAAAAATGTCACATAGTATTGAAATTGTATGTCTTTAATACGTAAATAGTAAAAAAAAAAAAAAAAAAAAAAAAAAAAAAAAAAAAAAAAAAAAAAAAAAAAAAAAAAAAAAAAAAAAAAAAAAAAAAAAAAAAAAAAAAAAAAAAAAAAAAAAAAAAAAAAAAAAAAAAAAAAAAAAAAAAAAAAAAAAAAAAAAAAAAAAAAAAAAAAAAAAAAAAAAAAAAAAAAAAAAAAAAAAAAAAAAAAAAAAAAAAAAAAAAAAAAAAAAAAAAAAAAAAAAAAAAAAAAAAAAAAAAAAAAAAAAAAAAAAAAAAAAAAAAAAAAAAAAAAAAAAAAAAAAAAAAAAAAAAAAAAAAAAAAAAAAAAAAAAAAAAAAAAAAAAAAAAAAAAAAAAAAAAAAAAAAAAAAAAAAAAAAAAAAAAAAAAAAAAAAAAAAAAAAAAAAAAAAAAAAAAAAAAAAAAAAAAAAAAAAAAAAAAAAAAAAAAAAAAAAAAAAAAAAAAAAAAAAAAAAAAAAAAAAAAAAAAAAAAAAAAAAAAAAAAAAAAAAAAAAAAAAAAAAAAAAAAAAAAAAAAAAAAAAAAAAAAAAAAAAAAAAAAAAAAAAAAAAAAAAAAAAAAAAAAAAAAAAAAAAAAAAAAAAAAAAAAAAAAAAAAAAAAAAAAAAAAAAAAAAAAAAAAAAGAGGAAAATAATAAGTTTGGCTACAGGAAAGACCGTATATTTCATAAACTGTTATTGAGGTATTTCACTATGTAGTGAACTCAAGGAGTCATGGTGTATTGAGCTTGATAAATACTCTTGATTTGAAAAAAGAATACTGTCAATCAGTTGGACAGAACGGCCCGACAGACTCTTTATGGATTTTATAAAGTATTTTATAGATAATATACTTATTCCATAATATCAAATGGTGTCATAAAATCTTTAGATGAAACCTTTATCAGCATTAAAACGTATTTAACAGGGAGTATCATTTAATAAAGTCACTTCTGTCTGTTAACGTCAGCCGGGAATACCATATTTTCCTCGTCAATGGCGCCGAAAATTACTAGAATTATATTCTGACGGGCGAACATCGTTTGCGGTGTTACTTCAATATTGATGTGAATTTAGGGTAATCAACCCTTTGTAAGTGGAGCATGCGAATAAAGAAATATATATTAATAATTTATTTCAATTATTTTATTTTATTTGTTTATAAACCCACGCAGACGAGAACATTTAATCAAATATTCCCATGATAATAAAGTTCATTCACATTTGCAATTGAAATTAACATTTGAGACATTAAATGGTTATATTCATTATTTATAATTTGTACTCGATAAGCAGTAATCGATTGTAACTTATTTCTTAAATTAATTAAGAGGTTTTATAGATTTTACAGTAAAAATACGGTCAAATAACGCATTGTCTCATATTACGCCTACATTGTAAACTTTCTTTATTTTGGAATTTTTATTGACTTTAAAGCATATAAGTTACGCTAACTGATGTTATTAAATGAAATTCAAAAAATGATTTTAAAATTTCATCTGACACGGGCGGGAATCGAACCCGCGACCTTTACCGTACAGTGGCAAACAGTAGGAAAAAAATTTAAAAACATTTTAACGAACGTTTGAAACATTTTAAAAACTTTTTTACAACGTATATACAGAAGCGAGCTTATGTTCTAATAAAAATGCCTACGGGAAAAGAGAAAAACAAGAAAAATAACTACAAAAGTATTTGAGAAAAATGATAACGTGTAGTAAAAATGTTCTATAAATTAAAAATGTCACATAGTATTGAAATTGTATGTCTTTAATACGTAAATAGTAAAAAAAAAAAATATATACGTAAATAGTATATCTATAAATCTGAAATATTATAAAAAATACTTAATTCAAATATAAAAAAATTTACTTAATTAAGTGTTGAAAACATATAGTCATATATGGCAAAGATCTATATAGATCTATAAAGCTAGTGAAATCCTTTCGACACATTTTTCACCGAAGCTTATTTAAGTCGGGACAGGTGGAGAGCCGCTTCGCTTATATTTTTATGTAAATTTTCACGTTAATTACCTTCATAGTAAATAATTAAGCATGTCGCCACCAGCAATGACATGGTATTTAAAGATTTAAAAGTTCGGTATAATAATAATATCCTTGGCTATTTATTTACCCATTTTCTTCTTGTCTGTCTCCGCCACTTTTAAAACAAACAAGCGGTTGCGTGTCCAATCTAAACTTTGAGATCCAGCTCATTCCGCAGTCATTAGACTGCGTTTCAAAAATCAGTTGCATTGCAGACAAAGCTCGGACACCCGCGCGAACAAATTGCTCCCCCGTAGAGAATCGTGAGCTCGTGATGTTAGCTACTCTATTCGTGTGTTCAAGCTCATTCGTTCGCTACTGAAGTTGTGAGAGTATGATATCGATAATTTGCGAGTATGTCGATATCGCGTTTTAATATTTCTGATGACTATTTTATTGCCTTCATGTACTTGATGCGATCGATTGCATCAATGAATAATAATACAAATTACACAGACTAATTATGAGAACAAATATCACTAGTATATTAAAATTTTGTTCTTGCCAAATCTCCTGCACAGAATGGTCTGGTAAGACTAATCTTAAAATATATTTTGGCATTTGCTAGTCAAACAAAATTAAAAAAGAAACCCTCAACTCAAAATACCTCTACAAAGCAAAAATCAATGGTTCCATTATAAATGAGTCTTTAAAATAAAGCATACCCATTATGGGTATAAGAATCTTAATATAGCTAAAAAAAGGAAAAAATTAAACGCTTTTACTGATCTTAATTAATTAGCTAAATAGCTAAGAACCATTTTGATCACGTCAACTTTCAAACAAAAGAAACCGCATCTTAATCGGTTCATTCTTTAGGAGCTACGATGCCATAGACTGACACACAGATGTGTAAGAATTTAATACCCTTTATTTTTTTGGATTTATGGAGAATTATGGATTAAAGGGTTAAAGAATGAAAGTAAAAATTGTTAATATTCGTTCGAAAAATCGCAGTTTTTGTCATAATTTTTTTGATAGGTAGTGAATTAGTTCTTATATAAACGCCAGGAATAAGTGATAATTAATCAATGAACTGTGTGGTAACGGTGTAAGAATATTGCCACTCCCTTTCTTCCCGTGGATGTCGTAAGAAGCGACTAAGGAAAACAGCCTTAAATATCGTTATGGCAACCGATAGATGGCGGGATAACTATCTCTAAAAATATCAGACCAAAATCAGACTGAAGATAGGCAGCAACGTCTGAGGTACGAGTGGTCTGGTACTGCGAACGGCTATCCGCTTGTCGCGATTATGGAAAATCCTCTGTATGGGAGATGTTGCATCTCTTTGCATTTTCTACAAGATCTACTACGGAGTGTGCTCCGAGGAATTGTTCGGATTAATCCCAGCCGCTGAATTTCACCATCGTACCTTACGGTATAATCAAAAATTTCATCAACCCCACCTTGATGCTTGGCATTCCACCACAGTGCGTTTTTCGCGGAATTTTCTGCCACGCGTTTGCACTTTATAGAATGAGCTGCCGTCAGCGGTTTTTCCGGACCGATACGACTTAGGGACCTTCAAGAAACGAGCCTATACCTTTCTCAAAGGCCGGCAACACATCTGCTATTCCTCTGGTATTGCAGATGTTCATGGGCGGCGGTAATCATTTACCATCACGTGTGCCACTTGCTCGTTTGCCTCCCTTTTGTATAAAAAAAAAATTAAAAAAATTTCCTGCAGTGGACTTTAACAGGCCGATATGTATGTATGTAATCAATGATGTTTATTTGCTAAAATGTGGGAAAGTAGATTTTATTATATACTGCATACTGTGTATTTTTACGTAATTTATCATCTAAAATGCAACATGCAAATTGCACAAATATTTAGTAAAATTATAAAAAGTTTTTTTTATTTAAATTTATCTTACTCTGATTGAGATTTCTATCGACAAATGCAATAGTGTTACAAACCTACGTACGTTTATAACTCGTTATAGTTGACTGACTGAGCCCATGCCACGCGGATGGAGAATGACGCGTGCCGACGTCACGAGCTTGACGCCTGAGAGCACTCAAAAGGCAAAGGTCGAATTTTGAGTTGCACAGCCATGGTCGCTTCTCTATGCTTGAACACTCAAGTGAACACTGACTCGCTTTTAAGTTTTTTTATTTATTGTTTTATTAATAGAGATAAATAATAAATTCATTTTCAATTCATGATTTGGTTATCATGCTTACAAGAGCAGGTACAAAAAATTAATATCAATTTCTCACGTAGGGTCTTCTCATATTACTTTATTTTTATTTGTACAATAATAGATTTTAAAATCAAATGTAAAATAAATATAAAACTTGACTGTTGCTGTTTTTATTTTTTTATAGGAATTTTAAAACTAGAAAATATTTTTGAAACTATTTTTCTCTACTATATATAGCAGAATAATCGCCTAGACTGTGTCAAATTTTATCGATCAGTGAAGAATACGGCAATTATAAAACTATGTTTCAAAAACTAAACCTAAAACTAAACTATTTGGTCTTCACAACAAAATTTTAAATTTGTTGAACGTATAATTTTAAAGGATCAGACACATCGGAGTATTAAAAACGTAAATGCTTGTGCTCTTGAAAGTTTAAGTGGAAACAAACGTCGTCTGAGCCCCATCAAAGCCCTTCATTTAAGACCTTCCAGTTCAGGTAATCAGCGGATTAGTATCTTTTGCCTTTTGATACGTGAGACATTTTTTCCATCCTTCACCCCTCTGACGTCTCAGTGGGTCGACGATCACAGGGACTTGTTAAATCGGCGCGTGTAACTCACGTGGCGTCACCGAATGCACTAATTGATTATAATAACCCCCTCTATTTATTCACATTTATAAAGGGGACGTGCGACGCTCAGTAATTGACGCATGTCATTTTAGTGTGAGCCTCTAGGTTTTGTATGTTTGTGATTGTATTGTTAAAAAGTTCGAGCTAATTCCGAACGTGCTTGTTTGAATAGGTAGATTGAGTACACATTTCTCTCCGCTATAGTATATTTAACAGACAAAGCGAAGTCTCAAAAAATATTTTGTTTGAAATATGGCTCTTAAGGACTTAATTATCTGGACTTCTATCTGCCCCATTATCGGGAATGGCGTGACGATATTTTTAGCTAGTATGGATAATAGCGATAAATCTGGAGGATAATGAGATTTTTTTCAGAATTATAATAACATATAAACCAAAACCATTTTGTAATAAACTGCACTACGTTGAGGGTAGTCGATTGGTGCGGATTTTGGAGAAGACAATTACATATAAGTGAATTTGTAACAGACTTCCACAACAATTGAATTCTTCAATAACAAGTGTATTGTTTCGAAAGGACTTTTTTGGCAAGACCTCTGTCTACTTCAGATTGAGAGAAAATAAAAGTCTTTAGAATCAAGTGTCACCTAGACAAGATCCTAATATAATTCTTTCGCTTCCTTCAAATTCATCATTTTCTTCATACACACTTCTGTAGAGAAGTGATGAAGAATATGTAGATATCCGAGTTTTCTTGACCGTCTCCTCTTGGAGCAATATCACATGGTCTTCGCAAGTTAGTCTAGTCTAGTCTAGCAAGCCTACCTCAACACCTTCTAATTTAACTTTCGCGCTATATATTTTTTCACTGTACGGTCTTCACTCTTTCGCCATGTTTAATGCTTTTTTCCTTCAATTTCCTTTAATATAAAGCGAATCTTATATAATGTGAGGTTATTACTTAGTAGAATTATTTCGAATACCAATACCAATTACGAATACGATATCTTTATAACTGCGTGACAAATTTTCTGATATAATATTTTTCTTATTCGCCTACATGTTTGTTAATAAGTATACTTCAAAAGAGGGGAAGTTTCAAAGCCACAAACAAATATGGGGCCGGTATAAATTATTTATTATCGTTAACGGTAAGACTGTTTTCACATTTCAGCAGCCGCAGCGGCTCTACCGTAGAAAATAGGATTTTCATCGCGGAGCCCAAAACCCAATGCCCATCTGTGCCCGAATCTTTGCGTGTAATACACACGGGTGCTCAGAATACAGACGTAGTTTAATATCAAATGATAGAAATATATTCGTATATTAAAGTTGAGCATCAGCAGCATCGCTATGGCGGAGGACGTGTGTTCGTATCCCACCCTGGTTAATATATTTTTTAAATTTTCTTATTCATTTCATATTTATAATAGAATTTCTAAATACCAAAAGTGCACGCCTTAACATGCTCGTTACTTACTTACTTACTTACTTATCTTCACGCACAATCTCTGACAGCCAGAGAGAACAGATCGCCAAGTGTCACGATCCCTACATACTTCTTTCGCTTCTTTCAGATTCATCATCTTCTGCATACATGCACGTCTAGGTATCCGAGTACTCTTGACCCTCCCCTCTTCGAGCTATTTGCTCACATGGTCTTCGAAAGTTAGTCTCGGTCTGCCTCGACACCTTTTAATATTAACTTTCGCGCTATATATTTTCTTCACCATTCGGTCTTCACTCATTCGCTCAACGTGCTCAAACCATCGAAGCACGCCCTTATCAAGGTCCCTCGTCAAGGTCATCTTTCAAACCTGTCATATTGGGAATCTCTGCGTTTCGCTTTCGGTCGGCCATGGTAAGGCCGCACATTTTACGAAGAGATCGCATCTCCACTGCATTCAACCTGCTTTTATGCTTCTTCTGGCATACCCAGGTTTCGCTGCCATATAACAAAGTCGGTACCAACACTGCGTTATGTATTGCAAGGCGTGCACTTTTCACTACGCCTAGCCTTTGACTAACGCAGTCAGGGCTAACATGCTCGTTAATTTTATAAAATATGTTTTGTATAAAGGGCGCGTGTTTAGCGCGCAATAATATAATTTTGATAAACGTGAAAGAGTTATGTAAATACCTTACTAAATCTTTGGCGATCTGTTATATCTGTATTATGATATTTACGTATGTAACAATATTCAATAGTTCTACATTAAAGATTATAAATTTATTCAAGATTCTGCATTCTACATTCTTTTGATATTTAACATTAAAACTTTAACTTTTGAATGTATAATCTTATCTAAATATGTACGTACATAGATACGAAGTACATTACAGTCTATTGTTCTTATCCCACATTATCATGTTGCTCAATGTTGTTGAAAAATGTTGCTTAAGCACTTAAGTTATGAAATCAGAAACAATAATAGTACCACAAACAACCAAACTCGAGACAACGTAGAAAAATAGTTTTTCTATATTAACCCGTTCAGGAATCGAACATATCTCATAGCTGGTAACGCCTTGAAAACTTGTGTGAACACCAATCGTACATGGAGGTCGACAAATGTTGAGACAAATGTTGCTCAATCTTCAGTTCTGTGTGTGTCTGAAATTATAATGGTCGTTAAAATTCAATTGTTGCCGGCCACCCCGCCGGGTCCATCTCAGGAGAACCCCTATATTGCTGTAATAAGTCTATAGAGGCTGCATAATTGCAAATCATTTGCGGGTTTTGTTGTCACATTGTGGGGGGTTGCAAACGCAATAGTGATTGAATAAGAGATTTTTAAGTTTACTTTTTTTATTGTACTTATATGTATTTATTTCAGAAATTTTAATTTTAATACCATTGAAACTATTCCCAAAGAATTTTTTACTTTTATATGTATACGAGTACATACAAATGTCTTTGCTCCATTCCTAGAGATAGAGTTAGTAGTAGAGGTTAGAGTCAGATAGAGGTCTACACAATGAAGTCCTATCGACCAAATTTCCACCGAAGACATTTTTTGGGACAACATGAATGGTGGTGAGCCTGTCTGCCTGGTTTTTGAAAAAACTCTATGGTACGAGCCTGCCACCAGGGGATCGAACTCGGTTTTCTTGTCTCGAATTTCGTTCACGCAACCACTCGGCTATCATAACCCAACATACTATATATATAGAAAAAGCTTTTTCTACATTTTCTCAGGTCTGGATGTTTGTGGTATCTTGGTTGTTTCTGTTTTCATTTTTACAAGTGCTGAAGCAATTCACTTCGGGATCAGAGCAATGTATTTGATATTGTCCCTGTATGTATATTTTTATAGCCTTAATGTATAGGTTATATCTTTACTACTTACTAGGTTACATACATACTATCGTTAAAATCCTTATATCATCCCACACATAAAAATATTAAAAATAAAAAATGGCGACATTTTGTTTTTTTAATGAGAAAAATAATTTTAATAACTGCTTTCGCACAGCAATTTTTTTAGTAAAAAGTAAAATAGTCAAAAAAAATTATTTATAAGCAATATAGTAATTTTAAGTATATTTTCAAAAATAAATAAATATCTTCACGCAATTCCCAAAACAGGGGTAGACAGAGGTCCAGTCTAAAAAATTGAGTCCCTTCGACCCACTTTCCACCGAAGATATTTTGGGACAACGTGACAGGTGGTGAGCCCGTTGCCGTATTTATGTCCAAGCCAGCGATATAATTCGCACAAAGGTTTTTTTTAAACCCATTGGTACGAGCCTGGCACCTGGGGATCGAACTAGGGTCTTTTGACTCGAAATTCGACCACCAAATTTGCTGCTGAATGGGCAGCAACGTCAAAGGCGCGATGTATCTAGTACTGCGATCGATAATCCGCTTGCCAATTGTGGCGATTATAGCAAAAGGTCCCTTACGGTAGAGGTCAATGTCCTGCCATGGACTTTTACAGGCTGTTATGTATACTACACTAAGCAAAGGTTGTGGCAATTTAGTTATTTAGGTCCACACTTCACCAGTTTCCTAGAAGCTCTTCTAGGAAATGCAGCGATGAGACCGCCAAAATTTTTTGAATTTTTTTCATGTTACCTCGATCTTGTGTTTTATGGTGAACAACAAAGTATATTTTTTCATTTATTTGTTCATTATATTTATTTAATCATTTGCTTCGCAGTAGATTCTGTTCTGTTCTACTTTATAATATAGAGTGGGTGTGGTGATAAAATAAAGCGATTCCGCATTCACAAAGCACCCCTGCTGCTTGCGTAATAAAGTCTTTAATTGTCTCATTTTATTGCCGAGAATATGACTCGCGATTACTATTCACAGCAGTTTTATTCTTTCTCAATACGCCGGCATCTTGATGATACAGTAAAATATGTATAAAGAAATAATGACAGAGACATTAAAATATAATTTAAATACAGTTACAACTTTTTGTATGTTATATTTATAGTTTTTATGAACCGCAAAAGTGAACAATAAAAAATATCGAGTCAGGCAGACTCATTTGAAAACCGTATACCACCTTCTCCTCCCGCTCTTTCCCATTGTTGACCACCCATAGTACATGATTAGGCGTGTAATATTTACCAAAACAAAAAGTTGCAATTCCTAAACAGATATCCATAAATCTTAGCTAAGAATCAATTCCATCGCGTCAGCTTTGAAACTTACACAGAGCACTCACTCAAACCCAGATATGTCAAACTTATAACACACTTCTTTCTGCGCCAGAGGTTAAAATGAGTTTTGAAAATAAAAATATATAAATTCCTCTGCCAAGATTAGTCTTTGTGCGTCGCCAGGCCTCGCGGAATTTCCGATATAATTTCATCGATATCGTACTTTTCGAATATGCCTGTCTTATGCAAAAGACGAAAAAAACACATCTATTTTCTTTCATTTATACATTCCCTTACTTCGATAACTTAACTTTAAAAGTTTTATGTTAGACGTCTATTTCGACTTCGACTTTAAGTGTATAAAGAGCTATGTGTACTTAGGCTAGGTATTAGAATATATTTCTGCAGAATTTCTTTCATTAGATGAGTCACTTCGTCCCCTAAACATGGGTCAATGTCAAATGATACTATAATAAAGCGAAGTAACTATAAAAACTACATCGATTTTCCTGAAGAGCTTTCCACAGCTACCTTAAATTAGTATACTTAAGGTATAGTTTCCTGTGCGGGGTTACAGAGAATTTTTTTTAGAATAGTGAGCTGTAATACTTAATGGGGTGGACGCGTTACTATTCGAATTCAAATATTCGCGAACAGGGGAGATCATAGATTAACTACATGATAGGTGATAGATAATAAAAAAAATATTTTTATTTGCACCCTAATATGGCGTAAATTGATAGTTTCGTACGATATTTATTTTAAGTAATATCAGTATGTTTTGCAGTGGACTCTTTTTTTATAGAGAAATGAGGCAAACGAGCAGGTGGCTCACGTGATGGTAAGTGATTACCGCCGCCCTTGAACATCCGCAATACCAATACAGATGCGTTGCCGGCCTCTTGATAGGCTTTAAAGAAAAATTAGTAATTACTTTAAAAAAATTAATCCAAATTATCATGCACGTTGTAAAGTGGTTTCTCTACTTTTTAGGAATTATTGAACATACGCCTACCCTGAAGATCGCCCCAAGGAACGGTCCACAGCTTCCAGCACCATCGACATTTTTCTGTATGAGGTTGTTACTCAAAAAGCTTTCTTTCTTAATGCCTATCAGAGGCTTAATAATCAACGCAGAAACTTATCGCCTGTAAATTCATTATTTCGATATAGTATATTTGCTATGCTTTACTTTCACCTAGTAATTTTGGCATTAATCCTGGTATCTGCCTGTAGCCAGTTCTATTTATAAGGCCTTTCTCTCAATCGCCTTTTACATTACCCACGGGTAGAGAGCGCGTGGTTTTATTCTATAACCCACCAAATTAACCAATGAACAAGTCTATTCCTCATTCATAGATATAAACCATTAGCAATGGAATTGAACACGTTTATTGATGACAAGTCAGATCACATAAACAAGATATTGGAGTAAAATATTAATAAATGTACATCTCAGCTATCAATAAAGAAGTCATTATAGCCGAGTGGTACGGTGATCGGAATTCTAGTCGAGGGATCCGAAATTGATACCTAGGTGCCACGCTCGAACCATTCGATTTTTTTTATTTATGTGTGATTTACATTGTTGGCTTGAACATAAGTCGGCAACTACCACCGGTCACGTCATCTCAAAAAATGTCTTCAGTAAATATTGGATCGAAAGGAATTAAATGTATGGACCTCTGTCTACCCGAGTATTGTAAATAGCGTAGCATAGCTACAAAGCGCTCCACCCCACAGTAAGTAGGGGAGCCGCGTTAATTATCCAGGGGTTTCGCTAATCCTTACGTGCTTAACGCCATTAGTGCGGTTTATTTAACGCCAAACTACAGCTGTTTGATTGCCTTGATTAACAAGAATTATGTGTATCATTTGATGATTGTAACCTTTAATATCTGGATCTTTTTTCCACGATAGTTGAAGTAAAAAAAAATATCTTCACGCAATTCCCAATACAGGGGTAGACAGAGGTCAAGTCTAGACAATTAAGTCCCTTTGACCCACCTTCCACCAAAGATATTTTCGGGACAACGTGACAGGTGGTGAGCCTGTCGCCGTCTTTATGTCCAAGCCAATGATGTAATTCGTACATAAGTTTTTGAAAAACTCATTGGAACTGCCACCTGGGGATCAAACTCGGGTCTTTCGAGTCGAAATTCCAACCACCCAACAACTCGGCTATCGTGACTTATCGTGACGATAGTTTTTTGTCGACGAAGTGATTTTTAATATCCTATTGAATAAATGTACTTATTGTTTTTATCAATAAATACATACTCGTATATAGATGGGGACAATATCACAAACAGCGCTCCGATCCCAATGTAAGATGCTAAAGCTCTTGTGGTATGGGAATCTGAAACCTCGAGATGGCGACACCTTTAAAACCGGTGTTTACGCCACTCGTCCACAGAGGTATGCAAATTATATATAATAATTGAAAAGGCCTTATGTCATATACATATATTCATTTATTCGTGGTGCATGGGAAATCATTACTATAATGACGACCATATAGCCGAGTTGGTAGTGACCCAGCCTTCGAAGCCAAGGGTTGCGGTTACTAATCCCGCTTGGGTTAAAAATTTCTGTGGTGTTTGTACTCGCGTCATGGATGTTTATTTGAATATTTGAATAATTATCTATTTAAATATGTATGTAAGTATTTAACCATAGAGGACAGTAAGCTTGTACACTAAGACTGCGAAAGGACCTTACACTATACATAGATGTGGAGACAGAGAGTGACAACAGCACATATATTGCTCTGATCCCAAAGTAAGCAGCTTAAGCACTTGTATCATGGAATCGGAAACAACGAATGTACAAAGAGTGTACCACAAACACCCAGACCCGTAAAATTGTAAAAGAGTGTTTTATATTAGCCCGACCGGAAATCGAACCCGGACCTCAAAGACGGCTACGATCCCCAGGTGGCAGGCTCGTACCAACGGGTTTTTTCAAAACCTATTTACGATTCACATCGTTGGCTTGAACATAAAGACGGCGACGGGCTGCCACCATGCTGGGCACCATCTGTCACGTTGTCCTTAAATATCTTCGGTGGAACGTGGGTTACCTTTATACATCATACGTCATATTAAATTTAATTGTCTAGACTAAGACCTCTGTCTTGTTCTGTATTGGGAAAGGCGTGAATATATTATTTAAACGATTAATCGAGTATATGTTTTAAGACTTTACCATCCTTGTCTTCGCGTGGATATCGTAAAAAGCGACTGAGAGATAAGCGTCGAGAATAGTAATGGCTACCGACAGATGTTGGGATAGTCACATCGAATAGTGCTAGAAAAAAATAAATCAGATCTTGAGGGTAGCACACGTCTACGGGTCGAAATGTTAGGCAATCATTAATGAATTATTGACAATCTGCTTACCAAGCGTGGTAATTTAAGAATCTTTTCTACGGCTTATATTTTGTAATGGGTTTTTGCGGGTTGTTAAGTATGTTTGTCCCCAGCAGGATTCGAACTCCGTAACGTATTCGAAGGACTTCAAAGACGGTCAGTGACTTTTATCGCCTGATAACCTATGATTTCTTCTGTATCACAGATGTTCAATTACATTGTGTGGTGTTCAATTACATTGTGTGTGTAATTGAACATCTGTGATGTTCAATATCCCATGGTATCGTTCTAAATGCTACTCTCGATTTCCTACGTTTGATGTATTCTATCTTTTATGTCATTAAAATAAAGAAAAATGTTTTTAAAATTTCAACTGACACGGGCGGGATTCGAACCCGCGACCTCTACCGATCCGTAACAATGCTCTTACCTCCGAGCCACCGTGTCTTACAAGCATCAGTTGATTTTAAATCTGTATTCTCTTTTCTTTACTTATACCATGTTTTGGCATCGGCATAATTTAATCACATAAAAGTTCAGTATCATCCCTATTACAAAAGTTTGGAAAAGGTTGAATTTGATCTCTAGGTACGTACAAACGCTATGCTAATCTTCACGGAATATCTTCAAATTTGATTTGAATAACTCAATATATTAACGTTTTCTTCTACAGAGAACTCTACCATAACATCGAGCATACGACCTATATTCGAAAAATACCTCTGAAATGAAAATCTTAAAAAAAGTAACATTTGTCAATTTCTAACGAAATACCAAAAAAAATAACCAATAGTTTTGTAACTTATTTTTCAACACGCATCCGCTATATCTGCTACTAATAAAACTGTGTATCAAGCGAGTTAGTAAATCTCCTCCGTTCGACCCGCCCTGTCTAGATCGTATCTTCATCCCTCCACGTAGGGGAGCCGCCGTCGTAATTGGTCCCGATGCCAAGAAGATAGCGCCGGCCGCCACCGCTTGATTAAATGTTCAGATGCATATTTGCGTCGGATTTCAGATCAATGAGATTCGTTTCTTTAGTATTTTATAATTATTACAAACATTGTACGAATTACGAAAAGTAAATATATTTGTTAACAATTTAACTTCGTACTACAACACAGCAGTGTTAAAGCAGCAACTATATTTATTAACTTATATATTTATTTATTTTCACTCTATTTCCACAAATAAATGTGCCAAGTGGCAAGCTTTTTGAGCCCATAGGCATTTTCTAGCAGTTTACCTTTGGTTTAAGCAAATAATCAAGTTATGTGATGCTAATCACAAACTGGAAAAGAAAATCAAATTTTCAAATAAACGCATAACAAATGTTACAATAAAATAATAGTGCATATGTACACATATATATAATGCGGAAATTCATTGTAGAGTTACTTCGCAACATTCAGCATGCATTTTTGCATGCGGAATGTTGCGAAGTAACTTTTTCAATAACAACTATACATAATTATTTATACTTTTATAAGAATAAATACTATGTCCATGTTATAGTAGTACGTGGATAACCAAACTTTTTCTTTGTGTTAATAGAATCACGAATAAGGTTTCATTTAGTTATGATTTAAGTTTTTTTTTTTTCAAATTTAGACGATTTTCAAAAAAGGCCAAATAACATTTATCTTCATTATCTTGTAATAAACATCAATCTTTACATTAGTTACCGAGATAATGTCATTAATCATTATTATTCATTAATAATGAATAATTTTATTTATACTAAGTATGGTTGTTTACAGTATAATTAAAAATAATAATACTATACTTCGATAACTTCCCTTACGGGAAAAAAAACGATCAAATTACTTGTTCTGATATTTCGGTAGAATATATATTGTATACCGCAAGTTTCGGTTCGTTTAGTTTAATCTGTGATCGAATTTGAAGATTGCGGCGGCTCTGCATTTATTCACTCGTAAAACAACAATAGAAAGCTATGACCTGCATAGATTTATTTTTGCAGGTACCATAGAGCGTTTTAACACTTAATTATTAATAAATTTGATCATTGGAATGTCTAGAACAGAGCCTGTCGTCGACTATGACAAGCAAGCAAACGATATAAATCTTGCATACGTTAACCTGATTGATATGAGTCTTTCACATAGAGATCGAATTTCACACACCAGTGTATAGTTACCGGAAAAAATAAAGAGTGACGAGGGAAAGTTTTGTTTCTTATTTATCAACGAACGTTCTAGCTGACCCTGAGGCGAAAAATAAAAATTTTCTCTTGATGAGAATGCAATGGAGACATAATCACAGGCTTTTTCAGACTTCAAACAATTTTGCTTACACTAATGACGTCACGATGACATAGTGTGCGGAATAGGGTTGCCGCTCTGTAATTAAACGAAATCAGGGTAATTCGGGGCGATGCGTGCGCCGAGCTTTTTGCTCGTTAACCCCTACATTGGGTTTGTGTTGAAGTGATAAGCGCATTCATTGTCTTTTTCGTGATAAAACATCTATTGTGTCGATTGAATAATTAATATCACATAACACCAATTATTTATTAACTTATATATTTATTTATTTTCACTCTATTTCCACAAATAAATGTACCATGTGGCAAGCTTTTTGAGCCCATAGGCATTTTCTAGCAGTTTACCTTTGGTTTAAGCAAATAATCAAGTTATGTGATGCTAATCACAAACTGGAAAAAGAAAATCAAATTTTCAAATAAACGCATAACAAATGTTACAATAAAATAATAGTGCATATGTACACATATATATAATGCGGAAATTCATTGTAGAGTTACTTCGCAACATTCAGCATGCATTTTTGCATGCGGAATGTTGCGAAGTAACTTTTTCAATAACAACTATACATAATTATTTATACTTTTATAAGAATAAATACTATGTCCATGTTATAGTAGTACGTGGATAACCAAACTTTTTCTTTGTGTTAATAGAATCACGAATAAGGTTTCATTTAGTTATGATTTAAGTTTTTTTTTTTTCAAATTAGACGATTTTCAAAAAGGCCAAATAACATCTATCTTGATTATCTTGTAATGACATCAATCTTTACATTAGTTACCGAGATAATGTCATTAATCATTATTATTCATTAATAATGAATAATTTTATTTATACTAAGTATGGTTGTTTACAGTATAATTAAAAATAATAATACTATACTTCGATAACTTCCCTTACGGGAAAAAAAACGATCAAATTACTTGTTCTGATATTTCGGTAGAATATATATTGTATACCGCAAGTTTCGGTTCGTTTAGTTTAATCTGTGATCGAATTTGAAGATTGCGGCGGCTCTGCATTTATTCACTCGTAAAACAACAATAGAAAGCTATGACCTGCATAGATTTATTTTTGCAGGTACCATAGAGCGTTTTAACACTTAATTATTAATAAATTTGATCATTGGAATGTCTAGAACAGAGCCTGTCGTCGACTATGACAAGCAAGCAAACGATATAAATCTTGCATACGTTAACCTGATTGATATGAGTCTTTCACATAGAGATCGAATTTCACACACCTGTGTATAGTTACCGGAAAAAATAAAGAGTGACGAGGGAAAGTTTTGTTTCTTATTTATCAACGAACGTTCTAGCTGACCCTGAGGCGAAAAATAAAAATTTTCTCTTGATGAGAATGGAATGGAGACATAATCACAGGCTTTTTCAGACTTCAAACAATTTTGCTTACACTAATGACGTCACGATGACATAGTGTGCGGAATAGGGTTGCCGCTCTGTAATTAAACGAAATCAGGGTAATTCGGGGCGATGCGTGCGCCGAGCTTTTTGCTCGTTAACCCCTACATTGGGTTTGTGTTGAAGTGATAAGCGCATTCATTGTCTTTTTCGTGATAAAACATCTATTGTGTCGATTGAATAATTAATATCACATAACACCAATTATTTACTAATATCATGTACCAGTTTTAGTACCTGGATAGTTATAATATATAAAAATATTTATTAGTATGTGTCAATTATCACCATTTTTGTTTTTAAATTTTGTTTTGTTTACAAACGTCAACTAGACTTACAAGTGTATGCTCTTAACAGGATTTGAACCGGCAACATCCAGCTCCGAAAATCGTTAAACAGTTCCAGACATACTTTTTTGTCAGAAATTCGGGTGAACGTTTTCACCCACAACGATTTTCACACTTTGAAGTTTTTAGATTAGGTAACTTGATTTGTGTTTTTCTTGATTGATAAAGAAATGGGCTCGAGTTCGATCCCCAAGGCTCAAAACAATGATTTTTCTTTTTAAACATTATGTACGATTTATATCGTTAGGCTACGTATAATTTCATTCGACACTGGCGTCATTTGAACCCGGCAATGCTTTAATTTATTCACAAAAAAGTTCAACATAACATATATGCTAAAAAATCAATAAATAAATTAGTTGGGGTAACTTTATTAATGTACTATGGCTGTAAAGTCACGAACATTAAGCTGGAGTATGTAATATTCTCAAATAGATGGCGCCTAAAACAGTCATAAATAAAGAAGAACATTTAAAATTTCAACTGGCATCAGTTGAAATTTTAAATGTTGTCACGCATGTGTAGGACACGGCTGCACGGAGGTAAGAGCGTTGCCACGGTACGGCAAAGGTCGCGGGTTCAAGTGCCGCCCGTGACATTCGATTTTTAATTCTTTTTTATTTAATATGTATGAAACAGCTTACGAAAACGCTACAATAGTGGCCATACCGCCGTGCTCCATTGAGCGGGAAACCGCCACGTCATCGGCGCACAGATTGCCGATGAAACCATCTCGCACGTAAGGGTTTTGCGGTCCCGAACGATGTTTGTATCGTGTAAACGGATGGATATTCATCGTACCATTTCGCCATTATGTTTTACTATAATCCAATTGAATATTTGAGTAGGGTTTTGTATTGTATAGTTTTTATTTAATATTTTATTTGCATAAAGTGCGAAAAAGAGCTAGAATAAGAGTGAGAATGTGCGAGATTTACTTGTGAACACCGTCCGATAGCCGAGTGATTGGGTGGTCGAAATTTCGAGTCAAGAGACCCGAGTTCGATCCCCTGGTGGCAGGCTTGTACCAATGGGTGTTTCAAAAACTTATGTAAGAATTATACCGTTGGCTTGGACATAAAGGCAGCGAAAATATCTTCGGTGGAAGGTGGGTCGAAGGGACTTAATTGTCTAGACTAGACCTATGTCTACCCCTGTATTGGGAATTGCTTGACGATATTTATTTACTTAAATATATAATATGACTTATCGGTAATTATAAAAATTCTTATAGTTGTTTGGTGGAAGGAGCGTCGCCTTTATATGTTTAATTACAAAATATAGCATCTGAAGCCAAATTATAAAATGATTAATAATGTATGTACCGAAAAATATCTTCCATGGAAGGTGTCCTCTGTCTACCCCTGCATTGGGAATGGCGTGAAAATATATATTATTGTTAGAATGCTATATTTTGGTCTAGTAATAACGATTTCTTGTATTTACGCGGACACTACACATGAAAAAGTAGTAACACAGTCCCCCTGTTACCACGGACGCTGTAAAGCATCCGAAACGTCTGTAAGAAAAACAGTTTGTAAAAAACTAAATAATATACGCGATAAAATCCGAAAATCGTTTTATTTTACTTTTCTCGAGATGGTTATCTCTGCATCTTTTGATGGTTATTTCCATTTTAAAACTTTTTTCTCAGTCGCCTCTTAAGGTACTTATAGGAGTGTAGTGTCGATCAATTCTAACACCGATACTATGCAGAAAATATAAATAATGAGAAAATATATAAAGGAAATAAACCAATTATTAAATCAAATAAACCATTTAATTCTTTACCTCAATTAAACATAAAATTAAAATATATATAATAAAATTATTGTAGCTTCCAAAGGACTGAACCAAGCTTTATGTGGTTTTCCTTAAAAGGTGATGTGATCGAGATCATTCTAACTATAATTTAAGAAAATCGGTTCTAATTCTATAATTTGTAATAAAGAATGTAGATCCGCTGAGGTGTTTTGTAGTCATGCGGTCTGAGTGTTCAATTTAATATTATTTAAATGCATTGCGTCAAAATCCATTGTGACTAAAAAAAAATTTCTTCAATCCATTCCCACTACTGAGCTAGACAGAGGTCCAGACAATTAACTCGCTTCGACTCATTTTTCACTGAAATACAGCTTTTTTGAGACAACGTGACAGATGACCCTATCGCTCTCTCTATGGCTAAGCCAACGATATCAATCGTACATGAATTTCTCATTAAAGTCAATGGTACGAGCCTACCACCTGGTTTCTCTCGACTTGAATTTCAAACACCCAACCACTCGGCTATAGTATCACATAATACTAAATTCTTTTTAATTTACTGATGATAAAACTCTGGGTCTTGTATATGTAAATTAAGTAAAGCTTATATAGTAGGTTTACAAAAAAAAAAGTCTAAACCAGCGACCACGAAAATGTATTCATAGACATGTCCACCGAGTTGCATAGAGGCTGTGGGATGAAGTGTAAAGTCTACGTCCCAAGCTTTCTTATTATGAAAAGAGGTCTAAGCTATCCCTACAAATATATATAGTACTGCGGACTATTGAATACAGTATGAATGCCGTGATATTGTATACTGCGGGTATATTGAGTACATTTACGATAGCCGAGTAGGTGGGTGATTGGAATTCGAGTCCAGAGACTCGAGTTCTATCCCAAGCTTTCTTATTATGAAAAGAGGTCTAAGCTATCCCTACAAATATATATAATATGACTTATCGGTAATTATAAAAATTCTTATAGTTGTTTGGTGGAAGGAGCGTCGCCTTTATATGTTTAATTACAAAATATAGCATCTGAAGCCAAATTATAAAATGATTAATAATGTATGTACCGAAAAATATCTTCCATGGAAGGTGTCCTCTGTCTACCCCTGTATTGGGAATGGCGTGAAGACATTCATGAAAAATATTCATCCTTAGGTTAGTGAATTGTCTGTAGCAATATTTGATATAGAATTTGAAGACTCGAGTCCTATGTAGGTTTTTTGTCTTAACCAATTTACCTTCGACTTCTAACATCAACGTTGTAAATTATTAAGGCTTTAAGACAGTCCTTCTACAAACAACCCAAAAGCCTAGTTGGTAGTGACCTTAACTTCACAGCTAAGGGTTGCGATGAGTTTAAATATGACTCGAGTCATGGAAGTTTGTATGTTTATATAAATATTTATTAAAATCATGATAGCTGAGTGGTTGGGTGGTCGGAATTTCGGGTCAAGAGACCCGAGTTCGATCGTCAAGTGGCCGTACCAATGGGTTTTTCAAAAAGTTTATGTAAGATTAATTACGTTGGCTTGATGGGGTCACCACCTGTCACGTTGTCCCGAAAATATCTTCGGTGGAAGGTGGGTCGAAGGGACTTAAATGTCTAGACTAGACCTCTGTCTACTCCTGTATTGGAAATGGCGTGAAGACATTCATGAAAAATATTCATCCTTAGGTTAGTGAATTGTCTGTAGCAATATTTGATATAGAATTTGAAGACTCGAGTCCTATGTAGGTTTTTTGTCTTAACCAATTTACCTTCGACTTCTAACTTCAACGTTGTAAATTATTAAGGCTTTAAGACAGTCCTTCTACAAACAACCCAAAAGCCTAGTTGGTAGTGACCTTAACTTCACAGCTAAGGGTTGCGATGAGTATAAATATGACTCGAGTCATGGAAGTTTGTATGTGTATATAAATATTTATTAAAATCATGATAGCTGTGTGGTTGGGTGGTCGGAATTTCGAGTCAAGAGACCCGAGTTCGATCGTCAAGTGGCCGTACCAATGGGTTTTTCAAAAAGTTTATGTAAGATTAATTACGTTTGCTTGATGGGGTCACCACCTGTCACGTTGTCCCGAAAATATCTTCGGTGGAAGGTGGGTCGAAGGGACTTAAATGTCTAGACTAGACCTCTGTCTACCCCTGTATTGGAAATGGCGTGAAGACATTCATGAAAAATATTCATCCTTAGGTTAGTGAATTGTCTGTAGCAATATTTGATATAGAATTTGAAGACTCGAGTCCTATGTAGGTTTTTTGTCTTAACCAATTTACCTTCGACTTCTAACTTCAACGTTGTAAATTATTAAGGCTTTAAGACAGTCCTTCTACAAACAACCCAAAAGCCTAGTTGGTAGTGACCTTAACTTCACAGCTAAGGGTTGCGATGAGTATAAATATGACTCGAGTCATGGAAGTTTGTATGTGTATATAAATATTTATTAAAATCATGATAGCTGTGTGGTTGGGTGGTCGGAATTTCGAGTCAAGAGACCCGAGTTCGATCGTCAAGTGGCCGTACCAATGGGTTTTTCTAAACACCTATGTAGAAATTATATCTTTGGCTTGGACATAAAGACGGCGACGGGCTCACCACCTGTCACGTTGTCCCGAAAATATCTTCGGTGGAAGGTGGGTCGAAGGGACTTAAATGTCTAGACTAGACGTCTGTCTACCCCTGTATTGGAAATTGCGTGAAGACATTCATGAAAAATATTCATCCTTAGGTTAGTGAATTGTCTGTAGCAATATTTGATATATAATTAAAGTTAGTACTGTGGCAGTGAAACCTGATATACTCGTATAAACATATTATAAAATTATGTTGGATTTTCAATAGAAATTTTGAGAGTAATATACCAAATTGTGAATTGATCAGATCTCTTGAATTTGCTCATACTCCTTTATCGACTAAAAAAAAGTTGATGATGTCCCAATGGCTGAATAGACTATCTTTAATCATTAGTTAACACTCTTTCGATGTCCCCTTTCATAATAAAAAACCAAACTAAATCAAAATCGGTTCACCGGCTCTACGCCACAGATAGACACAGAGATTTATAGAAAGACACATAAACGCGAATGACTCACGACTTCTAAATGTACCAGTATAACCACATCCAAAACTGCAATGGAAATTTAGAAAAACAATGGTGCAACTTTTTTTTTAATTTTGTAAGTTATGGTGAAGTTTTTGTTATTAAATTAAAGTGAAATTTGTGATACCAATGGTACATAGTAGTTGGTGGTGCTGTTTGGTGTAAGAATAACACCACCACTTCTTTTCTTCAGGATGTAAATGGCGGATTATTAGTATTATAGTATTTCATTGAAAAATCTATATTAAAATTCCACCAAATAACAGAACGAGGCATTCATCTCATAAAATATTAAACGTTCATTGCCCTCTGTTCCCCTCTTCTCTTTGACATCATTTTTCTAATACATAAAATAAAATCTAATGTAATAATATCATATTACACAAGTATGTAGATCAATATCAGTCTTGCCTGTCTTTCTTTTCTACGCATGAGAATTGAATATAGACTTTTGCAAGACTTTACAACATGCAACACATGTTAAACAGCATCATCATAGATTCTGGTACACGGCATTATCTTAGGTATTATCCCACCTTTGGGCACTAGTTGTTTTGCACATTCATGACATGACTTTGGGTTCGATGATACTTATCTTCATTGGAGACCAAAGTCAAGCAGCCATGTACAGAATAATAACGTAGATTTAGAAGCATTTGGTGATTCTGCGCCTCGTTCAGTAAGTTAAATTAGATGAGGCCCACAACACTATTTTTCTCCTTCTTAATAGCAAGGATGGTTTTGGTGTGGTTTAATCATTCCATGTAGTAACGGCGTAAGAATATTGCCATTCCCTTTCTTCCCGTGGATGTCGTAAGAAGCGAATAAGGAAACTGCCTTGAATATTTTATGGCAACCGATAAATGGCGGGATAACCATCTGTAAAATATCAGACCAAAATGTTCAGACCGAAGATGGGCAGCAGCGTCTGAGTTGCGCTGGTCTGGTACTGCCTTTATCCTGCAGCGGACTTTAACAGGTCGATATGTATGTATGTATGTATGTATGTATGTATGTATGTATGTATGTATGTATGTATGTATGTATGTATGTATGTATGTATGTATGTATGTAATCAGATCATAAAAATATCTTTTCGTTTGATTGATTTCACATACACAACTGATTCATTCAGATAACTGTCAGTTCAATCATGTTTTATCAAAAAAAAAAAAGTTGATGATGTCCCAATGGCTGAATAGACTATCTTTAATCATTAGTTAGCACTCTTTCGATGTCCCCTTTCATAATAAAAAACCAAACTAAATCAAAATCGGTTCACCGGCTCTACGCCACAGATAGACACAGAGATTTATAGAAAGACACACAAACGCGAATGACTCACGACTTCTAAATGTACCAGTATAACCACATCCAAAACTGCAATGGAAATTTAGAAAAACAATGGTGCAACTTTTTTTTTTAATTTTGTAAGTTATGGTGAAGTTTTTGTTATTAAATTAAAGTGAAATTTGTGATACCAATGGTACATAGTAGTTGGTGGTGCTGTTTGGTGTAAGAATAACACCACCACTTCTTTTCTTCAGGATGTAAATGGCGGATTATTAGTATTATAGTATTTCATTGAAAAATCTATATTAAAATTCCACCAAATAACAGAACGAGGCATTCATCTCATAAAATATTAAACGTTCATTGCCCTCTGTTCCCTCTTCTCTTTGACATCATTTTCTAATACATAAAATAAAATCTAATGTAATAATATCATATTACACAAGTATGTAGATCAATATCAGTCTTGCCTGTCTTTCTTTTCTACGCATGAGAATTGAATATAGACTTTTGCAAGACTTTACAACATGCAACACATGTTAAACAGCATCATCATAGATTCTGGTACACGGCATTATCTTAGGTATTATCCCACCTTTGGGCACTAGTTGTTTTGCACATTCATGACATGACTTTGGGTTCGATGATACTTATCTTCATTGGAGACCAAAAGTCAAGCGGCCGTGGCCTTGCAGAATAATAACGTAGATTTAGAAGCATTTGGTGATTCTGCGCCTCGTTCGGTAAGTTAAGTTAGATGAGGCCCACAACACTATTTTTCTCCTTCTTAATAGCAAGGATGGTTTTGGTGTGGTTTAATCATTCCATGTAGTAACGGCGTAAGAATATTGCCATTCCCTTTCTTCCCGTGGATGTCGTAAGAAGCGAATAAGGGAAACTGCCTTGAATATTTTTATGGCAACCGATAAATGGCGGGATAACCATCTGTAAAAATATCAGACCAAAATGTTCAGACCGAAGATGGGCAGCAGCGTCTGAGTTGCGCTGGTCTGGTACTGCCTTTATCCTGCAGCGGACTTTAACAGGTCGATATGTATGTATGTATGTAATCAGATCATAAAAAATATCTTTTTCGTTTGATTGATTTCACATACACAAATGATTCATTTCCAGACAACTGTCAGTTCAATCATGTTTTATCAAAATAAAAATACTTCCAATGCAAAATAACGTTACTAGTATTTCTGTTAACCATTCATACTAAGCTGTAAAGCTTTTATCTGGTCCTGGAGTGGCTGATGAAAACAGTTGGATGACAGCCTCAAACCTATGACGTCATATTTCGTCCGTCCACCCTAATAAATTTAGGAGGCATGATGCAGACGTTAATACTGTGTATTATTTGGTCTCTATATAGAACGTAAAAGCTTTTATATAGTTCAATAGTTCAGCGATCTGAACGTATCCGGAGACCTGAGTTCGATCTCCAGGATATAGACACGTCTCGAAGTGCAGTTAACTTGGGTAAGACGGTGGCAGAATCACGTTGCCTTAATAAATAAGCTCGGATGTCATTTCAATCGAAAGGAATAATTTGACAAAATTCAAAATCGTCATAGAGTCGGTATTAGTTAAGAGTACTCGGATGTAGAAAATGCGCGTATGAAGAAAATGATAGATTTGACAAAAGCGGAAGAGGCAATCATGACTCTGGCTATACCTTCAGGAACTGCGCGCGATATTACTGGATAGATATTCATTCATTATTTTATTATTTATATCAGACACTACCTCGTACTCTATCTCGATTCTGTACACTGAAGTAGTGAGGTGAGGCAGATAAAAAAAAGTTGTCGCAAAGTATACAGCTGAAAAACGATCTTTGTGTAAACTGCTCTTGTAAACCGCTCGTCTACTGTTCCTCTATTGTGGCACTGTATACGCGACCTGTTTTCGACTGGGATCTCGGCAAGCGTCATTTGCACTTTTCTTACAGTGGGGAAACATCGCAGAGAAATGAAAAATGAAATTTCACCGGCAGGCGACCGCACAATGGCATTGTATTCGTCAGCAGCATTCATACCCTGGAATAACGATTAAGCTCTTAATCATTGAATTTCGCGTTACAAGTTTCTTTTTTAAGAATTTTTTGTTGTTTTTTATGTTAAACTAGAATGTCCGAGTAGTTGGGTGATTGGAATTCGAATTTGAAGACCCGAGTTCAAGTGGCGAAGGAAGGCTCGTCAAATTAAATACCTCACAAGGTATTCTATTTGGCGTATCTAATATTAGTTGATAAAGCATCAGTAACATTATTGGATAGAAGATGCGTGTATTCAATTGAAGGTCCAAGTAGTGATTTACCTACCTTACCTACCTGGTAAAATCACTGACTCAGATGACTTGTAGGCAGACAAGGAGACTTAAACCCAGGATCTGGTTTCGTGAATTCTTTTGGTCTCCCTATTATAATGAGGGTAGCTTAGTAATAGTATAGACAATATAAATACAAAATAAGGAAAGTTCGGAAATGGCAAATGGGCTCATCAAACCGTGACAGCGCAGCGAGGGTGTATCAGAAAGCGTAGTCATGTCCGACGTCTTGGGACGGGGTTGCTACCCCGCTTGTCTATGCGAAACTAATAAAAACGTAATGCAATCCTTAAATTGTTGTTTCGTTAACATAAAATAAGGAAAATAAATAACCTCATACAAACAAAATGTAAAAAAGAAACAACTATAAAATAGCTTTTTCAGAAAAATTAAAAAAAACATCAACAACCACGAGCGGGATTTTGACGGCGACAGTTGATTTATTAAATTCCTTTTTTCTTTAAACAGAAGGTTCAGCATGCTTAAAACTAACAAGAAATACAAAAGCTTTTTATTAACAAACTTGTGAGTCTAAGATATGTTAACGGCATTAGGTTAAATAAAAAGTCACGATAGTCGAGTGGTTGGGTGGTCGGAATTTCGAGTCAAAAGACAGAGTCAGAGTTCGATCCCCAGGTGGCAAGCTAGTACCAATGGGTTTTTCAAAAACTTATGTACGAATCATATCGTTGGTTTGAACATAAAGACGACGACGGGCTCACCATCTGTCACGTTGTCTCGAAAATATCTTCGGTGGTAGGTGGGTCGAAGGGGCTTAATTGTCTAAACTAGACCTCCGTCTACCCCTGTATTGGGAATTGCGTGAAGATATTTATTTATTTTATTTATAGCTTAAATAATGAAATAATAGTTCACCTGTTGGTAAGTGACAGTTTTAACCCTCAAGACTAAGATATTTATCTTATAGCCAGTAAACTCACTCTCTCTTTATTCATCAAACCGGAACACAAATTTTGTTGCACTGCTATTTGACAGCTGAAAAATGGGAACTATGGTAATGACCCAGATACTCCTAGCCAGAGAAGGTAGCAGGCGCGTAACAATGAGTCTCTTCATAAAGTTACGTATGATTTATATCGTTGGCTTGGATATGAAGATGGTAACGGGCTCACCCCCTGTCACGTTGTCCCACAAAGTCTTCCGTGAAAGGTGGGTCGGACGGAGAATTTAATCGACCAGACCTCTTAGATAAAGATAAAGACCCTGTATAGGGATTGGCGGTAATTGTGATAGGAGTGTGATTTTTTTTTCTATTAATTATTATGAGTTCGTTTGCATAGCCCCTTGACAATATATAATTATTATCTTCATGAATATAATCTTTTCATTTCTGTCTTTTATGTTCATAAATTATTTCGCACCTTAGGTTCTGTCCTAATCAGGCGAATGCGCTGCTCGCGAATCGTTCGCATTCGGCGCATAGTAAGCTTAATCCTGCGCGCTGCGCGCACTTCTCGCACGCTAACCCAGTCAGGTCACGGAAAAATGATATATACATACGCCAGATTAGGTATATTTACCTACATAATGGGCCGTGGTGGTATCGGCTTAAGAATATGCCACCCCCTTTCTTCTCGAGGGTGTCGTAAGAGGTAACTCAGAGAAATACATTCACTATCCAGAAAAAATGCCAGACCCAAATTTGCAGACCAATCTGTTTGACGAGCGTGGCGATTATGTCAAACCCTCCCACGGGAGAGGACTATGTCCACCAATGGACTATTCTGGCCGTTGTGTACGTATGTATGTATAATTTCATAATTTCATAATAGTTTTCTGATTGCTGCACCATTGCAGTGCAGATAGTTAATTGACTCAGGCGATACTTTGCAGAAATTCATTTTTGCACACTGCACCGCAAGGTTGTTAGTAAAGGAAATTCATTCAATAAAAACCTTGCAATGCAGTTTCCGTGACACCTGCAGAAAAATAGAGAGAAATAGCGTCGTATTTAGATGATACCACACGGTGATTTGTGCTCTAGAAGCACCAACCAATTACAACATTCTCATAGCCGACCAATCAGAACGGGGAGGTGCCGACAAAGCGACTGCAGTTCTATATTCGCCATAAATTGTTGTTTCGTGCCACTGTCGGTTGTTTATGCGTCGGTTGTACGATTCACAGACGCATAAATATGGTACAGTAGTCTTAGATTTTACCGTTAGTATCGGTTTAAGCTTTAACTGTAACACGTACACCCATGAACTTGCAAATGGCCTTGTATTGTATTTCTATGCGTTCAAGCGAATTGAATTTATTGTAGGAATAATCATTATCAGTCTGCGAAAAATATGCTTTTAAATACACTACTAGAATAAGCACTGTGTAAAGGTGAAAAACTACAAGTGATCGCAACTAACCTAAGTATTTCACATTTTAAATAAAAGAAAAAATATCTTTACGATATTCCCAACACAGGGGTAGACAGAGGTCTAGACAATTAAGTCGTTTCGACACACCTTCCACCGAAGACATTTTTGGGACAGGTGGCCACCAACTTGACAGGTGGTGAACCTGTCGCCATCTTTATGTTTTTTTTATAGAAAAGGGAGGCAAACGAGCAAGAGGCTCACGTGATCGTAAGTGATTACCGCCGCCCACCCGCAATACCAGAGGCATAGCAGATGCGTTGCCTCTCTTAGAGTGCTCCCCCCCCTAAAATTGGGGGAGGGGGTGTGTGGGCCACCGGTTACCTGCACTCACCAGACGAAACGCAGAAGTTTGTTAGACTTCTACTTTACGCCGGTATTCTGTGAGGTCGTGGTACTTCCCCGGTCGAGCCGGCCCATTCATGCAACAACAAAAGCTGATGCGTGACTCTACCACAAACAAAATCTTTATGTCCAGTCATTCATAATTTTTGGTAATTGTTACGATACAAGTTGCCCCCCGCGGCGATATTTTAACAGACTATTTTTTGTTTTATGTCTCGACGCATTTTCCCAATACTGGGGCAGACAGAGGTCTATACAATTGAGTGTAACCAAGTGGATCCAGGAATCTAACCCGAGACTTCAGAGCTGGCGACAACATGAAAACCGTCACTCCTACTTTTATACAATTATACTTGACCTCATTGGATTTATAGTAAACCCAGAGCCAATGGAATATACGACGCAAATCATAAAAGAATCGACCCAAAAATTATCGCGAACAGAGAATAAATCGAAATATCCATCCGACCCACGCAAAAAAAGACACCGTCGCAAACCTTATTAAAGAAGGCGACCGCAAAGTTTTTGTGTGAATTCCGGACCCGGAGTTTTCACAAAAACTTTCCCGGCGTCTATTGAATCCTTATCACCTTCTATAGACGCGTCCCCGCAACGTACCTCTGGTGATTGATGTTAATGTTACGCGGTCTGTAAACGGCCTTATCGAGGCTTCGTGTCGCAAATAAATCCGTCCGCGGGCGCCCTTTGAAAACTGGTCCGTTGATCGTAAGTTGGATTTCACGTAGAGAGATTTTCGATATGAACTTTTAATTTGTTTTATGTTTAACCAAATTACACAATAGCGATGGTTAATTTAAGTTTACAACGTTAACTTATATATTAAATAGTATTATAACTTCTAAGAATATCATAAGGATATTAAGAAAGAAAGAAAGGTTTATTCTCCAAAATGACGCCACCACAGATAACATAAAACACATAATTTACAAATAATATTGGCTATACAATACAAATTACAATATACTACATATTACAAACTATACAATACCCATACTCGTATGTGTCAAGGCGTCATCTGGGATATTATAAGGAAGTCACTATAGCCGAGTGGTTGGGTGGTCGGAATTTCGAGTCAAGAGACCCGAGGTCGATCCCCAGGTGGTAGGCTCGTACCAATGGGTTTTTCAAAAACTTATGTACGAATTACATCGTTGGCTTGGACATAAAGACGGCGACAGGCTCACCACTTGTCACGTTGTCCCGAAAATATCTTCGGTGGAAGGTGGGACATAGGGACTTAGGACTATGACTAGGGTAGACAGGTTAGGACTAGGGTAGACAGAGGTCTTGTCTAGACAAGACCTCTGTCTACCCCTGTATTAGGATATGCGTGAAGATATTTTTTTATTGTAAGTTCTAAATTTAATTAGGAACGTACATTGTACGTAGTTCCCAAATATTTTTTTTAAGATTACCACCTTTTTATATCCGATAAATATGTATAGTCAAAGACTGTGAAAATGTCTGAAATAAAAATGTAGAATTGCTTAGTGTGATACTATGGTAAATATTTCAATTTTAAAACCGTCTGATAGTTGAGTTGTAGAATATTCATTTCGTCACTAAAATTAGTTCTCCTAACTTGGCATACCAATTTTCTTATCGAACAAATATGCAAAGGGGATAAACAAAACTGTTTGTTAACCAAGGAATACTATCAGTGTCGGTAGCAGACGCTTGTTCTAAGGAAAACAGAGCATAGTCAGTGGCATTTCCGATACATAACAATAAATAACACAGCTCTGCGTAAAACCGTGTCCGGTACGTTATTCGAAGTAATGTTAATGTTCAAGGAACTAAAAATATATGGATTAGACAACTGAAAAAGCAATACTTAAAAAAATACTTTTTTTTTATGTATACAAATATTATTATTTTGTGTATTGTATATTTGTGTATTGTATATCTTGTGGTGAGCCCGTCGCCGTCTTTATGGCCAAGCCAACGATATAATTCGTACATAATTTTTTGAAAAAACCTCGGCTATCGTGACTTTTATATACTCGTCTTGTAAGAATTTGGGAGCATTCAGTCTGTATAGCTGTATATATTTTTTTTTTATAGAAAAGGAGGCAAACGAGCAGGTGGCTCACGTGATGGTAAGTGATTACCGCCGCCCATGAACAACCGCAATACCAGAGGCTTAGCAGATGCGTTGCCTCCCTTAGAGTGCCCCCCTCCCCCAGAATTGGAGGAGAGGGATGTGTGGGCCAGGATACCTGCACTCACCAGACGGAACGCAGAAGTTTGTTAGACTTCTACTTCACGCCGGATTCTGTGAGGTCGTGGTACTGCCCCGGTCGAGCCGGCCCATTCATGCAACAACAAAAGCTGATGCGTGGCTCTACCACTGTAAAATATGGTTGAAATTAGGAAAATATGCTGCCGTAGTACATAAATTCCCACATTGCATGGTAAACATGCATTTGAAGTTAACGGTAAATTGTGAATTTTGGCATTATCTGTAGGCCCTATCCAGTACTCCCTATACAGATCCGTGCATTCATTAATTGTGGTAGTGGAACGACATTTCGGCGCCGCTGTTTCTCAGACGTTGTACTTACAAGTTCAAACGACGAGCTACATTTATTTCCTTGTAATGCTTTCAATACAAATTTTAATGGAGGAGAGACATAATGAATGGGATCTAGTGAATGAAAAGGGGAACTAACCTTCTTTGATGACAGTAGTATACATGAAAGCGCTCGTTCAACGTCGTTAGAGATCGAACAAATAGTTTTCGGTGTCTAAGCACAGTTTCCGATTCCAGGAAAAACAAGTTCATTCTATTTCCAATTTATTCCAATACTTACTCTTTGAATGGAAGAAAATAAATTTAAATTTCAGTAATCTTCTGTTAAATTTTAAAAGCGTCTTATTTTTATTTTATTTTTATTTTACTATCACAAAATCTATAAACATTAACATGGAACAATTTTAACCACACCTATGCCAATTACAGATTTCTATTTCATTATACTTCTGAATGGTTAAAGGGGGTATTCACTTAAATATTCAGTAGTTAGGTCTTATATAATAAAAGTTTATTTAATACTAGTTAGGACTCACCAATCAGTTCAAACACTGTAGAATATTATTTCATATAGAATATTATATCATTGTAGCAGAATATTGTAGACAATACTCAACGACTTTCGTGAACAATAGGCAAATGCGGAGTTTTGCCAGCGCTGAGACAGGCTCTCCAGGTTTCGATTCCCATGCAGGCAGAAAACCACTACTTCTATATTGTCTCGGGATCGGTATTTGGTACCTTCGTTGTTTCTCATTCCATAACACAAATGCTTTGAATACTTACGATTACTTTGATCGGAGCATTGTATGTGATGGTGTCCCTATCTATATATGTAAAAAAAAATTAGGTCCTGACAATTAAGTCCTTTCAACTCACCTTTCACCGAAGACAATTTTTGGGACATTGTGACAGGTTATGAGCACATCGCCGTCTTTATGTCGAAGCCAACCATATAAAACGTACATAAGTTTTGAAAAAAAAAACAACTATGGTACGAGCCTCGGGGATAAAAATCGGGTCACTTGACTCTAATTTCGATCATCCAACCACTCGGCTATCGTGACTTACATCTCAAAGTAAATAAGGCATGTACTTGTGTTAAAGAAATAATAAAGGTTTCACAAGCACACAGACCCGACAATATAGAGAAAGTTATTTTGTACGCTAGCTGGAGTCCCACTAGTGTTTTTGTTACACTTTTTTGAAAAACCCATGGGTACGAGCCTGCCACCTGAGGATCGAAGTCGGGCCTCTTGACTCGAAATTCGAATCTATGTAGGTATATTATACAGATTCCTCTACTAGACACTAAGACAGCGATAGGCTCACCACCTGCCCCGTTAACCCAAACTGGCTTGGTTGATAAGTGGGTCAAAAGAACTTGATTGTCTGTCTATCCCTGTATTGAGAGAATCCGTAAAGATAAAAGATGTAAATACGTATTCAAGAAGCAAAGGCGAACTTAAACTTAACTTTTATTAAGATTTGATTCGACATTTAAAGGTGTGTTCACATTAATGCGTAATATAGGCAAATGTTCTCTGCTATTCCTTCGTTGAAATAGTTTTTTTTTTATATTGATGTAATAACAGTAAAAAAATGATTAAATAATTTTTTAAATTATTAAAATATAGCGACGACAGCCGAGTGTTTGAGTGGTCGGAATTTCGAGTCAAGAGACCCGAGTTCGATCCCCAGGTGACAGGCTCGTACCAATGGGTTTTTCAAAAAACTTATGTACGAATTATATCGTTGGCTTCGACATAAAGACGGGGACGGGCTCACCACCTGTCACGTTTTACCGAAAATATACCAAACTGGCTTGGTTGAAAAGTGGGTCAAAGGGACTTCACTGTCTTGACTAGACCTCTGTCTACTCCTGTATTGGGAATTGTGCGAAATAGCGTCGTATTTAGATGATACCACACGGTGATTTGTGCTCTAGAAGCACCAACCAATTACAACATTCTCATAGCCGACCAATCAGAACGGGGAGGTGCCGACAAAGCGACTGCAGTTCTATATTCGCCATAAATTGTTGTTTCGTGCCACTGTCGGTTGTTTATGCGTCGGTTGTACGATTCACAGACGCATAAATATGGTACAGTAGTCTTAGATTTTACCGTTAGTATCGGTTTAAGCTTTAACTGTAACACGTACACCCATGAACTTACAAATGGCCTTGTATTGTATTTCTATGCGTTCAAGCGAATTGAATTTATTGTAGGAATAATCATTATCAGTCTGCGAAAAATATGCTTTTAAATACACTACTAGAATAAGCACTGTGTAAAGGTGAAAAACTACAAGTGATCGCAACTAACCTAAGTATTTCACATTTTAAATAAAAGAAAAAATATCTTTACGATATTCCCAACACAGGGGTAGACAGAGGTCTAGACAATTATGTCTTTTCAACTCACCTTTCACCGAAGACAATTTTGGGACAGGTGGCCACCAACTTGACAGGTGGTGAACCTGTCGCCATCTTTATGTTTTTTTTATAGAAAAGGGAGGCAAACGAGCAGGAGGCTCACGTGATCGTAAGTGATTACCGCCGCCCACCCGCAATACCAGAGGCATAGCAGATGCGTTGCCTCCCTTAGAGTGCTCCCCCCCCCCTAAAATTGGGGGAGGGGGTGTGTGGGCCACCGGTTACCTGCACTCACCAGACGAAACGCAGAAGTTTGTTAGACTTCTACTTTACGCCGGTATTCTGTGAGGTCGTGGTACTTCCCCGGTCGAGCCGGCCCATTCATGCAACAACAAAAGCTGATGCGTGACTCTACCACAAACAAAATCTTTATGTCCAGTCTTGTTAGTAAGTTGCCCCCCGCGGCGATATTTTAACAGACTATTTTTTGTTTTATGTCTCGACGCATTTTCCCAATACTGGGGCAGACAGAGGTCTATACAATTGAGTGTAACCAAGTGGATCCAGGAATCTAACCCGAGACTTCAGAGCTGGCGACAACATGAAAACCGTCACTCCTACTTTTATACATTTATACTTGACCTCATTGTATTTATAGTAAACCCAGAGCCAATGGAATATACGACGCAAATCATAAAAGAATCGACCCAAAAATTATCGCGAACAGAGAATAAATCGAAATATCCATCCGACCCACGCAAAAAAAGACACCGTCGCAAACCTTATTAAAGAAGGCGACCGCAAAGTTTTTGTGTGAATTCCGGACCCGGAGTTTTCACAAAAACTTTCCCGGCGTCTATTGAATCCTTATCACCTTCTATAGACGCGTCCCCGCAACGTACCTCTGGTGATTGATGTTAATGTTACGCGGTCTGTAAACGGCCTTATCGAGGCTTCGTGTCGCAAATAAATCCGTCCGCGGGCGCCCCTTTGAAAACTGGTCCGTTGATCGTAAGTTGGATTTCACGTAGAGAGATTTTCGATATGAACTTTTAATTTGTTTTATGTTTAACCAAATTACACAATAGCGATGGTTAATTTAAGTTTACAACGTTAACTTATATATTAAATAGTATTATAACTTCTAAGAATATCATAAGGATATTAAGAAAGAAAGAAAGGTTTATTCTCCAAAATGACGCCACCACAGATAACATAAAACACATAATTTACAAATAATATTGGCTATACAATACAAATTACAATATACTACATATTACAAACTATACAATACCCATACTCGTATGTGTCAAGGCGTCATCTGGGATATTATAAGGAAGTCACTATAGCCGAGTGGTTGGTGGTCGGAATTTCGAGTCAAGAGACCTGAGGTCGATCCCCAGGTGGTAGGCTCGTACCAATGGGTTTCAAAAACTTATGTACGAATTATATCGTTGGCTTCGACATAAAGACGGCGACAGGCTCACCACTTGTCACGTTGTCCCGAAAATATCTTCGGTGGAAGGTGGGACATAGGGACTTAGGACTAGGACTAGGGTAGACAGAGGTCTTGTCTAGACAAGACCTCTGTCTACTCCTGTATTGGAATTGCGTGAAGATATTTTTTTATTGTAAGTTCTAAATTTAATTAGGAACGTACATTGTACGTAGTTCCCAAATATTTTTTTTAAGATTACCACCTTTTTATATCCGATAAATATGTATAGTCAAAGACTGTGAAAATGTCTGAAATAAAAATGTAGAATTGCTTAGTGTGATACTATGGTAAATATTTCAATTTTAAAACCGTCTGATAGTTGAGTTGTAGAATATTCATTTCGTCACTAAAATTAGTTCTCCTAACTTGGCATACCAATTTTCTTATCGAACAAATTTGCAAAGGGGATAAACAAAACTGTTTGTTAACCAAGGAATACTATCAGTGTCGGTAGCAGACGCTTGTTCTAAGGAAAACAGGGCATAGTCAGTGGCATTTCCGATACATAACAATAAATAACACAGCTCTGCGTAAAACCGTGTCCGGTACGTTATTCGAAGTAATGTTAATGTTCAAGGAACTAAAAATATATGGATTAGACAACTGAAAAAGCAATACTTAAAAAAATACTTTTTTTTTATGTATACAAATATTATTATTTTGTGTATTGTATATTTGTGTATTGTATATTTGTGTATTGTATATTTGTGTATTGTATATTTGTGTATTGTATATTTGTGTATTGTATATTTGTGTATTGTATATTTGTGTATTGTATATTTGTGTATTGTATATTTGTGTATTGTATATTTGTGTATTGTATATTTGTGTATTGTATATTTGTGTATTGTATATTTGTGTATTGTATATTTGTGTATTGTATATTTGTGTATTGTATATTTGTGTATTGTATATTTGTGTATTGTATATTTGTGTATTGTATATTTGTGTATTGTATATTTGTGTATTGTATATTTGTGTATTGTATATTTGTGTATTGTATATTTGTGTATTGTATATTTGTGTATTGTATATTTGTGTATTGTATATTTGTGTATTGTATATTTGTGTATTGTATATTTGTGTATTGTATATTTGTGTATTGTATATTTGTGTATTGTATATTTGTGTATTGTATATTTGTGTATTGTATATTTGTGTATTGTATATTTGTGTATTGTATATTTGTGTATTGTATATTTGTGTATTGTATATTTGTGTATTGTATATTTGTGTATTGTATATTTGTGTATTGTATATTTGTGTATTGTATATTTGTGTATTGTATATTTGTGTATTGTATATTTGTGTATTGTATATTTGTGTATTGTATATTTGTGTATTGTATATTTGTGTATTGTATATTTGTGTATTGTATATTTGTGTATTGTATATTTGTGTATTGTATATTTGTGTATTGTATATTTGTGTATTGTATATTTGTGTATTGTATATTTGTGTATTGTATATTTGTGTATTGTATATTTGTGTATTGTATATTTGTGTATTGTATATTTGTGTATTGTATATTTGTGTATTGTATATTTGTGTATTGTATATTTGTGTATTGTATATTTGTGTATTGTATATTTGTGTATTGTATATTTGTGTATTGTATATTTGTGTATTGTATATTTGTGTATTGTATATTTGTGTATTGTATATTTGTGTATTGTATATTTGTGTATTGTATATTTGTGTATTGTATATTTGTGTATTGTATATCTTGTGGTGAGCCCGTCGCCGTCTTTATGGCCAAGCCAACGATATAATTCGTACATAATTTTTTGGAAAAACCTCGGCTATCGTGACTTTTATATACTCGTCTTGTAAGAATTTGGGAGCATTCAGTCTGTATAGCTGTATATATTTTTTTTTTATGTATACAAATATTATTATTTTGTGTATTGTATATCTTGTGGTGAGCCCGTCGCCGTCTTTATGGCCAAGCCAACGATATAATTCGTACATAATTTTTGAAAAACCTCGGCTATCGTGACTTTTATATACTCGTCTTGTAAGAATTTGGGAGCATTCAGTCTGTATAGCTGTATATATTTTTTTTTTATAGAAAAGGGAGGCAAACGAGCAGGTGGCTCACGTGATGGTAAGTGATTACCGCCGCCCATGAACAACCGCAATACCAGAGGCTTAGCAGATGCGTTGCCTCCCTTAGAGTGCCCCCCTCCCCCAGAATTGGAGGAGAGGGATATGTGGGCCAGGATACCTGCACTCACCAGACGGAACGCAGAAGGTTGTTAGACTTCTACTTCACGCCGTATTCTGTGAGGTCGTGGCACTTCCCCGGTCGAGCCGGCCCATTCATGCAACAACAAAAGCTGATGCGTGGCTCTACCACTGTAAAATATGGTTGAAATTAGGAAAATATGCTGCCGTAGTACATAAATTCCCACATTGCATGGTAAACATGCATTTGAAGTTAACGGTAAATTGTGAATTTTGGCATTATCTGTAGGCCCTATCCAGTACTATAACAGATCCGTGCATTCATTAATTGTGGTAGTGGAACGACATTTCGGCGCCGCTGTTTCTCAGACGTTGTTCTTACAAGTTCAAACGACGAGCTACATTTATTTCCTTGTAATGCTTTCAATACAAATCTTAATGGAGGAGAGACATAATGAATGGGATCTAGTGAATGAAAAGGGGAACTAACCTTCTTTGATGACAGTAGTATACATGAAAGCGTTCAACGTCGTTAGAGATCGAACAAATAGTTTTCGGTGTCTAAGCACAGTTTCCGATTCCAGGAAAAACAAGTTCATTCTATTTCCAATTTATTCCAATACTTACTCTTTGAATGGAAGAAAATAAATTTAAATTTCAGTAATCTTCTGTTAAATTTTAAAAGCGTCTTATTTTTATTTTGTTTTTATTTTACTATCACAAAATCTATAAACATTAACATGGAACAATTTTAACCACACCTATGCCAATTACAGATTTCTATTTCATTATACTTCTGAATGGTTAAAGGGGGGTATTCACTTAAATATTCAGTAGTTAGGTCTTATATAATAAAAGTTTATTTAATACTAGTTAGGACTCACCAATCAGTTCAAACACTGTAGAATATTATTTCATATAGAATATTATATCATTGTAGCAGAATATTGTAGACAATACTCAACGACTTTCGTGAACAATAGGCAAATGCGGAGTTTTGCCAGCGCTGAGACAGGCTCTCAGGTTTCGATTCCCATGCAGGCAGAAAACCACTACTTCTATATTGTCTCGGGATCGGTATTTGGTACCTTCGTTGTTTCTCATTCCATAACACAAATGCTTTGAATACTTACGATTACTTTGATCGGAGCATTGTATGTGATGGTGTCCCTATCTATATATGTAAAAAAAATTAGGTCCTGACAATTAAGTCCTTTCAACTCACCTTTCACCGAAGACAATTTTTGGGACATTGTGACAGGTTATGAGCACATCGCCGTCTTTATGTCGAAGCCAACCATATAAAACGTACATAAGTTTTGAAAAAAAAAAACAACTATGGTACTAGCCTCGGGGATAAAATCAGGTCACTTGACTCTAATTTCGATCATCCAACCACTCGGCTATCGTGACTTACATCTCAAAGTAAATAAGGCATGTACTTGTGTTAAAGAAATAATAAAGGTTTCACAAGCACACAGACCCGACAATATAGAGAAAGTTATTTTGTACGCTAGCTGGAGTCCCACTAGTGTTTTTGTTACACTTTTTTGAAAAACCCATGGGTACGAGCCTGCCACCTGAGGATCGAAGTCGGGCCTCTTGACTCGAAATTCGAATCTATGTAGGTATATTATACAGATTCCTCTACTAGACACTAAGACAGCGATAGGCTCACCACCTGCCCCGTTAACCCAAACTGGCTTGGTTGATAAGTGGGTCAAAGAACTTGATTGTCTGTCTATCCCTGTATTGAGAGAATCCGTAAAGATAAAAGATGTAAATACGTATTCAAGAAGCAAAGGCGAACTTAAACTTAACTTTTATTAAGATTTGATTCGACATTTAAAGGTGTGTTCACATTAATGCGTAATATAGGCAAATGTTCTCTTCTATTCCTTCGTTGAAATAGTTTTTTTTTATATTGATGTAATAACAGTAAAAAAATGATTAAATAATTTTTTAAATTATTAAAATATAGCGACGACAGCCGAGTGTTTGAGTGGTCGGAATTTCGAGTCAAGAGACCCGAGTTCGATCCCCAGGTGACAGGCTCGTACCAATGGGTTTTTCAAAAAACTTATGTACGAATTATATCGTTGGCTTCGACATAAAGACGGGGACGGGCTCACCACCTGTCACGTTTTACCGAAAATATACCAAACTGGCTTGGTTGAAAAGTGGGTCAAAGGGACTTCACTGTCTTGACTAGACCTCTGTCTACTCCTGTATTGGGAATTGCGTGAAGATATTTATTTATTTATTAAAATATTGTAAAGGCTCCACCTCCATACTTTCTACTAAAAATCATTTCCACCTCACACGGCGATCATAAGTTTCGTTTTCCTATGATATGTTTCTTCTCTGATAGTTTCTTACGTTTGTTACAAAACTCCATGCAGCTCATAAGATACTTTTTTTTTTCAAAGCGTCTACAGAGCGGTATGTATGTATATATGTATGTTATGTAATTGTGATAATAAAATTATGTTATTACGTGATACTGACATTTTGTATATTTCGTAGTCATAAATTTCTATAAGTTTAAGTAGAAGAAAAATCACTTGGTCTATTCTGTGTGTACCCTTAATACAGTAATTAATCCTTGTAGTCTCGAACTTTAACTTTAGCAGTCACAACTCAAACACGTTTATACTGCCGGCACAAATTACTCCCATTTAAAGGGATGCTTAATTTTAGAGAGCAACGAGCAATATAGCTAAATATAAATAGAAAGCTTTAATATTTGACTATAATTTTATTTTATTATTGTCTAATAATTCTTTGTTTATTTATAGTTCATTCTTCTAAATGTTAGACGTAGAATGTATTTCGCAGAAATTACTAACATTTCGATGAATATTACAAAACAATAAGTATAAATGAGGCTAGTTACTATGTAGAGAGTAGTCTATGTATAAATTTATTCATAGGTATATGAGACTACTGTAAAGAATTGGTCAATATTTTATATTTAATAGTGTTTTAATTTCCAAGTTTCTTTAGACAACGGTACAATATACTGACAATTTCTTTATTTTCATAGATAAGTATTTATATATACATATAAATATCAATTATTCGAGTACACACTTTCATATTCGTCACACACATGTTCGCCTCTAGCGGGATTCGAACCCACAATACTAAATTTTGAAAGCAGGGTCACTACCGGGTCAACGAAACTTTATAAAATGATTTCAAAATTATTTTGAAGCGCCGTATAATATGGAGTTATTAATGTGGAATATATATGGAGTTATTAATGGAGGAAAAAAAAACGCCGTATAATATGGAGTTATTAATGAAGGAGATGTTGGCCATGGTGACCACGCAGAGCTTGGTCACCATGGCCAACATTTCCTTCTTACAATGAAAGCGTCTTATGATATTCAATACGATAAGATATTTTGACAATAAAAAAACGCCTACGTAAAAGAAAGTGCGAGTAGAAATTAAGTTAGTGTATAACTGGAATATATCTGACATAAACTCTCTTCTCGATCAAGGAAAGCTGCAATGAGGAGGATTTACTATAAATTGCTTGGCAAGTGAATTAGCGATAGCTATACCAGGCACCTTACACTTTAGACGATGCTATTAGTCACCCGTTTTCTTAATCTTGGTCCGTTTATTTTTATTATGGTTTCCCCACCACCTTTTAGTAGTCACGGCTTGTCAAGACTTTGTCAAAAAATTTTTGCTTTTGGTGTATGTCGAAAGACTGAGACGCCCTAAGGGAAAAAAAATAAAGTCTTTAGGCACCAATAAATGGTAGAATAGAGGAAAATTCCAGATCAAAATTCAGCGTAGTGGATTATGGTATGAGGTGCCTGATACTGCGATCGCCAATTCAATTGTTAAGCGTGGCGATAATGGCAAACCCTCCCTTACTAGGGAGGCCTATGTTCTGCATTGGACTTTTATCCTTTTGTATGTTTTGTAAACAACTTTTGTTAGAGATGACACTTACGAGTGTCTAGATAAGATCGAATGTAAAAATATATCCAAACAAAAAGTTGGCTAAATCGAATGATAAGTTTCGGGGCTACCATACCATCAACAAATATTATCAAATTCCTTAGTCAGTTATGATAACAACTTATGTGCCTTTTTATTTTACAGCAACTCAGTCAATCTTCATCCTGTTACCTTAAATTAGTGTTTCACTTATTTATCCATAACCCACATCCTTCGAAGTTAAATACATAACGGTCACTTGGATCGCGCGTGCCCCGAGATTTAATCAGCCGTGGTCCGCTGAAACTTAAACTTCCAAGTCATTAGTTTATACGCGCCGTTTCACAACTAATTGCGGTCCCACGGTTTAACCCTTCCTGCAACCACCCTTGTTTCTGTTAGCAATTAGCATTATGCGAACTTTGTTGTTTAGACACGTCTCATGGTTACACTTGGCAGTTTGCGGCATGCATTCACACTTAGGACCTTTGTAGTAGGTTGTGTTAGTATAAGTAAATATCTAAATATAAATATTGACAGTCCTGATGAAAATAAGTCAATATCAAATCAAATATGCGCAGTTAGTATAAAAAGTCACGATAGTCGTGTGGTTCGGTGATCGGAATTTCGAGTCGAGAGAACCGAGTTCGATACCCAGGTGGCAGGCGGGTACCAATGGGGTTTTTTCCTATCATCAACAGTTGAAAACTTCAACGCGGGGCAGGATGTTGCGGCAACACCGCAAGCAGTTTACGCGTCCGGCAACGGTTATCTACGTTGGTGGCAGCACCGGCGGTGGCAGCACTGACGGTGGCAAAAAACTTCGTCGGATACTATCGCGGCATACAGACGCCCTTCATACAATTCTTTCTTTATTTTGTAACATAATCATTTAATACAGTTTTTACCAGTGGCCTAAGGCTTTTTATTATCCGCTTAAGTATAAGCTCAAACAAATATGGTAGGAAAACATTTTAAGACACTCCTTAAGAAGATCCTTAAAATACCTTCACGCAATTCCCAATACAGGGGTAGACAGAGGTCTAGTCTAGACAATTAAGTCCCTTCGACCCACCTTCCACCGAAGATATTTTCGGGACAACATGACAGGTGGTGAGCCCGTCACCGTCTTTATGTCCAAGCCAATGCTATAATTCGTACATAAGTTTTTGAGAAACCTTTGGTACGAGCCTGCCACCTGGAGATCCAACTCGGGTCTCTCGACTCGAAATTCCGACTATCCAACCACTCGGTTGGTCTTTTTCATTAATAAGAATGTTATATGTACGCATTATCTACTTTGCACTATTCGCCACATACAAGCGTATAATTCGTGAGGTCCATAATCCAATTCCAAGTCCACCCTTACCCCGCACATCTCTGTCGCAATGTTTCAATTAGATTTCGTGTTATCTCGCAACCAGTATCTCACTCTCCCCGAGCCGCTAGAGCATTGTAGGGTTGGACACGAGTCTGTGATCTTTCCACTTGATAATCTTGGGTCTGTACATATTAATATATTAATGTGACATTTCTTAGCCCATCTTGTAATTTATATCGACGCAAATATTAAGAAAGGGGAAGCCCTTTCTTAATATTTCATCGACGATGGGTGCTTTTTGTAAGTGTAGGAACGTGTAAATTTGTACGTATAATTATCGCAATTTAATTCAGCCAAGTCATCTCATTACTTAGCTTAGCATTTAGTCTTTATGAAATAGGTTTCAAATTAACTCATATAGCGTACATTTGTTACTTTTTTATCTTTACGCAACTTTGCATACTGGGTAAGCTAAGGTCTAGACAATGAAGTCCTTGCGATACAATTTTCACAGAAGCTTATTTTGGGACAACTTAACTGGTGGTGAGCCTATCGTCGTAACAACATATATCGTCTCGTATATATCGTCGTAACAAAACATTCATATACACACAAAGATAAATATTCCTATATAAATATCAATTACTTAATAAGTACACACACAACGATGCCCCTAGCGCGGGCTTTAAGCCCGCAAACCCTAGTTTCGAAGGTAGGGTCACTACCAACTCGACAGGTCGTCAACGTAACATATTTTAAATAAGTGAGACATAGGCCTCTCGCATAAGTAAAATAGAATAGAATTGAAATAAAAATCTTATATGACATGACATACCGATTTTATGCTTGCGTATATTCCCATAAAATTTAATACGTACGCCGTATTATCGCCGTCGGGATGTGAAAGCTTTTGCTAAATAAAGAATGTCTAACAAAATACTCCACAGAGGGCTAACATTTTTGCTTTGCTGTGACAATATTTTGACATGAGTCAAAATTTTTTGATGTAAAATGTTTGTATGAAAAATTCATGTCATTTTAAATATATTTAAAAGGATTTTAAAAAAAAGTTTGCCTTTATATTTTGTATGAAAAATTTATTACAATTAAAGTTTTATTTAATGTATCAAAAAGATTGGATTTTTTTACCTGAAGTGGGAATAATATATGCTTTGTATTTATACTAATTTTACTAACTTGTCTAAGTACATGTTATAATAAGTAAAAGTTCCTGTTATAATAAGTGAAAAACCTGACAAAAGTGCACTACAAATTTTATACAACTTTGGAACTTAATTATGTGTCTTATTAGTTAACATTTAAGTTAATTATTTATCATTTAACTTTTTAAGTAATACCATACTTAAATGATACAAAAACATGCGTAAACAAGGTTGTTTGTTGTTTAAAAAATATTTTATTTCTGTGTATTGTGTATGGCAAAACACAACATCTAGGCTTTAAGTACGCCGCATACACGTATTTAATGGGTGAGACGTGAACGTTTCATCTAATGAAATGTGTCTATCAACACCCATGTACAGTCAAAACATTATAGGGACTGCAAATGCGTTGCCAATCTTTAAGAAAGGAAAATTAAGACACCCAAAGTTAACGTAGTTTAAACCTTTCAAATAAAAATAATACAGTACTTATGCTTTGTAAGTTCATACGTAATTCTCATAAACATCTGAAAACTGGACGCGTTAAATACTTTTCGGGAACGTTACCCGGAATCCCACTTAAGCGCTCCGGAACTCCTTGCAACTCGCTAATTACTTCGCCAAATATTTACTTTGCCGAGATTCCTTTCTGCAACTACTTAGATTGCGGCTACACTAGCAGAGTTAGCGATTTGTTTAGCGTTTTAGTTTAAATTATGTTAGTAAGCTACTTGTTGTATAATATTGGCTTTTTATATTTTTAATATTTTCATAGAAGAGGGGGGCAAACGAGTAGGTGGCTCACTACCGCCGCCCATGAACACCTGCAATACCAGAGGATTAGCAGATGCGTTGCCGGCCTTTCAGAATGGTGTAGTATCTTTTCTTGAAGGTCTCTATGAACACCTACGGGCTAATTACGGCCGCCTATAAACACCTGCAATACCAGAGGAATAGCAGATGCGTTGCCGGCCTTTCAGAATGGTGTAGTCTCTTTTTGTGAAGGTCCCTAAGTTTTTCCGAACTGGTAAGGTCCTGAAAAACCACTGACGACATCACATTCCGTAAAGTGCAAGTGCGTGGCAGAAAATTCCGCGAAAAACGCACTATGGTGGAATGCCAAGCATCAAGGTGGTGTTGATGGAATTTTAGGCTAAACATTGTTTGTTTTTTATGGCGTTAGTATATACCACCCTTTTTCTTCCCGCTCATGTAAGAAATCATTAAGTCGCAAGCCTTGGAAATATCATTGGCTACCGAAATGTAGCATACCGATGACGGCCATTATCATCTAAGGTGCGAAGTGTTTGGTACAGCGTTCGTAAATCCTCTCTTAGGAGAAGAGACCTATGCAGTGTACTTTTAGAGGCCGTCATGTATTTATGTGGCCAATTTCCACTATCGAGATTGCGGTGTGCCACACTCATATCGATTTCTGCCGCCGTTCCAACTGGAAGAGTATTGAGAGCCAATGTTATGAACGAAGTATTCCAGTTTAGTCCGCCAGGTTGAAAATGCATCTGTATCCTTCTTGTTTTCAGATGTCATGCGCTGCATCCATCTTCTCTTACCACCAATTGGACTGTTAGCTAGTTTTGCACTCTAATAAACATCTTAAGCCGTGTATTCGAGGTAACGATGTAAGAATGTTACCACTCTCTTTCTTCCCGCGGATGTTGTAAGAGGCGACTAAGGGGAAGAGCCTAGAATATCTTAATGGCAACCGATAGATGGCGGGATAACCATCTCTAAAAATGTCAGACCAAAATAATCAGACCGAAGATGGGCCACAGCGTATGAGGTGCGAGAGGTCAGGTACAGCGATCACCAATCCGCTTGCCAAGCGTGGCGATTATGGCAAATCCTTCCCTTGAGAGAGGCCTAGGTCCTGCAGTGAACTTTAACTGGCCGTTTTGTATGTATGTAAATATCTTTCATACATCTTTAATTACAAGTGCTGTTGCTGTCACTTGATGGTGTATAACTCGGGTAGGTCGTTCCTTATTCCACCACTCGTTATATATCAGCCTTTGAAATATCCTGTTGCTCTAAAAAAGCATCAGCAAAAGATCTTTTAATGTTTAAGTTCTCCACGCCGTGCAAGCGACACGAGATTATTCTCCATACCAATACTTATGTATTTATATAGGACTTATGGTTTTCGATATCAGTGGTCGAGAAGCGTACACATCAGTTTTCATCGTGCCGTCAGCTCTGAGGTCCCGGATTCGATTACCAGTTGGGTCAATGTAGAAAACCACTTTTTTTTTCTACAATTTCTCGGATCTGTGTATTTGTGGGTTTTGATCTACGTTTTCGTTGTTTCTGATTCCATAATACAAGCTGCTTACTTTGGGATCAGAGCAATGTTTGTGATGTTGTCCCTATCCATGTATGTTTGTATGTATGTATGTCTGTATGTATGTATGTATGTATTTATTTATTCGTTTATTTATTTATTCATTTATTAAATAAATAAATAAATAAATATAAATAAATATATATCTTCACGCAATTCCCAATACAGGGGTAGACAGAGGTCAAGTCTAGACAATTAAGTCCCTTTGACCCACCTTCCATCGAAGATATTTTCGGGACAACGTGACAGGTGGTGAGCCCGCCGCCGCCTTTATGTCCTAGCCAACGATGAAATTCGTTCATAAGTTTTTGAAAAACTCATTGGTACTGCCACCTGGGGATCGAACTCGGGTCTCTCGACTCGTAATTCCGACCACCCAACAACTCGGCTATCGTGACTTCATTTATTAAATAATCGCGGTAAATAATAAGAGTAGATAATTTAGAAGTTTTATTACTGTGGTATCTTCCTTATGCATAGACAGACAGCGTTCGCTACTTAAAGTCAGCAGTTAGGACATTCCTGACAAGTTGCCAGGAAGATTAAAGTGAGATAAGAAGAGTGCCATGACTGGGCATAAGATTAACTGTCTATATCTATACTATAATTGTGACTATTTAAATAAATAAAATCAATAAATAATAAATAAATATCTTCACGCAATTCCCAATACAGGGGAAGACAGAGGTCTAGTCTAAACAATTAAGCCCCTTCGACCCACTTTCCACCGCATATGTTTTCGGGACAACGTAACAGGCGTTGAGCCCGTCGCTGTCTTTATGTCCAAGCCAAAGATATAATTCGTACGTAAGTTTAAATCGTATCGAACTCGGATCTCTTGACTCTAAATTCCGACCACCCAACCACTCCGCTATCATGACTTTTAACTATTTAAATAATGCGAATAATAAACTATATCAGTATCTCTGTCAATGTTCAGCAAGGTCAGGTTTTCAAAAGACTTATCTTTTAAAAACCTGACCGTACTCAATATTTTGAGAATAATTATATATATTTATAAAGTCACGATAGCCGAGTGGTTGGGTAATCTGTTAGTCACGTATGGTATACTTACAATAACTAAAAGCAACAATTTCAATTTATGATAATTTAACTCAAAAAAAATTTTCACGCCATTACCAATATATATTATATAATAGACAGAGGTCTAGACAATTACGTCCTTTGATTCACCTTCCACCGAAGACATTTTTCGGTTCGAATTAGACCTCTGTCTACCCCTGTATTGGAAATTGCGTGAAGATATTTAATTTTATTTAATATAAGTGTGATAGGTTTAAACACTGTAGCATTTACAAAAAAAAACATGTAAAGGAATTAAATTAATAAGAGATTATATAAAAATTTTATAAAAACATAATTTATCTTATTTATTTAATTTAAATCTTGTCTGTTTATTAAATTTTTAAAATTAGATAAAGTCATTTGACAATCCCGCCCGTGTTAGTTGAGTTTTTTAAATTTCTCAGTAATTTAGTAGAAAAAACTGTGCAATTATATTGTATTGATTTTTAAGCAGATAAATGATACTAAAACTTTTCGTTAAAAATGAGAAAATTAAAAAAAATAAGTTATGAGAAAATTTAAAAAAATCACAGTAATTTAATAATATGTCCAGAATGTGTTATTAATTTATTATATAAATTATAAAACACATTTCTCATGCTAATAAAATTTATTAATAATTGCATGTGAAGGATTTATCCACAGTAAAAAATTACTTACTGCAAATGCGTAAATAAAATTGTTGCACATTAAACTATTCGCGTAGAGACCCCCTCCGCCGCATCCATCAACTGTCTTAATTGAGTAATGGCTGATGGCAGTCTCTGATTGATCGTTGCATACCGCTAAATATGATTTATTACTGGAGTCCTTGCTTATCCACCAATAGAGGACAAACTTAGCTTCAACTAAGCGGATCATGTTAAGTCACGCTATTAAGTATTAAGACTTTAAACGTAATCGTTGCTTACATGGTTGCTTAAGAAGTTACGGAAATTTTAACATGGTAAACAATGTTTATGACTGCTTCAATCTGTCTATCCCATACATTCGTATATTCATATGCAAAATAGACCTATGTCCTATAGTGGATATGCCATAATCGCCACGATTGGTAAATAGATCGCCACGATTGGTTAGTAGATTGACGATCTTAGTACAAGACATTTAGCACTTTTGACGTTGCGGTCTGTCAACAGTCTGCTTTATTTTAGTCTAGTATTTTATTTCGAAATCTGTGGAACTGTGTGAATCTGTGTGATCGAACTCGATTCTCTCGGCTCGAAATTCCGACCACTCAACCACTGGGCTATCATGACTTTATATTCATTTTTGATTGTACAAAATTAAAAATAAAACAGAATTACTTAGCTGAACATTAGTCGTTAAAGATAATAAAGACTCCGTTTAAGACAAATCTAGAGCATGTTCGAAACTTTAGTCATCCTGCAAAAGTTTGATCGTTACAACGCTTCTACAAACAAACAACTACCCTGAAGCAGCAAATATTTGATCAAACTCTCGCATCTCAGTACAAAAGGTGTTGTGATTAGCCCAATTTGTTGAGAGCACGTCCGGGACGGCGCTTTCGGCGCTAGATAAATTGTTTTCATGATTATGTTATTATAGAAAAATGCTTTTGTTCTATCAGCTTTGTGATAGGACAATACAGCATATATGAAATAAACTATGTACATACATGACGTAAACAAAACAATTAATAATTTCACACAAAGCCATTATAAATTGTAATATTATTATTATACGTTAAATAAAAGGAAGGTAGAAGAATTAAGTTTAAATTTCATTGTTGTAACGTAATAGTTATAACTTTTATTCTTTTAAAATAAAAAATAAAATTTTGTTTCGTTTTGTTGCTACCAGAACTAAAAATTAAAAAAACATGTGATGTCGTGGGACACCGCATAGCAACGAAGTTCCTTATTATAAAAATATTAATTTTAAGTTCTATTCGAGGTATAAAGAAAATAATTATTCGGGTATACATTTTTATTATGATTTTTATTGGTAAAAATAAAAAAGACTACTTAACAAAAGTTATCAACTTTATTTTATTTACAATGATTTATAAATAATAATAACCGTCATCACGTAGACTGTACATCAGACACTATGTAGCCATCATGTGTATACAACATACAAAAGTTAAAAAAAAGGAGCCAATCCCTCCACTTTTTGAATGTAAATTATTTTCAACCTTTTTGTTCGGTCACTTGCAAGTTTTTTGTTTTGCTTATTATTTTATATAGCTTCGTCATTTGGGCGCTAAAAGATAACCCAAGCAATGCAGGACCTATCTATAAATATATTACGAGACAACGTGAACAAATATTTTACTACAAAATCATTTCCGTGTATAATTATCATTACGTTTTGTGCATTAGCTAATATAAATATTGTTTTGAGATAGTTATTTCTATAGTTAAATAAACCGCAGATTATCGAACGCTTTTACGCTTATCCGTCACTAATGAGGGATCACTTTGTTATGGTAACTTCATAGTAACATCGATTGTTAGCTTTGCATTATTACAGCTTGTGAACCTTGTGAACTGATATTAAAATTTACTTATATAATTATATAAAAACTATATTCATGCATTACCAATACAGATCTACACATTTAGGTCCTTTCAACTCACCTTCAAGTCGCCATTTTTTTGTCCATGCTAGCGATATAAATCGCCATGGGGATCTAACTCGGGTCTCATGACTCGAATTCCGATAGCCACTCGGCTGTCGTGGCTGTATATCGTTATATGTACCGAAAGCAATACACGAAGACTCTTTACTACTTTTCGTGTTTTTTTTTTGTTCTTTTATTTTTTATGAGTGTAGTAAGAAATTTTATGTGTTTTTCCGAGTTAAAAATAACATTAGCAACCGATAGATGTCGGGAAAACCATTTCGAAAATTACTAGACTTAAATTGTAGAGACCAATGCGGGCAGCATTGTCTATATTGCAAACAGATTATCGAAGACGTACGGGAGAGGCATATGTATTACAGTAGATTTTACTGGCCGTTACATATTATTATGACAAGTTGGGGTATACTCTTCATATATCTTCTCTTTGGGTTAATCTGGGTGCATTCATTGCAGATTCTATATCGACATTCAAATTTGTCTTAATACACTCCAAATACAAACTCAATACTTTGTGTTTTTGCTAGAATTGTTAACAGGAATATTACAGTATAAATTTTCTATATCTTTAACAACTGTGGTAGTTGATACAGTCATGATAACATTTAACAATTAATTGTCTTTACTATAAGAATTTGCCATAACCGCCGCGCTTAACAACCAGATTTACTATTTAAATTTTTTGCATGTTACATATTTTTATGCATCATAAAATATATCTTCAGACAAATGTTATAAAAATGTACTAATTATAATATGTGTTAAAAATTACGTAAATTATCACAGTTTCTAACGCACACAAAAATGCGCTGTTAACACATAAGTTGTTACTCTATGGTTCGACGAAAGCTCGCCAGATAGAAGAAAACTGTAAGCCGACTTATCCAAACTTTAGGACAGTTTCTAAAAGTTTGCAAAAATTGTGATATGAATATTTTTAACACTCAAAGTGCGCTTAGTAGTAAACGTACCCATGTTTTGGATGTTCAAAAGTAACATGGCCAAATTTTTTAACATCATTCACTTACTTCAAATCTAAAATAACTGAATAATCTAAAGTAAAATTGCATAATGAATTAGTTGGCGTTTTGGAACAGGCGTAAATAAAAAAAGATATTTAAAATTTCAACTGATGCGAGTAGTTATTATTGAAAAAGTTACTTCGCACCACTCCGCATGCAAATATAAAAAGGTATATGTTACCTGGTCCGAAGAGAAGAAGAGCACCACCCTCCCTCCCACAGATGCGTGCACTAATTCCACTGTATGCACCACCACCACTACACTCAAACCAGGTAACATATACCACCAACGAAAACCAACGCGTTTTGAGACGAATCTGTGGGAGGGAGGGTGGTGGTGCTCTTATTCTCTTCGGACCAGGTAACATATACCTTTTTATATTTGCAAGCAAAGTGTTGCGAAGTAACTTTTTCAATAACAACTTTACAATGAATTTCCACAAAGTAACGCCTGAGTCAATTAAATATCTGATGCGAGTAGGACACGATGGCTCGGAGGTAAGAGCGTAGCCATGGTACGCTCTTAGGTCGCAGGTTTAAATCCCAGCCGTGTCAGTTTTAAAACATTTTTTCTCTATAATTTAGTAACAAAAAGCTCAGAATAAATTATATTTTAAAAAATCAATAATAATTGCATTTACTTGGTGTATTTTAAATTAATAAAACTTGTATATATATTCTAGTAAATCAAAGATAAAGTATTATATTTAAATTGTAAGCTCAAAAGCGGCGATGGGAGTGAAATAAATAATATGGAAATGTGATTCGTAGCATCTCGCCCACAATAAGCGCTCCTCTCTCGGCCCATTGCGGTACGAAATTGTTCGCAAATTGATGCGTCTCGAAGTCCCGCGCGGAAACAATTAGAACATCGAGAGGGCACGTAATGATGCAATAATCCCTCCGACGATTCTGCCTTGTCTGTGAACCGACCTTTATGTGTGAGCTCTTAGGGTACCGCTGTAAAACAGAATAAAAAAAATCGTCATTTCACATTTGCTCACACAGAGAGATAGCCAGAGGTCTAGACAATTTCGCCCATTTGGGTTAGTATGACAGATGGTGAGCTAGTCGCTGTCTTTATGCCCAAAGAAATTGTATAAATCCTGGAGATCCAACTCGGGAATCGTGACTCGAATTACGATCACCCAACCACTCTGCTGTCGCGACTTCACGACACCAACGGGAAGATAGACAGACAGGAAAGGTAAGAAAGGTTAGAGACGAAAAGAAGAAATTGTGTGTTATAAAATGTGTTATGTTGTTATGTAAATATAACACGTCAATAAGAGAGTAACATTTCAAACTAAATACCAATATAAATTATGTTATGATAAATACGAAATTAACTGCGTTTGTTTGTAGCATCGTTATTTTTCTCATAACGAACAATATCATTATTTCTTCATAATGTTCTTTAATCTTATAAAAAATACCACGCGTACGTAATTACAATAATGTGTAGTTTGTTTCATAATAGATTCACAACTATTTTTCGGATTAAAAAATACCTATTTTGAACCCTATTTTGTTAAAAGTGATCGCACTTCTCCGCCATAACATCTATTATGTAATCGGATGTAGGATGTGGATGTGTAACGATTTCCTTTGTAATGCGAACTTTGCTTCAGTCTTTAAATTTAAACATTAAAGACTCGAGGGTCTGAAAAGAATTCGGAATTTGTTTTTTGCGGTAACAAAGGACTCAATATAAAGGGCGAAAAATGACATGTATTTTGTAATATATGTAACCAATTACAATTTTATGTCGTTGTTTGTCATAGTCATACTCATAATCTTTAAGTATAACCCATTTATTACGAGGTGCTTATTTGGAACAACGTGACAAGTAGTAAACTTGTCGTCGTCTTAGAGTCCAACGAATACAATATTATATTAATAAATAAATAAATAAATAAAATATATAAAGAATAATATACTAACTTATCTTCACGAACAGTCTCTGACAGGGTAGCCGGAGAGAACAGATAGTCAAGTCTCACGATCCTTACATACCTCTTTCGCTTCTCTTAGATTCATAATTTTCTTCATACATGCACGTCTAGGTATCCGAGTACTCCTGACCCTGCCCTCTTCGAGCAATTTGCTCACATGGTTTTCGAAAGTTAGTCTCGGCCTACCTCAACCCCTTTTAATATTAACTTTCGCGCTATATATTTTCGTTACCATTCGGTCTTCATATTTTAGACATTCCTGATGAACCCATATTTCACACTTCGTTCTATTTTCGTCGCTTTCAAATATTTACTTTAAAAACTGTATTCAAAAAAATATTTACAGAAACATGGAAACACCCATATCTCGTAAACAAGCGTTCATATTTATCACTCAAACGTTTTCTTCTAGCGGACATTCTAATAAAAATCCGAGTTTAGATTTTAAGTACACCAGAGATTTTTGATGAGTCCTCAGTTCCTCCTCATAAGGACTTACAATATAGTACTGTGTAAGTGTCATACACCTATACAAGTATTATTTCTGGTAGAAAAGAATTTATTTAATTTAAAGTTATAACTTACTTTCTTAAACTTACTTAAAAAGCAAATTGGGAAAAAAGTACAGTTAGATTTTCTTTTTTCTTTCAGAAAAATACTCAAACATTTTAAGATGCTGTTGGAGCATTAACAACATAACGTACTCTTTAAAGTTTTTAGTACTTCTTGGTTTGAAATATCGTATCAGGTATGCACAAAAAATTTAACAATTTTGCAATAGAAGCCCATACGACCAACAAGCAACGTATCTCTGTCTGTCCGTCTGTTTATGTTGTTTTGTGCGAGAAATACTTATCCGATTTACTATATTTACTTATCCGATTTAGAATATATTTAGATTCTGCTGCTTATTAATGCTTTCGTGGTTTATATTTAAGCACCCAAAATGCACCTTGAAAGTAAACTTAAAAAATATAGATATATAGAAATAATATAAGCAATATTTTGCTATGTACTTACAGAGTAATAGTCACGATAGCCGGGTGGTTGGGTCGTTGTAATTTCAAGTCGAGAGACCCAAGATCGATCCCCATATTGCAGGGGGATCCCCACGTACCAATGGGTTTTTCAAAAAACTAATGAACGAATTATATGGTTGGCTTGGATATAAAGATGGCGATGGACTCACCACCGGTCACGTTGTTTCGAAAATATGTTCGGTGGAAGGTCGAAGGGCCTTAATTGTCTAGACTAGACCTCTGTCTACCCCTGTATTGGGAATTGCGTAAAGATATTCATTTATTTTATTATTTTATTTACAAAGTAGCCCTTTGTTATCGTGGATGTCGTAAGAGGTAACTAAATAAAAAACCTTATATATTCAATTGACAACCGGTACTGCGATCGCGAATCCGCTAGCCAAGTGTAGCGATTGTGGCCTATGTCTTGATTGCGCCTATGTCTTGTAGTTGACTGTTAAAGGCTGTTATGATAATGAAATTGCAGTACTTAAAGAATCCTGCCAAAAGTCGTCAGCCCAAATAAGCAATTAAGTATCGAAAGGAAGCCGCGGAATCGCATGTCTTCCACATGTGGCAGTGAGATCGACGTGCGCAGAACGTAGAGGAGATAGATATATAACGACAAAAACTGAATATAAACAATAACTATCTATTATTTAACAATATTCCTATTCCATTGAACCTATTTCTAAACTAATTAACTAGGAAAAATATGGAAAGTGAGTGAAAAATGGATACATCACAAACACGGTGTCTAGTTCCTTTATTCACTAACCCCCCCCCCCCCTTTGTGTCCCGCGGCGCATTGTCACACTACCCACCCGTTGAGCACGAAAATGACAATGGTCAAAGAGGAGGTGATCTTAAACAGAGGGTTAAATTAAAAAAAAATAGTATTTTCATTTAAAATCATTTTTACCTATGTATAAATAAATAAAATAATTATCTTCACGCAATTGCTAATACAGGGGTAGACAGAGGTCTAGTCAAGACAATTAAGTACCTTCGACCCACCTCCCATCTAACATATTTTCGGGGCAACGTGGCAGGTGGTGAATCCGTCACCTTCTTATTTCCAAGCCAACGATATAATTCGTACATAAGTTTTTGAAAAACCCATTGGGCCACCTGAGCATCGAACTCGGGACTCTCGACTCGAAATTCTGACCATTCATCCAACCGAATATCGTTATCTATATATAGTCCTTTATTTGTTTTATATCGTCACGCAATTTCGATAGAGCAAAGTCTAGGCATATAGGGTAGGCAGAGGTCTTGACTATCTAGGCCTTTCGACCCACTATTCACCGAAGTTTATTCGGGACAATGTGACAGGTGTTGAGACTATCGCCATGTTAATGCCCAAGCCTACAGTAAAATATATTTACGTACATATTTATTTTATATTTATAAATACAAATAAATGTTCATGACTCGAGTAGCTTCAAAGGCAGGATCATTGTGAACTCGGCAATCGCGGCGTCATAATTTGATTTTAATATTGTTTTTATTTCTTACCTTCTTAAATCAAATTTTATCATAGATATCCTTAGACTGCACTAGCCACTATCTCTTAGGCAGACTTTTAAGCTCGTAACATATGTTACAACAATTACTGTTATCTAAAAATCGAGGCTATAATAATTACTGTAGCAGTCGAAGCATAAATTTTCCCATTTTTATGAATTATTAAAATAAAAATGTGGTATAAAATGAAAATGAATTCTGTACATTCACTTCCAATCTCTGACGACTATACAGGATATGACGGAAATTTTTCAAAAGTTTGTCGTTTCCTGCTAGTTGATTGTATGCATCCAAGTGAGAGAGCGATTCTTTGTGTGTCCTCTTCTAAGGGAATCACCGTACAATATTATATTACATTTTATTTAGTGAAAAAACTACTTCTAATCACCACAAACTATTGAACTTTTCAATATATTATTAAATAGAATAGTATTTTTTTAATTATTTCAATACTGATTAAATTAGTAATTTGAGTTCAGTTTTAGACCACATTTTTTAAAATATCTTTTTCATGTACAGTGTACACCATAAGCCATTACAAGTTACAACTTTGGTGTATTGTACTATATATTGTTTCTAAATGAGTCAATAGAAGGGGCAGTGGGGCAATGGCGTAAGAATATACTATACCCTTCTCTCCCGGGTGTCTTAAGAAATAGATTTGAAATTTATTGTAAGTCACAGTATAGATTTCATTTTAGAAATGTCAACATAAAGTAACATATATGTTACATTATCATATTTTACTATGATATTTCTCTTATAACTCTTTTTTGACCTGTGTAAATAATATTAATTTGTGATATTAAATAATATTAGTTTTAAATAATATTTTATACACATAATGTTTTATAAAATTATAAAGCTGTCGCTTAGCTACCACTAAAATTTCTTTATTCCTCTGGTATTTGATAATCTCCGTGATCGAGTGGCGGACACACGGTTTTTGAAGGTGTCGCCCATGACCTTCGGTTTCCACTACCCGTGCGACTTTTAAAGGTACCGGGTTCGACCCCCGGGCGTTCAATGTAGAAAACCATTTTTTCTATATTGTCTAGGGTCTTGGTGTTTGAGGTGCTTTCGCTACTAACTTTGGTCACGATAGCCGAGTGGTTGGGTGATCGGAATTCGAGTCAAGAGACCCGAGGTCGATCCCCAGGTGGCAGGCTCGCACAAATGAGATTTTAAAAACCTACGTACGATTTATATCGTTGGCTAGGATATAGACGGCGTCAGGTTCGCTACATGTTACGTTGTCCCTGAAATATCTTCGGTTGAAGGTGGATCGAAAGGAGTTAATTGTCTAGATCTCTGTATTGTGAATAGCGAGAAGATATTTATTTATTTATTACTTACTTTGGGATCCGATTTATGCTGCTGCACAATGAGCCAGGTTAGGTTAGGACCACCGCCTAGCTGAACACCGACGTCACATAGATGCATCTTGAACTTCTACGTTACCGGAGGCTCCAACATTTTTCAATTCTTGTCCTCTTTTTCTTCCCCTTTCCGGGATCTATACTTAATAAGGTTAAAACATATGCCAATGTTCTGGTATTGTAAGAGTATAACGGATCGGCATCGCCTAGCATTGGGAACCTCATGTTCGTTTTCCATCTTCTTCCATAACAAAGTCGTGATAGCCGAGTGGTTGGGTGGTCGGAATTTCGGAGTCAAGGAACCCGAGTTCGATCCCCTGGTGGCAGGCTAGTACCAATGGGTTTTTCAAAAACTTATGTACAAACTATATCGTTGGCTTGGACATGAAGACGGCGAAGGGCTCACCACCTGTCACGTTGTCCCGAAAATATCTTCGGTGGAAGGTGGGTCAAAGGGACTTCATTGTCTAGACTAGACCTCTGTCTACCCCTGTATTGGGAATTGCGTGAAGATATTGTATTTTATTTTTCCATAACAAACTTTTTACTTGAATCGCCCTTGAAATAACACAAAAAGGAAAAAATTATTATAAATTTAAATGAGATGATATAATAAGCACTTATAAATGTACTTAAATTCTCTTTTCTTACAATACCGAAAAATCTTATATTACTGCCTAGCTCATTACCATTTAGGAGTGAAGTGGCTTCTATTATCAGCTCAGCAACCTTCTACAATGTCCTCTAGACGCAAAAAACTATTACATCACAAAAGCGGTGAAATTCTTAACATGTTTTTAAAATTCGAGTACTTTTCTTGGCGGGTAGACAGAGGTCTAGTCTAGACAATTAAGTCCCTTTGACCCACCTTCCACCGAAGATATTTTCGGGACAACGTGATAGGTGGTGAGCCCGTCGCCGTCTTTATGTCCAAGCCAACGATGTAATTCGTACATAAGTTTTTGAAAATCTCATTGGTACTGCCACCTGGGGATCTAAATCGGGTCTCTTGACATGAAATTCCGACCACCCAACCACTCGGCTATCGTGACTTAAAAATATTACATATAATAAATTTACGACATATTTATTTAGCGATCTCAGTGAGTTGAAAAATAAATCATATTTTAATTCAAAATTAAAAGAAACCGATTACATAGAAATAAATAGAAACAGAACAATATATAAATAAAAGTCAAGTTCCTTTAGTTCAAAAGTTGGTTGGTATGTATCATCTGACGTGACAAACTTCAGAGGATGTTTTCCTCCACGAATTGTTTTCAAGAAAGGGGTGACATTCAGATGTTAAAGTCGGCAAGTTCCCTTCTCACTTGTGAATTTAGGGGAACAATATCGTAAGTATTTATGTGGCGGCTTTTCTGATACATTGATTTTCATATTGCAAAAGTTATATTATATAGATCTGTTCACGTAAAGACCGGTAAATTGACGGCCAAGAGACTTGGCAGACATTACGGATTAGAGAGACCACCACTTTTACTTTCAGGCTTCTTACAATAAATTTTTCAGCTGTCCTTGAGATAGATAGTCTTCTGTTACTCACTGTGTGTACTGACAACATTTTAGAACTAAAATGCAATTACGCACCGGTTCTCATGGTGTCGCTATCTACGAGGTCCCACAGGAAGTGCGATTCCTTGACGCGTCAATGTAGAAAAAACAATAACTTTTTCTACATTTTCTCGGTTCTTGGTTGTTCCCGGTTCCATAACACAAGGGCTTTAGCTGCTTACTTTGGGATCGGAGCAATATATGTGTTGCCCCTATCTGTATAATTTTTTACATAGCTACCACAAGACATGAAATTGTTTAAACCAAACTTGTTCGAACGAATTCGTTACACAAATGAAATTACTACTGTTTTGCTTTTTAAGGAATTAAATTGAAAACATACTAACAATCTATTTGGTGGTAAGTGGATACTGTAGCCCATAGATTCACAGATGCATATAAAGAATACACACGATAGCTGAATGGTTGGATGATCCGAATTCGAATCGAAGACCTGAGTTCGATCCCCAGGGTACGTACCAACGGGTTTTTTCAAAAAGTCTTATGTACGATATATATCGTTGGGTTGGACATGAACCAAAAATGTCTTCGGTGGAAGGTGAGTAGAAAGGATTTAATTGTCTAGGCGTCAAATTGTGCCAGTATTGGGAATGGCTTGAGGATAAATTTAACACGACAAAAAATTTTAGGTATCTGGTAACTGTGGTAAATCCTCCTTACAGATGAGATATTTATCCTGCAGTGGAGTTATAAACCGGTAATATAAACAAGTTAAGCAGGTATTACTATAAAAGTAAATGTTTTATAAGTATATTGATAAGACCTAAGTGGTAGTTGTTCGCGTAGCAACTAGAACAAAGCTTATCACTTCAAACGGTTGAACAGATTCCAGAAAATATTCATTATAATATCCATCAAATCACACTTATTACAATGAATTAAATCAAAACCAAATCATACCTTTGCATATCACGATACCATAGACACAAACACGTACAGAAACAAACGTTAAATTTATAACACCGGTCTATTTGCGTCGGGGGAATGTTTTTTTATTTAATCCTAACTTACTGAATACATGAGACACAAGCTAACGAAGGTTTTTCCTCGCGCTAGTCTTTGAGTTTTTTGCCCCCTAGTGGCGTTTCCTGTAATCCATTAAGTTGTCAAAAAGGAGATTGATGTAACAAGATCAAGATCAAGTTACGTGGGTGCATCGTTAACGATCCTCTGATCTTAGTTGTCGAACATAAAAATCTTAACACAAAAAAGCATGGCTTTCATGTTCGGAGATATTGAGTCGAGTTTTTCCATTAAAAGCGTAATAAGGAGATTAAAAATTTCACATATGGCACAGTGGTGTCAGAGTCCGGTACAATTTAAAATAAAAAAAATACATAGAAAAAATTATATAAATAGAGAATATAATTTAAAATTAAATACAAAATATGAATTTCTAAAAGCGTTATTGAAGTATACAAACTCCTAACAAAACAATATATCCGGTCCATCTCAGTTAGTGTCACGAGCTCGTAATTAATACAATAATTAATTTAATACAATAACGATAGCCGAGGGGTTGGGTAGTCGAAATTTCGATTCAAGAGACCCGAGTTCGATCCCCAGGTGGCAGGCTCGTACCAATGTGTTTTCCAAAACTTATGTACGAATTATAAGTCACGATAGCCGAGTGGTTGGGTGGTCGGAATTTCGAGTCAATAGACCCGAGTTCGATCCCCAGTTGGTAGGGTACCAATGGGTTTTTCAAAAACTTATGTACGAATATCGTTGGCTTGGACATAAAGACGGCGACGGGCTCACCACCTGTCACGTTGTCCCGAAAATATCTTGGGTGGAAGGTGGGTCGAAGGGACTTGATTGTCTAGACTCCACCTCTGTCTACCCCTGTATTGGGAATTGCGTGAAGATATTTTTTTTTATGTACGAATTATATCGGTGGCTTGAACATAAAGACGGAGACATGATTCACCACAACACGTTATGTTGTCCTGAAAATATCTTCGGTGGACATGCAAATATCTAAGTAAACTAAACCAATGTATTTTATTAATATAATGTTATAATAATAGACTAACACATAATATATGAAATATAATAGACATACCTAAACGTTAATAAGTATGTGTATGTATATAATAATGAAAATACATACAAACATTCATACCGGCTCTTAATTGTCCACTGCTGGACGTAGACCTCACCGGTGGGAGGATTTGCCATAATCACCACGTTCGGTAAGCGGATTGGCGATCGTAGTACTAGGCACCTTGCACTTCATACGCTGCTGCCCGTCACCGATATCCTGATCATGATTTGGTATTTTTTCGACATGGTTATCCCACTATCTTTCGGTAGCCTTTTTATTACCAAGACTTTTTTTTAGTAGCCTCTCATGGCACCCATGAAAAGAAGTGTGGAATATTCTTAAGCAGATACCACCGTGGTTACACAAAAGGTGTATTTTTTTACTATTTATGTACAAACAATATTATAAAATAGAGACACAAAAAGCAACATAAACTACATATGAGCACAAAGGCACAGCTTACTTCAAACTGAAATTTCATCCAGCAGGCCTGTTGCTATTTTTAAAATTTAATTAATTTAGTGAATTTATATATCGCAACATCCTTCTGACAACAACATACGGACATATAATTCATATTTCTTAATTATAAAACACTAACTTCCTCTCGATGTCTAATTTCATTTCAAATTTATAGTCTGTCCGATATCGAATCGAAATTCCCACATAAATCCGTGCTGGCGCCGCGTCGGCGTCACCGCAACTCGCGCCCAGGGATATACAGGTTGTCTATAACTGTAGCAATTGATTTAATTTTACTGATATTCTATACATTTTTTATCATCAATCAATTTTCCATACTAAGGTCTGGATAGAGACGTCTTTTCACTCACTTTTCACAAAAACTTATTTGAGGCAACGTGTCACGTGGTGAGCCTATCGTAGTCTTGGTATCCAAGCTAACAATACATTATATATTTTCAAAGACAATATAAATATAAAACATGCATGACTTGAGAACAAACATTCATTTTCATCACACAAGTGTTTGTCCTTAGCGGAATTAGAACCCGCAACCATAAGCAGTGAATGCAGTGTCATTATCAACTCGGCTATCGGCTCGCCGTGTAATAAAACTTAATATAATGAGCTTTTGTAATGGCTTACGTATGGCGTTAGTATATTTTTGTCTTCACAACTGTAAAGTTGCACGAATTAAATGGGAAGATCTTAAAGCTTATAAAAGATGTCACTAATGCCTCTAATAGGCATACGAAATAGATTTAAAATTTGTATATATGCATGTGAAACACAGTCGCTCGCATAAAGGAAAACCGGAGGTCGCAGGTTTTAATCCCACCCGTTGTAGCGTTGCACTTTTACCCAAACAAATGCATGAAATTATATAATAATTTAAAACATTATCTATTTTCCATTAATATATCTATTCTTTTAACTAATATTTACATAAAATTAAAATGATTAGCATTTACAGCAGGGACAGCACCTCCTTCGATGCTCTGCGAGTGAAGATATGAGTACCACGACCTCCATGGCACAGTAAGAAGGTAGGCCGGTAACCACAGAGCCGTTGTCTAATTGTCTATCTTTCCTACTAGTAGTAAAAAAAAGGAAAAAATAGAGAGACATGGAGTCTACTAATCTCATTCGTCGGCAAACATTTTGTCTTATTGATAGGACATGCCGTTTGCTTTGTTTATAAAATGGTTTTGTACATTCTTCTATTTTCAAATTTTTTGGTTACTTCAATGATGATCTCCATTAATTGATCATATCGTAAAAAGTCGACAACTAACTACACCTTAAACTAAACTTAAGATCACGAAGAAAATGTAAGCATCCCATATTATATGATTGTAGACACCCTTGATAACGCTTGGAATCGCAACGGAATTTATTACGACGGAATATCTGGCTGAAAACAGAACAAAACCTGCGTAGTTTGTACTTTGTAGCATAACAAGTGCACATCTCTATGTAATGACAAAATTAAGAGCCGTAACATTTCAGTAAAATAGTCATTTTTGTTCTTTTGTTAAGTATTTTTGCGCATAAAACACTTACACGTTCTTTAAGTTTCATCCCTAATAGAGTAGACACAGATAATACATTTCAAATTGACACAGTCTTCTTTAACATCTGTTGCATACATTATTTTAGTGGCTATGTTCGAGTACACACGACTTACCCGTCTATGAGCTTCTGAGACTCGGCCTTCCTGATTTTTCTTAATTCTCCTTTTTCGCCATTTGTTTTTACTCATTGGTTTGATATGTATATAATATCGAGTACGTGTCAAACTTGCAATATTAAGACTACATTAATAGTCTGATTACTTTTAAATCAAATGGCAAGTGAAGCCGCGGAGCATTGCTAGTACATAGTTATATTCTAAATGTAAATATAACTGTCTGTCTGTCTCCCGCTTAACCAATTTTGATGAAATTTCTTATAAAAGCAGCTTGTATTACTTTGACTTTTATAGATTACCCGATAGCCTGGTTGGCAGGAATCCTGCTATCGAAGCTAAGGGCTGTAGCTTCGAATCCCGTAAAGAGTGTAAAGAATATGAAAACTTGTACGAGAGTCAGGGATCATCCCTGACTCTCGTACAAGTTTTCATGCCTATATAAATATTAATCAATGTAAATATATATTTATGAAAGTATATTGTATCGTTCGCGGGGACACTAATACGTTGACTCAAATAAGGTCTGGTGACGTTTGGGTCGAAAAGACTCAATTGTCTAGACCTTGGACTACCCCATAGGCAAGTTTTGTGATGTTAATTCTAGCGCTACTCAAGTTCAATCCATTTTTCGAGTTCCATTCAAAAACCATTTTTTTTAATTTGTTTACGATTTGTATCATTGATTTGAACATTAATATGACTACATACAAACATATTACATTAACCCAAATAAGATCCGGCGACCACTTTATGATATTTTTTTTTGTTTTTATTAAACATATAAACGTGCAAAAAACTAGATCCGGCAAGTATAAAAGTACTACGACGACAAGACTAAAACAACATTTATTATGTATGAACCCTGTCTGTCACAGGAGATGAAATTCAGATGAGCGAAAATAAATTTTTATGCATTTCATGTTAACCCTCTGAAAACCCCGGAATATATTAAAAGGAAAAGATAAAAGTTTCTTTATATAAAACCGTATGTTTATTTTCATGTTAAATAATATTTAACACAACATCGCTGTTTTGTTTATCTTTTCATTTTCAAAACTTATGTACTAAATTGTAAACTTTTATTTTCTTAACTATAGTATCTCGGGAGTTACTCTAATGATTTGGGCAATATTTTGAGTTTAAACCGAGTTTTACATTTTAATTTTATTTAGCTTAGTGTAATTTCTGTGAAAATTCTGTCGTCATTTATTGAAATTTTCACGCCAGATACTACATTTTTATACGGTTTGCGTTTACTTAACAATATGCTAAGGAGTTATGGTGCTTACAAAAAATTTAAATTGCGATTGCGAATAAGGACTACACAAACTTTGTCGATACTATAGCATATTTAGTAGTGATTCGGCATTGGAAATTAAATTCGATTTTTTATGGGAATTTAAAAAGAGCTTTCTGATGGTATGTGAGGTAATAAAATTCGTAACGTTTCTAAAACAAATATCACAAACTAAAACATAATAAAACACACTTTTAAAACATGATAATATATTGTCAATGTTAAACAAATTGCCTAATATCTCCGAAGTATCTGTACTCCGCCATTATTTCGATTCTTTACGCAACATAAAATAGTAGCGATAAATGATAATTATTTTATTGTTCGAGTATTACAATGGAGCCAAGGAAATAATATAGACTTTATTGAAGGAGGTAGCGAGTGACGTTCTGTAGAGATTATCGATATTTTATCAATACACTTTAGGCTTATCACAACTTCAAATAATAACAAGATGGTTATGGAATTTGCGGCGGTACTTCAATTACTTCAAACTGAAATCAACAACAAATATTTAAGCTATTCAAACTCCATGGACGAATAATCTTTAAATGGACGAATAATTCTCCAATATTTTCTTTAAAAAAATAGAAGTTCATTATCTGTGACAAAATATTAACACTTCGTGTGCTGTTGAAACTACGTTTATCATAATATCTCGCACACCTTTCCACGATAAGGTGTCCCTAATCATACTAACATGTAACGCATGCTTTTAGTATGATTATGCATAATATAATTTTTTAGAATCCCAATACACCACTCTTCTAGTGTAAGTTTACGTCACATTTGCAATATTTTGCCTAGTCAAACTGCTGACTGACGTTATTCATAAATTATTATTGTACCACTAACACTTACTACATAAATCGTAGTTCGAATCGGGCGGGAGCACATCGCTATAAATACTCGTTCATTTTAATTAAATCTAGTGCCTTCATTGTCTATTATGAAACTCGACTTAAACTTACCCTATCACTTATACCACACTACAAACTGGCCTGCCTTGCGCTTCAATGAACACAGAATAGACAGGGCCAAGGGGGAATATTTTAAGGGGAGGCTGGGCGAATTCGGACACTTTAATGCGAGTTTTGATGTTTTATGCTAATATCGAGAAGTTTCGCGAATAGTCATTGAATCTACGCGGTCGTTTGACGATTCAATACTCTATGGTTTTCGATAGCGATTTCAAACTTTTAATACCCTAATTAATATCGTATTCGGTGAGTAAATTTGTCGGTGACTGTACTTTTTCGAGAGCTGAAATGAACGAAGTGACTGGATGACTTTACCGAAACATTATTAATGATGATAATTTTATCAATTTATGTGAAGTCATTATATTAAAGCTATTTTATTCGGTCATTAAAGACAGTTGCCATCAGTTATTTCAATAAAGATTATTTACACTGAACGATGACCATAAATAAGCAATCATTTCTGCTTGGAAGTCTACTAGTGAATTATTAACACCTGTTTTGTGTCTCCACGCATATTCCAATAATGGTGTAGTCAGAGGCCTGGACATTTTAATTTAAAGTCCATTTTACTGGAGCTTATTTGGTACAAAGTGACAGGTAGTGGACCTGTCGTCGTCTAGTGTCCAGGACAATGGACACAATATACTTACATAGATATATTCATACATAGTCAACATTTATATAAACATATGAATTATATAAACATAATGAATGTGTATAACATTCACGCCCCGAGTATAAATATTCACATTAGACAAATTTAGCGAGATTTAAACCAGCAACCACTAGCTTCTAAGCTAAGGCAACTACCAACTAGGCTATCTGGTCATCCATGTTATAAACATTTATAGTATTTACATTGTTTATTTAAATTTCTAATAAGATATAACATTAACACCTGCCAATCCGTGTTTACTAACTTCCTTAACGGCCTATAAAAATCCACAGCAAGACCTCTCCGCTTGGCAAGCGGTTTGGCAATCACAGTACGAGACACCTTGCACCTTAGATGCCACTGTTCGTCATCGGTCTACTGAATTTTAGTCCCATATTTTATGGAGATACTTGTCTTGCGGTAGCCAATAGTATTCTCGTAGCTTGCCCTTAGTCGCCTCTTACGACACCTTCGGGAAGAAAGGCGCGTGGTAGATTCTTACGGCGATACCACACGACAATATATGCGTCGAATGGAATGAAGAAATCCATATACAGTTCATCGCAGCAATTTCGCTTCTTAAAGATTAAGAACGTGAAAAGAATAACGCCGTGGAAGTAACGTTTGCGTTTCGTCCAGGAAGCAAGGTAAATGAAAGCTTTGTCCTCATCCTTTTTCATTTATACCTTCTCCTTTCTTTCCAAAGGGGGACAATACACCCGCTACTCCTGTGCTATTGTTGTATTACTACAGCTATTCTAAGTCACGATACCCGAGTGGTGGGTAATGAATTCGAGTCAAGAGACCAGAGTTCGATTATAGCGCGAAAGTCAATATTAGAAGGTATAACTATCGAAGACCATGTGAGCAAATTGCTGGAAAGGGGAAGGTCAAGAGTACCTAGACATGCATGTATTAAGAAAATGATGACTTTGAAAGATAAGGAAGAGTATAAGTACGTTAGGATCGTGACACTTGATGCTTGCATTCTGTTCTCTCTAGCTTCCCTGTCAGAGACTATTTGTGAAGATTAATAAATAAATAAATAGAAAATTTTTTGCATTGTGTTTTTATTTGTTGAATTTGTTTAACATTATATATAAATATGTGAAATAAAAATCAAGTATCGCAGGACAGCGTCTATGTAGTTCTGAAATCGCTGCAATCAGGCCCCGTTCCGCGGAAATGCACACACGTCACGCTAGACGTCCCGACAGTTGTCTGTTTCCTTGCGCTTTTGTCTCAGCCGGGGGGGTTCCCCTGATGCAGTGAGCCGTTAACATGTCGGGAAATTCGTCGCGCTATCTGCTATAAAATGTCAAAGAATAGACGCTGCTCATAGTGCCATTTTGAGCTTTTCATTTTGAGCCGAATACCACCATACAAATCCAAAACAAAAAGAAAAAAAATAACTAACTATAAGCAGAGTATCAAAAAATATTCGAATGAGCTCAAACCTTCTTGATCGAATTCTTTGAATTATTTTATATAGGAAAACAATAAAATTCCAACATTAGATTTTAATTTTATTAATAAAAAATGCAAAAAGAGAAAAATATTTTAATCATGTCTAACTTATCAATAGATTTCGATATTTCAAACTGAGCGCTAACTATACTGTTGTGTGAATAATATATATTCACCCTTTTTATAAAATTTTTCTTTAATAAATTTCGTAAATCAATTTGTAGACAAACTTTGCACATTTACTGAGATTTTGTTGTAAAAAACAAACTTGTAATATAGTACTCTTTCATGAATCGTGATCGTCACTTACTGATTTCTATTTTAATTGCTATTTCCCTTCATATCCTTGGTTAATAGTGCAATCAGGCGTCGAAAGTGATAGATTCAATCTGAATACTCGCTTTCAGTGCTGCACTGAATATAGTACTTGGCTCGGTCAAGAAGATACTCATACAGATCATTTTACAATTAAAAAAATACAAAAGAATACCAGCCCAATACTACTATTACATTCTGAACAGTAAGCACTAGAAATGTATACCCGATCGCGTTACTTTCCATCGAACTGCAGCACGCGAAAGAATTCCACCCGTATATAGCAAAAGAGCCTCTGACGCGCACAGAGCGTTTCGCTTCATCGCTCCTTATCGCGCACAACACAAGAATTGATATTCTTAACATGTATCAGCATTTCAACGTTCACCTAATATATGTTCGTAACGGCCATGGAACTTTTGAACTTTCAAAATAAATAGATAGATACTAAAGCACTTGTATTATGGAATCAGAAATAAAAAAGAACCACAAACGCCCAGACATTAGTAAAGTTAGATTATGAAAATTGGGTTTTTCGTTAATGGATGACAAGTGGTTTAAATTGCACCATGCAACCCAACGTAGTTCCTTGAAGGCTGCTCAGCCGAGTTTAAAGAATATATATCTATTTATATATATTGTACCGTTATCTCAGACATTGAAATGGCGATAAGCTCACAACCTGTCACGTTGTCCCAAATAAGCTTTGGTGGAAAGTGGTTCAAGTGGAATTCATTGTCTTGACTTCTGCCTACTCTTGTATGTGAAATTGCAAGAAGACATGTAGTAAAAATCCTTAAAATAAATATCTTCACGCAATTCCCAATACAGGGGTAGGCAGAGGTCTAGTCTAGACAGTTAAGGCCCTTCGACCCACCGTCCACCGAAGATATTTTCGGGACAACGTTACAGGTGGTGAGCCCGTCGCCGTCTTTATGTCCAAGCCAACGATAAAATTCGTACATAAGTTTTTGAAAAACTCATTGGTAAGCCTGCCGCCTGGGGATTGAACTCGGGTCTATTGACTTTAAATTCCGACTACCCAACCACTCGGCTACCGTGACTTTAAAAACAACTCTTAAAAAATAAAATTTAGAATAGGACATTTGGTTTATTAAAAAATATAATGCTGTATTATGCATATTTGATAAACAGACATGCAGAAATATAAAACAGAAAAAGTATATATAAAAGCTCCATTTAAAATATACAACTTGAGCGTTACAAAATGAATTTAGTACAATCAAAATTATCAAACGCTTCAGTCAGTTCAGAAGCATTCAAACAGTATCTTATTCCTTTGTTTACATTTGAAATTTGTACAGAGCGTGTCAAAGTGTGAGTGAGAGGAAAGCGAACAAGTGTATCAATGAATCTACTGATATCAGAGTGAAAATGCTCATGACAATCTGTACTGGGGGAGCTTTAAAGTGCCTTGTCGTGTTGAGTCCACTGAGCCGCATTTTCGATCATTGATAATACACGTCCTGTCTTATAACAATCCGCTTGATTATTTTTTTTAATTCGCAAATGGAAGTACCGTTGGAATTACGAATATTAACAGCCATTATTTTTTTATGATTTTTGGTGACAAACGAGCTAACAATCCACCAGATAATAAGTGTCCACAGCAGCAACAAATACCTGCATACCATTTTTTAAAAAAAGAAAATTAAAGATACATTTTTACTCTCAGGGACTAAGATACTCGTAGAGTGCCTCATAGCCCTTAATTACACTGTAACAATAGGACCTTGAAATCGGATCGCGAACAACAATTCTTCAGAACTAGGAAAGAGTGTGGACTGACCCAGACGACTCTGGCAGAGAAAGAATCCATTACCATAAAAAACTATACTCATTTCATATACTTGACGACCTCCGTGAACGAGTGGCGTAAACAAGGTGTCGCTCACCTCAGAGGTCCCGAGTTCGATTCCCGGTCGGGTTCATGTAGAAAAAACACGGGTCTGGGTGTTTGTGGTATCTTCGTTGTTTCTGATTCCATATTAGAAGTGCTTAAGCAGCTTACTTTGGGATCAGAGAAATGTATGTGATGTTATCCCTGTATGTATGTATGTATTTATTTATTAAAATAAAAGAATAAAAGAAAGGAAAAGAATTTTACTGTAGCATTTATGTATTAAAATGAAGCGGGCAAGACTTCGTTTTAATAGAAATGTAGATCTATATATTAGAGTCATATCAATCTGTATAACAACTGTTGTTTTCTGGTTAAAAACCAGGAGAGAGCCATTTTAGTCTCACGCTTGGATTCGCGTTTGAGTTTCTACGGATATGCGTATCGATGTAATTTTAATTATCATCAGACGAAATTTGAAATCTCTACTACTTTGAGTGAAATAAAATTAACATCTCATTAAATACTTACTGCTTTGGTCCTATGATAATTAAGTATGTCACCCTGTTCCATTTTTTTAAGAATACTAGTACAATGCCAACTAACAGTACTAGTATTCCTGTTAAACACTCCAACTAAGCTGCAATGCTTGTGTTTGGAATGGTTCACGACAATAGTCGAATGGCCGGTCTGAAACGGCAACGTTATGTTTCGTAACCCGCATCTACCCAATTATTTACTATTAGGCTGTTGCTTAGTACCACTTTCCATTCTGATGAATGATGGCTCAACAGAATTGGATACTTCAACAAGTTAAAAAATTTATAATGTGCTTCAATATTTACGATGTTTTATCGTATTTCAATTTATATATTTTCACTTACACTGTTATTCTAGAATTAGAAGCCGAAGTGTATTTCAAACGGCCCCCCGACGTAAACATAAAGTTTCTAACGCCCACTAAGTACGCTGTTAAGAGGTTTTTAAATTTATTCACCCTTCGATTTTCAAAGTTACTTCTCGCAAGTTTAAGGAAACTCAGGCGATTAAGCCGAACTGAGTGCGCGAAGTTAAGGGTTGAATTTGCATAAAGATCGACCGGAGGAATGCGTTGTGTCTCAGCTTCCAGCCAGTATTAGTCTAAGAGCTTACTTTAGTGTGTCTAAGAGTAACGTATTTAACATATTCCATACCTTATTATTCACTTGACTAAAACCTAAATTATTCAATTCCTAATATTTCAATTTCAAGTTTTAATAACTCTAGTAGATATTATCAATTCTAAGATAAAACATTTCTTAATTATCTCCGTTACAAACTATTATTAAAAACTAACGTTAATAAAAGAATAAAGAGAGAGAGAAAAAAAGAATAAAGATAGCCTTTGAGTGGTTCTTTAAATTAATTGACTTAATGATAGATTGCAATAACTTTCGCTTGTGAGATAGAAACTTCGCGTACGTTTAGATTCTAATATGTGGATGATTTGTTTAACTTGTTAAGAAATAGATGGCACTAGAATATATTAGTATTTTTTCATATGTAATCAAAATTCTTTAAGATTTTCTTTTCAGATAAACTTAGAAGAGCCTTGTGTTCAGCAATAGACTTTTGAAAAGCTATGAAAACGAAAAAAGAAGATAAATTTTGACATAAAGCGCCTAAATTAAAAATATTCGCCAAATTGCTTGAATGGCTTCTAAAATAAAATTTAAAAATTAATATTTAAGATTAGCTCGTTTAAAGTAATAAAATTTATTTAATTTAATATTGATTACATAATCAAACGCAATTACGTTAACATTTAATTTATTTATTAATGTACCTTATTATAATTATAAAATAACCTTCTAAACAATCATCTTTATTCTAATACTTCTTATATTCATCGTCAGCTCTTCGCGCATCAATACTCAGATGATGCTTTATAAATCAACTTACTCCTGGCCCCGCCACAAAAGTACTCCGTAATGGTGCAGAATAAGGTGTTAAAAGCACGATTTGTTATGTCTTTGTACACTTTGTGTAGGAAATGTTCGCAGTTTGTCTGAAGTGGCATGGGATGATCCATAAATTTACTCTCAGCTTTCGGTACATTTCTTCCTTAAACTCCATGTAATGATGTTCAATAAACTCTACTGTATTTGTATTCGCAGTTTTCTAATTTAAAATAAAAAGTGTAAAACAACATTCTCTATTATAAAACACAATTGATTTGTAATGTTGTTTAACAAATTCGAAGAGTAGTTGAAAACTGTTACGGTGAAAAGGTGTTACTATATTAGATTTTTGTTAAAGAACTTTAACTATTAAATTACTACTTAAAATAAAATATTCTTTGGTATAGATATAATAAGATATAAAGAGTCTCGATAGCTGGGTGGTCGGAATTTCGAGACACCCAAGCTCGATCCCCAGGTGGCAGGCTCGTACCAAAGGGTATTTTTTAAACTTATGTACGAACTATATCGTTGGCTTGGACATAAAGACGGCGACGGGCTAACCACCTGTCACGTCGTTCCAAAAATATCGAATGGTCGAAGGGACTTAATTGTCTAGACTAGAGCTCTGTCTATCCCTGTATAGGGAATTGCGTGAAGATATTCAATACAATTCTCACTTTAATGTTTTTTTTATCTTTAAATATGTTGAGTCGCCTTTTCAATTACCAAATGATTTTGTACTTAATATCTACTATAATTTTTTCGAGTTGTTTCTCTTTTGACTGAAATACTTCTTTATTTTTTTCTGTTGGTCACAAAGTGAAGAAATCACAAAACATCACCACTGTAGTAGTTAAATAGCTTTACACAATTGCAAGCACAGCTGCTGCTTCTTTATAAGAATGAGTGGAGAGCTCGCGAGGTAAGCGCCCTCCAATTAGAGGCGTCCTCATGGCTCTCTTGCTAACTGGAGGGTTTTTAAATAGTAGTGCAGTCGACCGGTCAAGGCGCGTAGCAGACACCTCAGGTTGTGTAGAGTTATTACATACTGAGGCATGTCAACGAAAGTGAATTTTGTGTAAGATATAGTGATGTTTAAGCGTGAATGAAAAAACATGCATTAAAACGTATCAACCACCAAATCGCTAAATTATGTAGGAAACATTTTGATGGAATGGAGTATGATATACTCGTAATAAACAAAATAATTTGGAAAACAATCAAATTATGATTCATATATATAGTACACATTGTATTTCTACAATGTTTAGTCTTTTCATTTGCTGAAATTATTATTATTAAAAAATGTTTCTTCATGCAATTCCCAATACAGGTGAAGACAGATGTCTAGACTGTTATGTATATAATTAATACTGTGGGTAGCACTATATAATCTATTTACTAAATACTCGATGTACTTGTAGTTGAGTGGAATAGAAATCAGTCTTGATCTAGCAACTGTCGTTTAATTTCATGGTGATAGTGGTTAAATTAAGTCCTTTTAACCCACCTTCCACCGAAGATATTTTTGGGACAACGTGACAGGTGGTGAGCCCGTCGCCGTCTCAATGTGCAAGCCAACGATATAATTCGTACACAAGTTTTTGAAAAACCCACTAGTACGAACCTGCCACCTGGGAATCGAACTCGGGTCTCTCGACTCGAAATTCTAACCATCCAACCACTCGGCTATCGTGGCTTAATTATTTTTATTGAATTATATAATGAGGAATAAAATTAAAACATCGCCTCTTTTAGAATTGAAAATTTTAATTTATAACTAACACAAACTAAATAACTAAAATTTCCTCGTTTTAATTTAAGCAAAAAACCACTATAAAACTTTGATAAAAAAATGAGTTTATTTCCTGCAGTTATTCCTACGAGAGATAGTCTTGATTGTATGGGACCAGAGGCCCATGATTGTATGATGGGAGAAACACTTTAAATAGTTTAATAACTCACTTATCCATTTCTATAGACCCTGCTATCAAGAACCTAGATTCTTCTAGCTAGAAGCTAGAAGAAGGAATAACATAGCAATAATTATTCCAAATATTGCAAACGAATATTTACAAATTGAGTACATTCCTTCGGCTCCATATAAATAGCAGCTCGGAAAACCTTGAAACAAAAACTATTGAATACTGTGAGAATAATATGTATGCTATATAGTTTTTTTATGGCATATGGTATCTTGGTTTGTGTATTAAAATTTTTACAAAGTCCATTTCACGGTTTGCTAGACAGATATTTTTTGTTATATTTTCACTTATTTTAATTAGCACAGCATTGTTACAAGTTCTGTGTAATTCCATGTTTCTTTCTTTCTTAATGTATTTTTCAATACAATTAGCATTGAAAATTTACTTAAAGATTTTTCAATCTATATATTTAATAAAAATAGTTCTAAGAGTGAGTGTGGTAAATGACCACTGTAACCCAAGAAACTTAAAAACACTGAGGAAGGTCTCAAATTTGTTCTCAGCCCTGAAGATTATGATGGAATGTCCCACCGATTGCTCTTAAACCACTTGTACTGTCTTTTAAAATTAGACAACTACAGTGACCACTATAGAAATTAGTAAGAGGGTTTCAGACAGACACAAACTACTTCAGTGTACTAGGTGTAAACGATTTTGAAAATATTGTAAATAATAATAATAAATACATACATAGGGGCAACTTCGCATACATTACTCTGATCCCAAAGTAAGCAGCCTAATTACTTGTATTATACAACGAAGATAATAAAAACCAAGATCCAATAAAATGTAGAAAAAGTGTTTTCTTTTCTAGATTGACCCGACCGGGAACCGAACCCGGGAGCTGGCGACACAATGAAAACCGGTGTGGACGTCACTCGTCCACAGAGGTCGTCGCGATAGATAGATAGATATAGTATTAGTCCATCGGTGTAGTAAAAGTCAATTAAAACAACTGTAAACATGTATAAAGTTTATTTTCTTTTCTTTCAAGTTTTGCAGAAAGTGGTGAACATAGCAAACTTATTTTTTATTACTATTATTATTATATCTTCACGAATACAGGGTAGCCAGAGGAAAAAAACAGCCAGATTTCATGATCCTTGCATGCCTTTTTACAGATTCATCATTCATTTCTACGTTTAAGTATCCGAGTAGGTACTCTTGATCCCTTCAAGTAATTTGCTCACACGGTCTTCAAAACAGCTGCAGCTGAGCGGTAGTCGTCTTCCTTTTTATTTTATTTCTTATTTAGTTTTTTTTATACGTTGTTTTTCCAATTGTTTATTATGATAATGTTGTTTGGCGATCCTTGAATAAATATTACACACAACCTTCAACATTACAATATGAGAAAATAAAAATAAGTCCAAGTACACACTTATATAAAGGAAACCCGAGGAAAGTAATAAAATATACTGAGCTCATTATGCATTCACAGCATAGAACAAAACGCTTTTGTTTCTCTTTTTGTTTTCAACGTAACAATTATTTGGGTACTCATAACCTACTTTAGACGTGGTATTAACACGAGTATATTTTGAATATGGGAACACACGGTTGTGAAGAATGGGCACACGTGTTGTGAGGGGTCGATTTGATTAATAATAAACAGAGATAAATATTTTACAAATAATATTACAAATGTTGCAAGTAGCGTGTCATTAAACATGGCAACGTGGGGCCTGCATTATGTGTTTTTCCCTTTTCCATTTTGATATTCCAGCCCATTCAAATTAGCAGATATGATTAAACTTTAATATCTTTATTTATATAAAAATACAGGACTCGTATGTGGTATTTTGTGATCGAAAAACTCAAAAAGCAGCCGGAATTTCGAAAGGTTTTTTAAATACAGAGTTTATGATTTGTTAATTTTTTATAGATTGTCATAGCAACTATGGCAAAGTCTGTAGACTTTACAGGACGCCTTTAGAAGACGCCTTACAATGGCTTGTTTTGTAAAACGTGTCGGGTAATTGTTATAGTGGTGGTATATTACCTGATTTTGAGTGTAATGGATGCACCATTAGGTGCATCCAGTAGAATCAGTTTACGCATCTGTGGGAGGAAGAGTGATGCGCTTCTCCTTCGTACTAGGTAACATAAGCCATTTATTTTTGCATGGGTGGTCGGAATTTGGACTCAAAAGACCCGTGCTCGATCCCCAGGTGGCAGTCTCGTACCAATGGGTTTTTCGAAAACTTATGTACGAATTATTTAGTTGGCTTAGTCCTATAGACGGCAACGGGCTCACCACCTGTCACGTTGTCCCGAAAATATCTTCGGTGGAAGGTGGGTCAAAGGGACTTAATTGTTTAGACTTGAACTCTGTCTACCCCTGTATTGGGAATTGCGTGCGTGAAGCTGTCACCAAATGGCTACTAGGGTTAAGCTTCCAAGTAACTGAAAACCGTCATCATATCCTAAAATTTATATAGCTTACATATGTAGCATAGATAGTGAAGGGACAAATAAATAATATATTATTGTTATTATTATAAAATAATTGAGATATTTAAAGAAATCTGGCCCGTGAGAATATATTTTTAAGTCTTATTCTTTCAATAATTACTTACTACTTACTAAGTTTCTAAATACTTAAAATTTCATAAACATACATATTTACATATATGTGGAACAATAACACATTTGAGAGGATTTTACTTGATACCTAGAAGACTGAATGCGTACTGAATTCTGGACAATTTCACGCAGGCAAAACTACAGACGGTAACAAGATTAAAATTTTTCTTCAAGATAAGAACTGAATTAAAATAAAATAGACGATTCCCATTTATGAAACTCTTTAACAAATCTTATTGTCCATCTCAGACAGGAAAATTATGGCATAACCCTTATCCCATGTCTCCAAAGTTTTCTATTGAAATAACTTTTAAAAAAGCTTACATTATCAAAATGACATAGGCAACACAATACACACAGAAGGTTTTCATATTCAGGGACTAATTATGAATTCAATAGGTTCTGTGAAAACCGTTTGCATATGATTTAGTAGAGCATTTTTAAACATTTTATAACGGCTTTGTAAAACGTGTCGGGTAATTGTTATAGTGGTGGTATATTACCTGATTTTGAGTGTAATGGATGCACCATTAGGTGCATCCAGTAGAATCAGTTTACGCATCTGTGGGAGGAAGAGTGATGCGCTTCTCCTTCGTACTAGGTAACATATATTTACATCTTACCCAAAGATAAATGTAAGTCAGCTGTCACCACCGATCTGTTCTCTCTAGTTACCCCGTCAAGAACTTTGCGTGAAGAAAAATAAATAAATATATTAATAAAAAAATATTTGCACATACCTGCCTCTAAAGGTGGACACAATCATTCTGAAAACGAAAAAAATCTAAGAAGCAGATCTTCTGGGCACTGCATTGTCACGGGATGCCGTTGTAAAATGTTTAAAAAATGCTCTACTAAATCATATGCAAACGGTTTTCACAGAACCTATTGAATTCATAATTAGTCCCTGAATATGAAAAACCCTTTGGCAGACTTAAAAAGTCACGAAAGCCGAGTGGTCGGAATTTGGACTCAAAAGACCCGTGCTCGATCCCCAGGTGGCAGTCTCGTACCAATGGGTTTTTCGAAAACTTATGTACGAATTATTTAGTTGGCTTAGTCCTATAGACGGCAACGGGCTCACCACCTGTCACGTTGTCCAGAAAATATCTTCGATGGAAGATTGCTCAAAGGGAGTTAATTGTCTACACTAGACCTCTGTCTACCCCAGTATTGGGAATTGCGTGAAGATATTTTTGTTTATTTATTTTATGCGGAACAGTGCAATATAATTATGTAATAACATCTTTATAATGGCAGAGAGATAATGGTAGACAGAGGTCTAGTCTAGACAATTAAGTCCCTTCGACCCAACTGTAACTACCCTTCCTCGTAAGTATTGAAAGTTTTGTATCATATAGTTCAATTACTATCTACTATCTATTTTGTTGAATATCAATCAAGGATATCAGTGTCTTGGCACTAAAAGTCGATCTTCACGCAATTTCCAATACTTGGGTAAACGTCTAGTCTAGACAATTAAGTCCCATTGTGTGTCCCCACCTTCCACCAAAGATATTTTTAGGACAACGTGACAGGTGGTGAGCCCGTCGCCGACTTAATGACCAAGCCAACGATATAATTCGTACATAAGTTTTTGAAAAACCCATTGGTACGAGCCTGCCACCTGGGGATCGAACTCGGGTCTCTTGACTCGAAATTCCGACCACCCAACCACTTGGCTATCGTGACTGTTGTATGTATTTATAATATAATACACTATGTATATATAATACTAGATAACATATATTTACATCTTACCCAAAGATAAATGTAAGTCAGCTGTCACCACCGATCTGTTCTCTCTAGTTACCCCGTCAAGAACTGTGCGTGAAGAAAAATAAATAAATATATTAATAAAAAAATATTTGCACATACCTGCCTCTAAAGGTGGACACAATCATTCTGAAAACGAAAAAAATCTAAGAAGCAGATCTTCTGGGCACTGCATTGTCACGGGATGCCGTTGTAAAATGTTTAAAAAATGCTCTACTAAATCATATGCAAACGGTTTTCACAGAACCTATTGAATTCATAATTAGTCCCTGAATATGAAAAACCCTTTGGCAGACTTAAAAAGTCACGAAAGCCGAGTGGTCGGAATTTCGAGTCAAGAGACCCGAGTTCAATCCCCAGGTGGCAGGCTCGTACCAATGGGTTTTTAAAAACTTTTGTACGAATTATTTAGTTGGCTTAGTCCTATAGACGGCAACGGGCTCACCACCTGTCACGTTGTCCAGAAAATATCTTCGATGGAAGATTGCTCAAAGGGAGTTAATTGTCTACACTAGACCTCTGTCTACCCCAGTATTGGGAATTACGTGCGTGAAGCTGTCACCAAATGGCTACTAGGGTTAAGCTTCCAAGTAACTGAAAACCGTCATCATATCCTAAAATTTATATAGCTTACATATGTAGCATAGATAGTGAAGGACAAATAAATAATATATTATTGTTATTATTATAAAATAATTGAGATATTTAAAGAAATCTGGCCCGTGAGAATATATTTTTAAGTCTTATTCTTTCAATAATTACTTACTACTTACTAAGTTTCTAAATACTTAAAATTTCATAAACATACATATTTACATATATGTGGAACAATAACACATTTGAGAGGATTTTACTTGATACCTAGAAGACTGAATGCGTACTGAATTCTGGACAATTTCACGCAGGCAAAACTACAGACGGTAACAAGATTAAAATTTTTCTTCAAGATAAGAACTGAATTAAAATAAAATAGACGATTCCCATTTATGAAACTCTTTAACAAATCTTATTGTCCATCTCAGACAGGAAAATTATGGCATAACCCTTATCCCATGTCTCCAAAGTTTTCTATTGAAATAACTTTTAAAAAAGCTTACATTATCAAAAATGACATAGGCAACAATTATACACACAGAAGGTTTTTCATGCATATTTCAACGACATTATACCATTTTCGTTGTAATAGTTTCTCTTACTATCTTTATAAGAAAATGTTAGAAACAAGCAATTTTACTATAAATATTTTTATTTAATTAAAGAGAAAAAATGTTTTAAAATATCAACTGACACGGGCGGTATTCGAACTCGCGACCTCTGCCGAACCGTGGCAACGTCCTACCTCTGAGCCACCGTGTTTTGCACACATCAGTCGAAATTTATATCTGTATTCTCTTTCTTTACTTATGCCTATTTTGGCCATGTTTTTCGTTAATTTAATAACATAAATAGTACAGCATAAATAATATGCTTTAAAATGCATATTTTTTTAACTAATACAGGATCTGTGCTACTTCACTGCATCCATAATTGTGCACACAGCTTTTCTTCTTCCTTCTTTTTACCTTCTCAAGTCCTACCAAAGTCTTACGAAATCAGGTTACAGGCCTTTACATATATACGCTATTACTATAAAATAAAATTAACGAAAAAGGGGAAATAAACATGTTTTGCATTGCATCTGAGTGCAGCGCAGATTTTCACAAGCAATACCTCTTGTCCATCGTCAGCAACATTCACTCTCTTCAACCGTATTAAAAGTAGGAGAGAAGAACCAATCAACACAAACATTACATACTTAAAAAAATAGGAAATACCAATGTAAGACGTAGAACTTTCCCAAAAGGTGAATAGGCCATCCATAGTGGGCATTGACAATCGTCTTAGCGATCGTAAACTATACGGCTCGCATTTTAGTGGCTGCTTGCCGTCACCTTGACCGGCTTAAGTTTGGTCTGGTAATTTTGGAAATGATTATACTGCCATCTGTCAGTAGTCATTGCCATTCCAAGCACAAGAAAAGTGACAATCGTCAAACTTCGTCACCGGAGCTTTATAGAGAAAATATGTATCAAATTTTGAATAAAATTTGATATAACCTATAAATAAGTATTACAAATTATAAAAAAGTGACTATAGCAGAGTGTTTGGGTGGTTAGGTGGTCGGGATTTCGAGTCAAGAGACCCCAGTTCGGTCCCCAGGTGGCTCGTACCAAAGTGTTTTTCAAAAAAAAACTTATGTACGAATAATATCGTTGGCTTGGAAATAAAGATGGCGACGGGCTCACCACCTGTCACGTTGTCCAGAAAATATCTTCGGTTGAAGGTGGGTCAAGAGGACTTAATAGTCTAGATTAGACATCTGTCTACCCCCGTATTGGGAATTGCGTGAAGATATTGATATTTATTTATTTATTTACAATTAAACGCCGGTTGATAATTGTATGAAAATAAACTGTTAACATTATCTATTAATAAATATTTCTATTAATATATACATCTATTAACATATTTATTAATTAATATTGAAGACAGTTAAATTAATTAGGTAGTTTCATCGGCAGATCAATAGCATTATTCAATCATTGAGACACTCCGATTCAACTCCAACAGGATATCCTGTGGGATCACAAAGAAGTTACGTTCAAACACAAGTTCCAATTCAAACAACTTCGAAATTAAAGTAAGAACCAATTTTCAGGACCTAACAAGCATGAGTAAGGAACTTGTTTTACATGATTTTTATATTAAGGTTGTAGGTTATAAAATGATTTATAAAGAAAACTATGGGTTGCATTCGGGAAATGCCGACAGAAGTAAAAACTTATTTTACTGTAGTATAAGATAATTTTTTTTATAGGAAAAGGGAGGCAAACGAGCAGGTGGCTCACGTGATGGTAAGTGATTACCGCCGCCCATGAACACCCGCAATACCAGAGGCTTAGCAGATGCGTTGCCTCCCTTAGAGTGCCCCCCTCCCCCATAATTGGGGGAGGAGGGTGTGTGGGCCACCGGTTACCTGCACTCACCAGACGAAACGCAGAAGTTTGTTAGACTTCTACTTTACGCCGGTATTCTGTGAGGTCGTGGTACTTCCCCGGTCGAGCCGGCCCATTCATGCAACAACAAAAGTTGATGCGTGGCTCTACTACTGTTAAAATAATGTAAAATATAAGATAATATAATATAAGATAAAATTAAAAGTTTTTATTTATTTATCTAGACGCGTTAGCGGTCTGCTACATAAATGCTACGTACATGCATATATGCACACACTATACGATGACGGGTAACGGTGTCGCGAGGCCAGAGGTCTTTAAAATATGCGTACCGTGTTAATAGGAGTTTTCACTTCAAAAAAAACTTAATATCTGGTTTTAAATATGTAGCCGATGATAGCCGAGTGGTTAGGTAATCGGATTCGGAACCAGGTGGCATGAACTCGTACCAGTGAGTTTTTTTGAAACTAATATACAATACAATAACCTTAGACACTAAGGTGTCTAAGGCAACGATACAAATTATAAATCTAAAAATCTGTCAGGTTGACATGTGACCCACATTTTATCGGCGGAAAGGACTACATAAACTGTCTAGATCTCTACCCTATCATCCCTATCTGGCTACCCTCATGGGGAAAAAAACACGAAATATAACCGAGTGTTTGGGTGGTCGGAATTTCGAGTCAAGAGACCCGAGTTCGATCCCCAGGTTCGATTTCAATGGGTGTTTCAAAAAATTATGTACGAATCATATCGTTGGCTTGGACATAAAGACGGACTAATTGTTTAGACTAAGACCTCTGTCTACCCCTATGTTAGGAATGGAGTGAAGATTTTTATTTATATATAAAAAACAGAAATAAATTTATGCCTGTGAAATGTGTGTAACTTGAAACCTTTTTAATCTTCACGCATTTTCTCAGAGCTGGGATAGACCGAGGTCTATCACCGAAGTTTTGTGCCAACGTGACAGATGATGAGCCCATCGCCGTACACATATTATTTTTTGATTATATATTGATATATAATCAAACATTTATTGTATGTTCATATATAAAAAATAAAAATATATATTATAAGAAATTTAATTCTCGATTAACTTTCATTAGTTTCTTCTTACACACTTGAATATGTAACTGTTTCAGGGAATATTTTAGACTTATTTCATTTTCAACCCAAGTTAAAATTACAATTCATTATTTTTATAACTGTACGTAAATCTTCTTGAATAAGTTCGCTGTCGGAAATGATATTGGCATGGAAAACTCTTGCCTGGCATGAATATTACAAATATTCAATTCGACCTTAGTCCTGAAATGAGACTCCTGTTTGGAGCATCTGCGTAACACCCTCATCTTTATTAAGGACATTCTTTAGTGAAACGGAAAGAAACACCTGAAACTGTTGCCGTAGGTACAAGTGAGAAGCTACAGCTTATGTATAGTATTGTTAATTATTAACCAATTTGTTTTGTTTTTTTTTTTTAATAGTTTATTTACAGAAACAAAATTATGTTGGAATTTACTATACTTATTAAAAATAGTAAAATATTATTATATTTATTATTACAATATATAATATTAACTGTAGATTTTTGTAGTTAATATTATATATTGTAATAATAAATGTGCCCTTCTTCTCGTGACATGGCCAGAATGATATTTACTTTATTCACCAAAGAATATCAATATTTTTTGTAATATTTAGTGAAACATTGAGTACATTTGTAAAATTCACTTAAGTAACTTGTGTAAACCACGAAAGCACCACAAACAACCAAACTCGAGCAATATAGAAAAAATTACCCAATAACTGGTAAAAAGGGTTAGACAATTAAGTTCTTTCAACTCACATTTCATCGAACAATCATATTGGAGACAATGTGACTGGTGGTGACTCATGACTCGAGTGTAAACATTCATATTCATTATATGAACATTTGCCTTTAGCGGGATGCGAACCCGCGACCCTTAGCTTCAAAAGTAGGGTCGCCAACTAAGCTGACAGGTCTTCATGATCATAGAGTTTAACATGTGTAAAAGCAACCTACAAAAAAGGGAACAAAAAAAAACATGCAGTTTCGCTTGTTACCTGGACCAGTTTCAATACAGCGTAATATAGGAGCGTGGTCTCAATTATTAAACGATGCAATCGCCGCACTCGAACAACCCTAGCTTTAATACTTGAATACCTAGTATTTGGGTCAGGGTATATGAGAATATTATAGTACGTTACGTAATGCTATGAAATGATTGGGCATTTTTGTTTACGAGTATATCAACGAAACGTTGAAAAAGTCTAATATGAATTTCGACCTTATTGCTATGAAGTAAAGTCCACGACTTGTCAAAATACAATTGATATTATAAATAAATATAATAAAATATTAATGCGGATGATGGATATATCACGATAGATACATCATTAACTGCTTTATTTATTTATGAATTCATTGTATTTGAGTGTCAGGTGGCCTTCCATAGAAGGATTTATATACCGTGATAATGAAGGTATATATTTTCAAGGCAAACTCGACATCCATCGATTTCTTATAAACATGCAGAGTAATTAGAAAAAGCAGTTATGATTCGTCATCTCTGTATACCTCTATTAAACTATGCAATTTATGTAACATGAAAAAAATATTTTAACTATTTATTTTTATTAACTATTTATTTTTGAGAAAACGTATGAAAATACATAAATAATAAAAGTCTTACATAATTATAATATTTATTTACTTCAAAAATTTTGAACCACTACTTAAATCCTTTTCCATTCTCTTAACTAAACAATACATTGGTTCGTAATTGTACAACACTAAATGTTTTTAAAACATAGTAAGTACCCTTTTCTTAAAATATTACTTTGCTAAGTTACAATGTGTTACAAAATTATTCGACAGCATCCAATATTTCGCGGCTTCATTCGATTATTTCTTAAACATAGCTTAAGGTTTAACCAATTTCCAAAATAATAATTTTCCTTTATTTTTTTATTCATTCATACCTTTTACATATAATTTCATCAATTAAATTTCAATTTTGAAATTTTAGACTATCAATATCCTGAAAGAAACTAATGAAATCTTAGCATATACATATTCTAAAATTTTTTATTTAAAAAAACTAGTTGAAACTATTTTTTTACATATAAATAATAATTTATAAATATAATAATTTATAAATATATACCGAGGGCCAAAACAATAAAATAAACCGCAAAATATTAGAGTCATTCACCACTACATTAGAAGCAAAAAGAGATACTTACTTTTTTCAATTGTTCATAACATATTAGACTTTGAATAAAAATGTGTGATTCTTTCTTTAGGATGTTTTAGCATAAATTTAATGCAATCATACATGTATTATTTTGGTGGTTAAAATGTATGATAAATCAATACATTACGAACATTATTATCGTCTCTTATTGATAAAAATGTAGTGTTGCCATTTTCACTACAACGTGTACCTTTTACAATATTATTAAATATTTATATCCAAAAGCAGACAAAACAACACTATTTAAATAAATTACTAATAAAATCTTCGTTTTCCTATAAATAAATCATAGCTTTATTATTTGAATTTTTTTATTATGTTATTTGCTTTTTACATTACTTATTCCTATACGATGTTAGACCGCGTCATAGATAATACATACATTTACATCAAATAAAAAAGTTTGCTTAGCAAATAAAAATTTCCATAACAATTAGTTTTGTCAATTTTTAATGCATTAATTTATTTAATAAAATAAAACTATTCAATTCTCAGTTAAACGAATTGCAAAATTGTAATACAATAAATAAAATTTACAACTTTGATAAATTTCTTGTATCAGGATTTGTATTACAAGAAATTAATATGATGAAGATTATATAAATTTTAAAGAAGATTATAGAAATCTGTTCTTTCAAGTGTAGTATTTCAAAATATCTTAGCTCGTGTAAAATTATAAAATATTCAGACGATTGAATAGACAGATAATTATAAAATTTTAATCTAAAGCGTACTCATTTTCTTGCCCTGAATATTAAAATATTGTATGTTGCACACTTATTAAGTGTATTTTAAGTCAAAAAGCAGTTTTAATTAAAAGAATTCAAACATATCAGTGTTTCTATTTTATTAATCGATATAAAGACCAACAAATCCGAGAGTTCAAGAGTTTCCGAGAGAACATAAAATCATATTAATTTGTAAAGCACCGTCTCTCAACAACTGTAGCACAATCGATTCTAGACATTTCTCTGAAAATTCTCGATAAATTGACAAGCATGTTGACATCATTATTTCTACACAGCCAAAGATTAAGTATGTTCTCAGTGGGAGAACAAGTATTAGAGAAATAGTAGTAGTAAGACGTTAATTTTAATTTCTCAGCTAGCAATCTCCAATCGTTAGCCTTGGATGATTGAGAATCGAGAAGTTTACACAATATAACTCTATCCGATTTCGTCAGCACATTACATCTATAATAATTATTGTCAATATGAAAATTATTCCTACTGTTCTTGTAAACGAAATCATATCGGCCTTCTTTTTTAGAAAGCGATGAATAGTTAAATGGATTTTCTACAATATTTACAGTATAACCAGTTTCCATAGCCGAATAACTGTAACGCTTGTTGCAATTAAAATTCGAATTCAGATCATTGGTTTTGAGATTAAAGTTTACGGAATTAGATTGCTTTTGTTTTTGGTAAATTGAAATATTCAATTCCAAACAATTTATGGAATCCAGTTGCTGCAACACAAACATGCATTGCAGTGAACGTACGGTCATGTTCCAAATATGTGAATACGATAACTCCTGATACGTACCACCAGTTTGTATTTTCCAACCAACTCCAATATCCCGTACATTTAGGCACAGATCGGAAGCGTTCTCTTGGAAACAAATAGTCTTCGGTTCGCAAAGCAAAAGTCCACCAGTACGCTTCTCGCTTTCGACGCATTCGTAAAAAGCGAATGGCGTGTCTTGAAAAACGTGAATGTTCAAGTTATAAAAGCTATCATCTGCTCTCTTGGCGATGAATAGACCCAATCGCAACAACTTCGTATCGAGACCGTTGAAACTTTGTCCGATCAAAACGAAATCCGATAAGAATTCACACACTAAATAAACTTTCCCGGGGTCGACTTGAGCGAATATCGGGGTCCCGGGCGTTTCTTGGCCGAGTGTTAAAACTTTCCTCCACTCCCGCAAGTTGGCGTCTTCGGGCTTCTGCAGGATCGATAGCAGCCAGCTGGTGTTCTTTAGTGATGCACAATGTGGAAAAGACAGAATCACTCCCTTACGGAAATGAAAATTCTTCGGGCAACATCTAATAACCGGGCTGAGTTGAGTTTCACCTAATGAAAAAACATGTTGATATTTCATAAAAGTTTCGAAAAATTCATTTAATTTAACAAGACATTTATGTAAACAAAAAAATTAAAATAAATAAAATAAAATAAATAAATATCTTCACGCAATTCCCAATACAGGGGTAGACAGAGGTCTAGACTAGACAGTTAAGTCCCTTCGACCCACCTTCCACCAAAGATATTTTCGGGACAACGTGACAGGTGGTGAGCCCGTCGCCGTCTTTATGTTCAAGCCAACGATATAATTCGTACATAAGTTTTTGAGAAACCCATTGGTACGAGCCTGCCACCTGGGGATCGAACTCGGGTCTCTCGACTCGAAATTGCGACCACCCAACCCTTCAGCTATCGTGACTTTTTAAACCACAATGACTTTTTAACAAAAAAATTACTTTGGATGTATTAAAAAAGTATAATTTTATGTCAATAATAATACATATAAATCACAAACTTAACGTGGTATTCCCTATATTGCTATACCGCCTGCCACGTTCTCCCAAATAGGATTTCGTGAAATGTGGTAGGTTGAGGTGTTGTGTGGCGACTTAATTGTCTATACTTCTGACTATGGTAGTATGGCAGTAACTTACTTTAAAGTAAAAGTAAGTTACCACTGTAATGAGCTGTGGTATTGGGAAGAATTAGATTTAAAAATTAAAAACAATATTAGATAAAAATGCAACTGACTTAAAAGTTAGGTCAAAACGTACATATGCTTATAACACTATTCTACTTCCGTCGTATAACTTAACAATGGACGAGAATACACGGAGCTTTTGTAGTGCACAGTTTCATTTTATTGGCCTACTTAGAAAATACTCTTTTGTACACGTATTTCATCCGTACGAATGTTGCTATTGAATTGACTATGGCATTAAACTTTTCAACATGTTTTGACAGTATGAAATATTTATTTTTATTTATATCTTCACGTATTTTCCCAATACTGGTTCACAGAGGTCTAGATAACTGAGCCATTTTGACCCACCTTTCACTGAAGCTTATTTGAGACAGTATGAAGTAGCAGAAAGAAATACATATTAAAAGAAAAGTTGGCATTCTATTGTAAAGGCCAACTATTGAAGTTGTCCCAAACAAGCTTCGGAGGAAAGTGTGTCGGTCGATACGGCTATATTGTCTAGACCTCTGCCTACCCCAGTAAAGGAAACTGCGTGAATATTAAAAAAAAATGTGACAAAGAAGGCCGTGAATTATTTTCTATATCCATGTGAGCTCGAAGTCGTGAGTATTCGGATATGAAGAAAACGAAGGAAGCGAAAGCCAAGTATCAAGAACCTTACATAACTTAACCTTAACGTAATACTTGGCGAGCTGATCTTTCTGGCTACCCGTTAGAAATCATGCGTAAAGGTATAATGATAATAAAACATTAATAATATACTGCAAAAAATATCATCAGGCTGTTACCAATACAGGGGTAGACAGAGGTCTAGAAAATTAGTTTTCCTTTCAATCCACCTTCTACCGAAGACATTTTTGAGGCAACGAGACAGAAGGTGAGCCCATCGCCGTCTTTATGTCCAAGCCGATGAGACGAAGTAAATCGTACATAAGTTTTTCAAAAAACTGATTGGTACGAGTGTGCCACCTGGGGAGCGAACTTGGGTCTCTTGACTCGAATTCCGATCACCCAACCACTCGGCTATCGTGCCTCGAAGTTATAACTGGGAGACTTGATCAATATCTCTCCATTGCTAAATACCTCAAAACGTAGATGATATTTTCAGACTAGAATTTCTAAATTTAGTACAGAAATATTTGAGACAATATTCCCAATCGGAGCTAGATTCTCGTAACATTTCCAATGAGGATTCTAGATGAAATTGTAGACTTCAAAACGCCTTGTACTATTTAAATTTGAAGAATTTTAGTATGATGAAGTTACATACAGAGTCACTTATCACATCAATTATATAATAAATATTATAAAGAAAAGTTGTTTTAGAAATCGATTTTCAAGTATACCAACTATTGTAAAAAAAAAATAAAAAACATTGGTCGGACACATCCGTTTGTGTAGCGTCTTTTCACTTCCGAAGTGAATGGCTGTGGACTCTCTACGGGTAAGTGTTTGTTCAGGGGTCTGTCCGCACTTGTAGAACAAATGTGTGCCGTTCTGTCGGGTTCCTTCAATGCCGACTGCGTTCTATTTTGATGTCGAGATGAGAACGGCGGAATGGAATATGATCTTGCATAGTGCAATAGTTGCGATGTAATAATCTTTTATGTTTGAATAGGATTGTTTTTAATACATCCTTTTTAAGTTTTTTATGTATCAAAATATTACTGAGTTTTTAAGCTAAAACGTGCCAATTTTAACTTTTATTATTATTTATTTTCGAGGCATAGCTAGGTTTAATTTTGTTATTAAGTTTCCTCATTTTTATTTATTGTGTTGTGTACTGTAAATGTTTTTTCTTTTTATTTAGCGTCAGAAATGGATAAGAGTGTTTTAATGACCCTGACGACACTTACGCGCAGGAATTGTCTATCAAAAAAAAAAAAAAAATAAGAAAATTAGTGAAAATAGCGTTTATATGGTATTTACCTTCTTGTAATAAAGGCCTATTCCACTCATAGTCTGTGACCTCGATTGAAAATAATTCCTCCCCCTTGTCGACTACACCATCAGGGATGAATAAGCTAACACCACACTTGTCCAGATTTAGCCAATCGCCGTCACTTTTTATTATTTTCGATGTTGCTGTCTCCAGGTAGTTAATGCCAGTAACCTTAGAATTGACCGATGCGTTATTCTTTAAAGACGGAGACATTTCTATACTTTCATTGCCATACGATGAACCGGCTGGAAATAAATTATATGTTAAAAATTATGCTAAATTTATGGATTACGTAAGCTTTATGTTAAGCAGTTTAAGTAGACTGAACACTAAGCATCTGAAATGTGTTTTAGAATTCATTCAGTTAATTATAATTAGAAAACTAGTAATTTTCAACAAAAGAATTTACGTTTTATATTTTTAAAATTTTTGAGTATAATATAATTTATGTGTTAAATATTTCTCAAAACATTTCTTTAAAATAATGTAAAATAAAGTCTTTAGGTAATTTTTTAAATCCGACCTCATTATGTGCGTAAATAAAATTTTATCAAACAAATTCTTTTGTCTTTTTGTTGTATTTTGATATTTATTTTATAGATCTGCACAAATTGCAATTATACTATATTAACTGAAATAAATCTAAGAGAAATTTTAGGTAATTAATATTGAATTCTTTTTTTATCTAATTATGAATCTGAGCTGCTCCAAATGACGAGAGTGACAACTTATAAATTGTAAATTACGTTATGGTGTTAAGTCTTCTTTAGCATTAGCTGTTTGGTGTCAAGTATAAAACTCACAGCTCAAAAAGCAGCTGGAATCAGATCTATCTGACTCCATATTATCCTTGCAAGCGTAATTCCGTTCGCTGGTGTTACGTTCAGATCTTACCTCATGGTCTATTGGTGAAATATAGCTGCAAGGAAATAATACTGTGAATACATTTATACCATGTAAATAGCTAATCAGTCAGTATTAAAAAAGAAGACGATCCGATAGCCTGGCTTATAGTAACTCTGCTTTCAAAACTAGGGGTAGCGAGTTCGAATTTTGCTAAGAGCAAACTGTTAAAAAATAATGTGATGAATATAAATGTTTGTACTCAAGTCATTGCTACTTATATGCTATAAATAAGGACGCATTCACATAAACTGCTCTCATCCCAAAGTAGCTAAAGTACATGTGTTATGAAATCGAAAACCAAGAAGATACAATACATAGATACAAACACCCAGACCCCGTCGTCCCCGATTAACTCGTCCGGGTATCGAACCCGACTCCTCAGAGATTGCGTTACCATGAAAAACGGCGCGTACGCCACTCGTAGACGGAGGACGTCAAAATTTAAAGCATAAAACAGATAACGATATGTTTTGCGATTACAATAATATTTAAAAGCCTGTTTAACACACGTCCATTTCATTAACATTTAAATAAGTGCCGACAAAACGAATCCCACATTACGGTACATTGAAATCGCAGCGCAATCCGGCGGTCAGATCGAAGATCTGTATCTGAACTATTTATGTACTGCATTCAGTGACGTTGGAATTAATTACAAATATGTACTAGCGGTGTCCAATCCTCATTTACATACTGATGCATGAATATTGAACTGGCATTTGAATTCGCTATATCGGGATCGTAATTTAATGTTAATTTTCATTTGTATGCCGCCAATAACTTAATGATGTAGGAATTAAACCACCTAGTGTATTTACAATACACACTAGTAGTGTACAGTACTTTATATGTACATAAATTGTAGTCTGCAGCTTATTTAAAACTAAGTTGTGTCCGCGTCTTCGTCTGCGCATTATCCCAAAATTCCCGGGGGAAATAAAGGGATTATTTATTGGGGTAACTTAGCCTATACCGTCATTCGGACTCCACATACAACAATTCAGAAACCGATAGCAAAAAATTGTATTTCACCTTTTCCGCGGGAACCATGTTGGTACACAGTTTAAGACTATAATCTATCTCGATACCAAGTTTCATGCAGATCCGTTCAGCCGTTCTGGCGTGATTGAGCAACATCCATCAATCCATGCTTTCTCATTTGTAATATTATGTAGTAACATACTGTACACTACGACAGAAAGAACATGAACCTGCCCTGGTCGAGCAGCTGATTTGTTTTCCAAAAAAAATATCTGTCTGTACAAAGTATACAAAGGACACAGGTGCTACAGCTTAATATTTAACAATTGCGAAATGTCGCTCAGAAAATAAAACAGTTTTGATGGTCGAATAGCATTCAATTATATTTGTTATAACTAAAGAAATATATAGTTTGCATTATAGGTGTTTTAAAAACACTTACCTATTAGCCAACTGCGGTACTTCGTATAAATGCTCGTGCCGAGTGTTATTTGACGAGTTCGTATGGCGACGAGTTCTTCTAGAATCCACGGTTTGGAACTCTTCGTGTATCGTTAGGTCTGGTTGATTTGTAAGAGTCCTTTTTAGCACACTTCCAAAGTATTGCGTACCTTTTAAAACGAAAAGAAATTGTTTAATTACTATAAATTATATTATAATTCTTTGAATATGTAATCAATAAAAAAAGCACCTTTAATGACCAAATTACAAATCGTATATTCACGATGAATCTAAAGTTTTCGCTACATATTTAGATAAGGTGATGTTACAATATTTGTGGTCGATGGAGGTCAAGAGCTCGCCCATTTTTAAATAAAAAAAAAAAAAATTAAATTGCACGGTCTGCCAAACATAGTCCATTATTTATGGCGTAGGTCAGGTGGTTAGTGTTTGTGTGTACTATAAAACTATATCTTTTTATTCATTTTATAAACCACAACTTCAACTGTAGTAGAAGTAGTTGTGGTTTAATGGGTTTTAAAAAATATAAAGTTTTTGATTTTGAGTAAAATTACCCCCCCCCCCCATTACCAAGGATGCTGCAAAACATCCGAAAAGTGAGGAAGAAAAAAATAGTTTGTAAAAAAAAAGAAGTAAAACACGCGATAAAATCCAAACATAACTTTTAGGTGTGTTATAGATGTGCAGTGTTCACGTAATATTAAACAACTTGTAATCAACGTTCACTCAACTGAAAAATTAGAATAAGCACATTACCTGGAGGCGGTTTTACGTAAGGAGAATTTTCAGCCAACTTAAACTTCATGTACTTGATTCCCAATATGACAACAATAACAAATATGAGAAATGCAATTGACAATGCTATAAGTAATGGCCAGTATGATGAACCTGAAAGAAATTTCAGCATTAAGGAATTATGAAACAAAATATGTAAGTGTAGTCAGATACTTATACAATAAACAAAAATCTAAGAAATCAGATGATATGATGATATATATGACTTGAACACGGATTCGTACCAGCGACAACCGCCTTAAAATCTTTGTATAGTTCGCCAGTCGTGTTGTGTAGTAGTGTTGGCGACATCTGTCAGGCATTATGCCAACTTCTACCTCAATATCCATAACTTTACATCAATACTTAACGCCATTATTTTTTACTTACTTCAAATTTATTAAAAAAAAGTCACGATAGCCGAGTTGTTGGGTGGCCGGAATTTCGAGTCGACAGACCCGAGTTCGATCCCCAGGTGGCAGTACCAATGAGTTTTTCAAAAACTTATGTACGAATATCGTTGGCTTGGACATAAAGGCGGCGACGGGCTCACCACGTTGTCCCAAAAATATCTTCGGTGGAAGGTGGGTCAAAGGGACTTAATTGTCTAAACTTGACCTCTGTCTACCCCTGTATTGGGAATTGCGTAAGATATATATATATTTTTTTTTAATTTATTAAAAAAACTTTAAAAAGCTTAAAGTATGAAGCCTTGTTAAGCTGTTGGTTATTAAATAAATGAGAAATTTAAAAAATCGTCTGATTTATTGTCAAAGCCGACCCATACTGAATTTAACAGAAATTTGACAATTATGGTGTTTCACGTAACAAATTGAGTTAAACATTGTAAAATTAATGAAAAATTTAAAAGTTTCATCAGATACAGGCGGGATTGGAAATCGCGACCTGCCCCGTACCGTTGCAACATTCTTATCACTCATCTACCATGTCCCACATAAATTCCATATTTTTAATGTCGCATTAACTTAATAACAAAGAGTCCAACAAGGCTTACATACTTTAAAATCATTATAAATATATCTTAAACATTAAAATAAAATATTTTAATGCCATTCCCAATACTGCCGTAAACAGAAGTCCAGTCATTTAAGTTATTTCGACCCACCTTTCACCAATTTTTGGGACAAGGCGACAGGTGGAGAGTCTTGCGCCGTCTTTACACCCAAATCAACGATATAACTTCTACATAATCAATCTATAAAAACCCATTGGTACAAGCCTACCACCTTCCGATCGAACTCGGGTATCTTGACTCAAATTCCGATCACACAACCACTCGGTTATCATAACTTCCATCTTAAACATTAGTTTAAAATACTGTAATACAAACCGTCTGCAAGGAGTTCAGATTTTGAAGTCCTGACACAGTGCGGACACTGGGCTACTTGATAGTCCTTTCCCAAGCACGCGGTACTCGTGAGACACCGCCGCCTCCTAGTTTGAAGGCAGTCGGTGTCGCATCTCGACCATTCCGACCATTGGGACCAACGACCTGAAAGTACTTTTTATTTAAATTAAAGCGATACGATGAATTGGGCACATTCGCCGAGCCGATGACATTTTTGGAACAACGTGACAGGTGGTGAGCCCGTCGCAGTGGCCAAGTCAAAAATAATTCGTACTTAAGTTATTAACTTGTAACTCATTGGTGCGAGCCTGCTACTTGGAGATCGAATTTGGGTCTCCTTACTCGGAGTCCCGATCACCCAGCCACTCCGCTATAGTGACTTTATTGTTTTAAACAAATCAGGAAAATCTATTAGATATTTTCGGAGATTGTCGTGAGTAAAACGTAACACGTGAATTATATGTGACAACAGTGGCCGCACCAATGAGTTACACAAAAATGACAACAGCGGCCGCAGTAACAAGCACTTTACACTCTGCGTAAATCCGTCACAGGCCTTCTCAATTTTAATCTGATATTTTCTGAGTATTTTCCGCTTATTACGCCATCTATCGGTTTTCATTACGATGTTTAATACTTTTCCCATAGTTCCTCTCACTCTTACGATATCTAAGTGAAGAAAGAGCCCAGTATATATTCTTACGCCGTTACCGCACAACCCGATTGACAACAAATCCTCATAAATATCATAAACACTTCATACCTAATAAAATGTCTGAAGATTCGTCGGCCAACTCGTCCAATCCATCATAAACATCTGAAAAGTTTTTACATATGAACATTTGCTGCGCGATTTATAAAATTAATTTATTAAAGATTTTATTAAATACAATGCAAATAAATAAAATATAAACACTGATAGCCTTAAAACTAAATCGATTCCAACAGACTTATGTACTGCACGCCTGATAGTACATCTCAGTTATCAGTCTGAGTGATATTGATATTTTCGTAACATAATTACGAGTATAGCTGTCTAGTCTATGACTAGACTAGTCACGATAGCCGAGTTGTTGGGTGGTCGGAATTTCGAATCGAGAGACCCGAGTTCGATCCCCAGGTGGCAGTACCAATGAGTTTTTCAAAAACTTATGTACGAATTTCATCGTTGGCTTGGACATAAGGGCGGCGACAGGCTCACCACCTGTCACGTTGTCCCGAAAATATCTTCGGTGGAAGGTGGGTCAAAGGGACTTAGTTGTCTAGACTTGACCTCTGTCTACCCCTGTATTGGGAATTGCGTGAAGATATTTATTTAATTTAATATTTAATTAATTATAATAATTACGAGTATATCACATAAAGAAGTATTAAGGATCGTGACACTTGGCGATCTGTTCCCTCTGATTACTCTGCCAGGGACTACGCGTGTAGATATTCTTTATGTATAGTAAGAGGAGGTAAAACGGTTAGATGTTGAACTCCTTCTCCATCCAGGAGTCATCTTGGTTGTCACCACACTCTCACCTGTCTATGCCGTCAAATAGTAGTTTAACAACTGCTACAATAGTGTGTTTAGGTTTTAAAGGTATAGACAGTCACTTTAATCACGGATCATTATGTGAGGCATCCCATTTCTAAGCATCGGTAACATTATGCTTTTGAAATGTGCCTGCTCGTGTAGAAGGCACGAGAGCCACTTACGACCAGTTGAAATCTTAGCTCGTCGTCCATCCTATTCCCATTAAAAAATAGTATATTTTCAAGTTCTATCCGCTATTACACAAAAACATATAACTACAAGTTGTACTTGTATCCGTGGACGTGTTGTGTGTACACCAGCTGTCATGGTGTCAATTTCTCTGAGGTTCGGGGTTCAATTACCAGACGGATCAATGTACAAAACACTTTTTATTAATTGTGAGCTACTTAATTTGGGATCAGAGTAAGTGATGATGTCCCTATCTATCTATTCATATATGTACTTAGTAAGCACACTGCCTACCAATATTCATTACTTTAATTTATAAATTATAATTATAATTTAATTTATATTTATATTTTTAAGATATGTGTTATATAAACTTTGTAATTATTTATTTGTGGTGTACAATAAAGTATATACATACATACATACATACATACATGTTTATTATTATTACGAAGTTACCTAAATCACAGTCCAAACAATCCTGGGTCTTCTGAACACTAGCTCCAATACATGGTTGTCCACCGTTGAGAGGCCTTGGGGCTGTGCAAGTTCTTTCCCTTCTCCGACCAACTCTCCCCTCGCGTCTCTCTCTTGTATGGCCGGCGCAGTAGCAGTCTACCCAATTGGACCATGCTGTCCAACCACCATTGACTATGTAACAATCAAGCAAGCGGTCACGATAGCCGAGTTGTTAGGTGATCAGAATTCAAGAGATCCGAGTTCGATCTCCAGGTAGGCTCATACCAATGGGTGTTTTCAAAACTTTTGTACGATTTATATCGTTGGCTTAGACATAAAGACGTAGTCAAGCTCACCAAATCTCAAGTTGTCCTAAAAAAGGTCTTCGGTGGAAGCTGGGTCTAAAAGACTTAATTGCCAAGACCTCTTAATTGCCAAGGCCTACTCCTGTATTGGGAATGGCGTGAAAATATTTACTTAATTTTTTTTTTGAAATCAAGCGGATAGGTGAGCACCAAACTATTGCTCAAAATTAATAAAAACATTAAGCTCTAAACAAACAAAGTTTTGAAAAGAATAGTTTTTTTGTAGTTCTGTACCGACTTAAGTATATACTATCCCATTTACCCGAAGATGTCATTATTATAGAGTTGTTATCATAAAAAAGGGTGTGTTATAAAATCATAATACTCGCTTCGGAATACAAAAGTAATTGGCATATATTACATGGTTCCAAGAGAAAGATCACCGCTCTCCCTCCCAAAAATGCCAGCACAAACTTTACTGAATGCACCACTACACAGGCACTACACTCGTTACACCACCAACGATAATTACTCGACACGTTTTTCGCCTCTTAACGAGGCATCACCAAGTAATTTAACTCAACGATGTTGCATTGTTTAATGATGCCTTGTTTAGAGGTAGAATATAATTTTCTTATAATATCTATAAAAATTGTCAAAATTAAACTTATCTGTGACGGATAGCGTCACTAATACGCACTTTTCTCTGATTCTCAAATGTGTAGTTCTCCTAGTTGAGAAGTCTCCTCACATGTGTGGCCAAAGTCTGTCTGGGCTCTAATAGATAATATGGTATATATAATATGTTGTAAGTATTCTATCCACTTACCGAAAACAGTTAAGAGAGCGGGTTCGGACATCCTTTTCCCGGCTAAATTCTCTGCGACGCAGGTGTAGTTGGCCATATCCTGAAAGTAGCCTTAGATAGTTTTGTAAGGAAATTAAATGTTCGTATGAAAAAACTAAACTAAGAAATTTTGAGATATCTGTTTAGTACAAGAGTAAATATTTCTGTTAAAATTGTGTGCCCGATTTTTTTAAATGGATATGTGTTCTCTTCATTCATTCATATTTCTCCGCACCAAATGAAACTAGAACCTTTGTCTATTAAATATTTGCAAATAGATTAAAAGAGAGTTCTAATCTTCTCCAATGATGATTTCTGCAGCCCATGAACACTTGCATAAACTTCTTATTGATTAGACGAAGAAAAGAGGTCGTGACTTTTTTTCACGTTTCCACTCTATACTCACTCTTAACAACTTTCAAACCAAAGCAAAACAGTAATTGAGGCACTGACCTTCAATCAGACGAGTACTCCACCATGTATTTATTATATCTTTACGCATTTAAAAATACTACTACCCCATGTAGTCAGTGAACTGCATGTTTCAGTCCCATATTTTATCGGGGCTAATATGGAACAACGTAACAAGTAATGATCATAAGCTCACAAGATGGCGACAGCCTTTTCAATATTATATTTTTTGAAATTGCGAGCTCTGCCCTCCGGGTTTTACTCACCCATAAAATATAACAAACATAACTGCCATAAATGTTAGTTTAATTCTTTAAAGAAATAGGACTATTTATAAATCACAAAAGGCTAACAACCAGAACAGAAAATTCAACGCTATCGGACATAGGATTCGTGAACTCATAGAAAACGAACACATAAACGATAATTTTTATGTATTACGAGTAGGTAACATCGCATCCATTCTCTCTCCATCTAACAGTCAAGTCGTTCAATATCTTAATTCTTAACAATCCGAAGATAGCAGATATTATAATTTGAAGGTAAGCAATGTACATTATTAAATATTCCAAATTTAAACAGAAATAAACATGGAGATAATACAAAAGCGAGTTCAAAAGGCAGGAGCATTCATTTCATTGTATTTCTGTGTACCAGATATTCATTTCCGTGACCGAAAAAACTGAAGCGTACACATTTCAGTAAGCAATAACAATCCGTATACAATGGATTATAAGGGAATGTGGGTTCAAAAATGCGGGATAATTAAAAATTTTCACGATAAAATATGGATGACATCCTGATAAATTCGGCCATTGTTTTAGTATATTTTGCGCGCCAACATTTTTTTTATGAATAAAAAATTTAACATAGTGGCTTTTCCGATGTCTCGTTAATATCTGGCTGCTGTTTGCATGTTTTATATTTTTGTTTTTAATTAACTTTAGCTGGCCACGTTTGGCTTTACAACGTATAACGAAAACTCTATGTCTTAATTAAATTTTAGTAAAAAAATATTAAAATTGTATTTTCTCATTAGGTGTTAGGGCTTTGGTTACTGTGTAAATTCCTACGTGGTGGTATATTCATACCACCTCATTTTTTCCGTGATTGTCGTTACGGGTGACTAAGGGACATGCATTGAAAATGTTATTTGCTTCCGCAGCACCCAATTTCCCATACTGAGGTAGGCAGAGGTCTAGACAATGCCCCCTAGCCCCACGTTTTCACCGAAGCTTATTTGAGACAACGTGACAGTTGGTTAACCTATCGCCGCTTAAAGTCTAAGGTAACGCGACAACATATTTACAAATACATATATATTCACACATACATTTTTTATGAAATACATGCATATAAACGTCCATGACTCGAATAGAAACATTCATATTTATCGCACCAATGTTTACCCTCATGGGATTCGAACCCTCTGCCCTTAGCTGCGAAGACATGGTCGCAACCAACTCGAACGTACAGTAAATTCATTCACACTACAACTATTACCTTTCTACATAAATAAACAAATGGAAAAAATAAAACAAAGAATTATATAAAAATATAACTATCATTTCTAAAACAGATTTGCGTGTTGAAAACTAAACCTCATCATTTACCAATAGAGATGCTTGTTTAATAACAAGGTCCCCCTCCTTGGTGACCTGGACATTGTCATCGACGACGACCGGCGCGCCGTTCTTGAGCCAGTAAAGTTGAGCGAAGGGTGCAGCTGGTGGTGGTTCGCAGCGAAAGGTAGCTGAAGAGTATTGCTTCACCAGTTGTGATTGAGGCGCCACAGAGAAATGCTTCTTTATATCTAGAAATTGTTTTCTTATTAATTTTTGAGCCACATTACGCATCGCATTTCATAAACAAAGATTTCTTCCAGTCATTTACACATTTATAATATCTTCACGCCTATACGAGGATCCCGAGAGGTTGAGACAAGTTGGTCCTTACAACTGAACCTATTTTGTGACAACGTGACCAATGGTGCGCCTCTCGCCGTATTTATATCTAAGCCAATGAAATAAATTGTACATAAGTTTTCAAACATCTACTCTTCATAAATATCTGTAAATAAAAGTCTACCTTCCATCCCCAAGGATTGAACTCTTTTTATGGCTACTATTGTAAAGAAAACATCGACTCTTTTTAAAATAATAATAACTTGAAAACAGTTATATATTTCTCACGCATTTAAAGAAAGCCGATCAACCTTCATGTGCAGTTGGTTAAAAGTAAGGATGGCAACACTTATTGTGACTGTTTAAAATTATTATTGGCTTGCATTTAACTAGGAATGTCGTAAAAATTTAAAAAATAAAAAAAAAATGTTTGTTAGCTTTTCATTTGTGCTACAGACATATGTCTTAACACCAAAGTACTCTTACAGTAACTTTTACGGTTAAAATTTTATGACACTCAAATAAGGTGATATTTTAAAAGGGTTTAATTTTATTTTATGTGTCTCTTAAAATTTTACATTGCATAGTACCACAATGGATCAAAAAATATTTTATATTTTCTTTATAAAATAGCTCAGAGTTTTCTATACATTTTTTGTATCTACACGCACAATCCCTGACGGCATATCCAAAGCATCGCCAACTGTCGCGATCCTTACATACCTCTTTCGCTTCTTGCATATTCAATACATGAAAACGTGAAAAGACAATTTCGTACTGTTATTTTAAACAAATTGCCGGCATCTAAAACACAGTATAATATCTAAAATAAATTAAACTAAACAAAAGTAGACATGACACACACAAACTATACATACTGACAAATTCCAAACATAAAGTAGTCAGTATAGTGTCGTCAGAGAATATATAAAAACTGTGTCTGTTGCCAGGAAGTCATACACAGTAGAAATTTTCGATAAATATTTCCCAAAAATATCTTCGATGGAAGGTGGGTCGAAACGACTTAATTGTCTAGAACTCTTTCTACCCCTGTATTGGGAATGGCGTGAAGATATTTTTAAAACATTGCCACTTAATAATTATTTATATGACAGTCGAACTTTGAAGACTGTAAGGGCCACTAGTAAGCTAAATTACTCACAAGCTAATTCAATTGTAGCCGGCTGACTTCTAATATTCCCTTGGCTGGTCCAGGCGAAACAGGAGCACTGGTATTTGTCACTTCCGAAATATTCCTCCACTTGCTCTCTAGTCACTTTGTATTCGCCCTCAATAATTCTCACGCCGGTTTGCGGATCGACAAACTCAAAATTTACGCCTTCAGTTTTCTCACCGTTACATTTAAAGTACACCTTAAAAATAAATCACTTATTGAAGATATTTTTTATAGAAACTATAACTATAAAACAGAACAATAGTCAAACAAATGAAGTATAAATTCTAAGCCGATTGCTTAATGATCCTAAAAAAAATCTTCACGCTATTCCCAATTCCCCCCGCATTGGGAATAGACAGAGGTCCGAACAATTAATTCCTTTCGACCCGTTATGTTTTTTGCAATTTGGGACACAAAATAAAATCAAAAATTTATAATTTTGACTTTTACTTTGAAATAGATTTAAAGGCCGCTTCCTGCATTTCGCACATCATTTTCACGTAAGGTCTTTTGGAACTTTGTAAAGCTGTGCTGTTTGGACATCGAAAACATTATCAATCATGTTTTCGATGTCCAAGAAATTGAAATGTTATATTTCAATTTCTTCATCTCATTTTGCTTTTGGATTTAATTTCTTCGCAAATTATATTTTTTATTGTGACATCGATTAAACTTTAAATATAACGTAAAATATTAATCTCGGATTTGAGTCAGAAAAGTTAACTGATCAGAGCACTATTAAATTATCGAGTAGTAGTGCCTTGAGTGTCCTCCAACCAACTAACACATATCCGCGAAATATTAAAATAATTATATTAATATAGAAATATTAAAAATATGTCTAAGCTATCTCTCGCGTCATCGTACGTGCTGAAATTTCTTCAGTAGCTTTTCCAGGAAAAGCAACCCGTCCTTCAGATTTCAGATTGCATAATAAACAAATTTAATTTCTGTTTAGAAATTTAGTCATGAAGCGGTAAGAAAAACACAAAACTACTTTTGCAATTAAAACATACAGTAATATATAAGTGGGAAATAAATATTACTGAGGAGTATAAATTAGGAAACGTGGCGCTATTCGCAATACCATAAGAAATTCAATTTTAATATGAATCATTTGAGTATAAATATATACTTATCTAAAATATATATTTATCTGGAAATCATTACAAAGTAATTTAATGTAAAAAAATCACTAAAAGACTAAACAACATTCCAGAAAAAAACACAAAACCACAAATCTTATGTATCCTTCATAGTTAATTATTTATAAACGTAAAAACGGTATTTGAGACCTTAACAAAGAGTTAAAAATTATACTACAAGAACTATACTTACATCCAAAGCATTAGCGGCACGACATTTCAACGTTGCAGCTTTATTTTTGACAACGTAAGTATTTTCTGGTTCTAATAGGAATATAGGAAGATTATCTTTGGCTGTGTGTAAAGGAATTTTATCATCTATTGGTAGAGCATCATGTGAAGTGTCGGGCACCTGAGCTGAATCTGGAGTATCCTTATAATTTGCATCTTTGTTTTCATAATCATAATCTAAGTATGAATTTTCATCCTCGTCATCTTCGTCCTCATCGGTTTCCTCATTATTGGGGAATACTGGCGGTAGAAAATAATCTCTTGCCTCGTTATTGGGATGATTGGTTAACTCTAATGGTTTACGATTTACATTTTCATTCATATGCGTTTTATGGATATCATCATCTACTTGATGGAATTCTATAGAAAAAAGTATGAAAGATGTATTACTTCAAGTTAAGTTAAAGATATACGCGAAACAGTTTATTAGGTACAATTATTTTTAAGTACTTTTAGGTTAGCTGTTAAAAAAAGTGATTACAATGGACTAAATATAATATTTACAATTTTTTCCTTCACTTTCAGTAATCCAATTACGTTTAGTAACATTTACTGAGGAATATTTAAAAAATAACTAATATTTAATAAGGAAAGTGATGAATATGTGCGTTTTCAGCTTACCTTTTGCTGTGAATTGCCCATTTACATAAAATGTTTGCGAATAAATAACTAAGAGGAATGTCCACAGCTTTACTTCCATTTATATATGTATAACTTACAAAATTATTTAACAAACCAAGAACTGTTTTATAGAACCCATAATGTCCCATAACTATGTTTATTGCGGATCACATTTTCATACAATAATAAAAAAAAATAAAAACAACAAAACTGTTTAATATTCCACAAATAACAGTGTGATATATAACATTTTAAATCTCATTAATACATAAAATGCAAATTTTACACCGCACTGTCAATGTAAAAGAAAATGAACGGACGTATTTTTGACGAAAAAGTTTTCGCAACTCAACCCCAGAAGCGCTAGGTGTCAACCCCGTCGCGATTCCAATTCAACTAAGGCCGAGGGGATGAATGAATTGTTCCAAACTCTCATAAACTTTACTGCGCATGCTACAAAGTCTCCTAAACAGTGTAATAGAATAACTACATATCAATATACTTAAGCTAAAAAACACTGATACAGTGCTTTCTCATATGATTTACAAAATAGATTTTTCAAACAACAGTAATATTTAAAAAATATATATTAAACTTGATATACTTCAAATAAATATTTAATCTGGTTGAACGTAGACTCCAGAAAACAGTTGCTGCTTCGACGCAAGTACAAAAAACAAAAACGGATGATTGGCCTCGAATATTTGATGTTCGCTTAAAGAATACTTCCATATTATTAAAGCTGAAACACGCGAAGTAAAATTAATTGTTGCATGTGTTTAAAAAAAAGTATATAACTACATTACAATGGGGTGGCTTAAATTCCATACACAAAACTAAACAAATATTTATTAAACTTTGTGCCATCTTATTGTATTATTCGATCCCGAGGTGTTTTCAAAAATTTATGTACAAATCGCTGGTTTGAAAATAAAGATGGCGACCGCCTCACCTCCACCTGTCACGTTGTTCCAAACAAAATTGTCTTCGGTGACTGATGGATCAGAAGGACTTAATTTGCTGGACCTCTGTCTACCCCAGTATTGGGAATAGCATGCAGGTTTTTTTAATGATAATTTTACTTAAAACACACGCAATAATGTATTAATTTAGAAACATAATCATCATTTGAAGATAGGATGACACTTACCATTGTTGTGATATCTTCAAATGATAATTATGTCCAGGTTCTACTAATTGAAACAGCAGACTATAACAATGATTCAACTATGATTATTATTAAATTATAGAAGCTAATTTAATGTCATAATGTCACCGCCTAGGCTCATGATGTGAAACTATTCACAGTTGTATGTACAATATACGAGTAACCAAGCTTTGTTTGGCGTTAAAGGATGGTGCTATAACATGTTTTCTATTTATTTACAAGGATTTTCTCAGACATTGATCCTACTTAGATTAATAGAAAATGATTGATAATATATGAATCATTTTCAATTAATCTACAATACGTAATCTACAATAAATGAAGTCACGATAGCCGAGTGGTTGGGTGGTCGGAATTTCGAGTCAAGAGACCCGAGTTCGATCCTCAAGTGGCCGTACCAATGGGTTTTTCTAAAAACCTATGTACAAATTATATCGTTGGCTTGGACATAAAGACGGCGACGGGCTCACCACCGGTCACGTTGTCCCGAAAATATCTTCGGTGGAAGGTGGGTCGAAGGGACTTATATGTCTAGACTAGACCTCTGTCTACCCCTGTATTGGGAATTGCGTGAAGATATTTTTTATTGATAATAAATAAATACATATATAGGGACAACATCGCATACATTGCTCTGATCGCAAAGCAAGTTGCGAAAACAATTGTATTATGGAAACAGTAACAACGAATCGAAAGTACTAAATATAAAAACCACTATTGAAATACAAATATTGACCGACTAGTTATTGAACTTATGACATAACAATGAATATATTTATATTTAAGTTATGCAATTATCAGTGCAAATGTTTTTATTTGGTAATATAATTCCACTTAAAACCTTAATTTGGAAAAAAAGGGAATATTATAACTATAAAGTACACAATATTTGGAACTGTCAGCTCATATAAACAATTACAACTCATTAAGAACTAATAAATAAATCATTCTGAAATGATATAAACATAAACAAAGTTAATCTAATCGTCTGTTCAAACGAAGCAAATTGAATTGCTATAACACGCAAGGGGTATTATCAAATGAAAAGTGCAAACGTAACACTATTGAATATAGAAACCAATTAATACCACTAACTGTGTGTATATCAATCGGTTGACCTAATATGAACCTTAACATCATGTAACCGTAGTTCAGAATCATGAAGCAAAATAGACCACGGTAAACAAAACCTTTTCTAAGTTAAAAGGTTAGCTGTAATCTTGCTCGTTGTTCGTATATATGGAAAAATTACCTAAATAGCGATAATATATGCATGCAAACAGTTGCAACACTGTTATAAAAAAAATATTTCATTGTCAACTTAGGAAAAGTAGCACTCTACTAGGCTTTTTTCTAATATGAACGATTATGTACTCGTACATAATCAGCATTTGGTTATTTGGATACAGAGTTTTGATAATTTTACATACTAATTTTATCGTTGATATTAATTAATTTAATTATTTTACTAGAGTTTTTTAAAGTATGTGCAATCAAATGAAATACATTTGATCTACCCCTAGCCACAATCTGTATCAACCCAATTTGCAACAATTTTAAGTAATAAACGACATGCCATTATGATCCGCAATATCTGTAAATATTTTGCATTTACTTTTTACACATTCTGTACACTTTTGACTTTCCAAACTAACAATTTTTAAAATTGAAATGGTTAACATAAGTCGACAATATTTTTAAAATCTAGACTTCATAAATGTCTAAGTTACGATAACCGAGTGGTTGGATGGTCGGAATTTTGTTGTTGGGTGACGGAGTTAAGAGACCCGAGTTCGAACCCCAGTAGGCAGGCTCGTACCAATGGCTTTTTTCAATAACTTACGTACGAATTATATCGTTGGTTTGGATATTAAGACAGCAACGGGCTCACCACCTGTCACATTGTCCCGAAAATATCTTCGGTGGAAGGTGGGTCAAAGGAACTTAATTGACCAGACTAGACCTCTTTCTACACCTGTATTGGGAATTGCGTAAAGATATTTATTTTACATAAATGTCCACTTCAAGATCTTCACGACCTTCAGCAACACTGTCATGCACGTAAGTCTTTATCTTCATTCACGTACTGTTGACGGGAAGAGAATTCTACAAGGCATTAAGTTAGCCCTTTGTAAACCTTCTTTTAAGGTGTTTCCAAAAAATGATAAATAAATGAAAGTGTATTGAATACATTATATTACTATTTACAATATATATACTGAACAGTTGTTTCTTGAGAAATATATTACGGTAGGTAAAAGCAAAATGCAGCAGCTTGCGCCATCTCTTGTAAAACTCTAGAAAATATGTCCTGCTTTTTACATACACATGTCTACAGATGGCAAATTCTATATTACTCAGTAGATGGCGCTATGATGCAAAGAACATAGAAAACGTTTTTTTTTACATTTAGTTTCAATGTTTTTTAAGAGCAAAAGTTACCTAATCACTATGCTCTATAAACTTTTAATGAAAATCCATCCAGGACTTCACTTGTTCAGAAAGTTTTACCACGACAAATAAAAGGACGCCTGATTATGTTATTTTCCGGATATTTGCAGAACAAAGTCTTTTTTAATAATCGCAGCAACTAATTCAGTGTAATTTAGCCTCGACGAAGCCAAATTAATAACATATAATAAAAAACTAGTACATATATAATACACGCAAAAAAAATATAGTGGAACGGTAAAATCAATCTCCTTTTGGACAAATTGTTTCAAAACAATTTCTCAAAACTGTTTATTGAACTTTTACGGGGTTAAAGTCTAAACGAGCAATGCAAAGATACAACTGAAGAAGGTTTCACTCATATCATTGTGTAACAATAATTTTCAAGGAATTAACATATTTTATCTTTAGAAACGGGAACTTTGTTGTTTTTGTGTGTGTTTTTAAATAAAAACTTCTTAGTTATCGTTGTGATTTGAAACGAAAAACCATCACTAAAGAAGTCAAAAAGGATTAAACAATAATGAGAGAGAGAAACTTTTGATAGGAGACATCAAGGAGTGCAAAGAGTTTATCCATAATCTTATTTTTCTTAAGTTTTTTGTTACAGCGCTTTATTGAACAGACGTTAACGAATAAGAGGAGCACCAAACGAGTGCTCAAACATAGATGCGTTGATGTAATCATGATTTCATGGAAGTTTATTGTTGTAGGCAAGAAAGGTTTCTGTTGAGCTAAGAACAAATTTGTATTTCTTTTGAGCTGGGTCTGGGATTAATAAAATACCACAGTTTCGATACTATAAAAATATTAAAAATAATTTAATAAATCAGTTGAAAAACACAGTAGTAGAAGAATCGCAGGTTTATTGCAACTAATAATGAGAAAATGAAAAAAAAAAAGAAGAGAATTAGGTAAACCAAAACTAACTTCAGAATCCAACGTAAAATTCGCGTTTGTTCAAATCTGTTTGTTCAATCAAAAAGTATAATCGCATAAAATAAATTTATTTACTTCTTAAAATAGTTAGTGAGTAAAAAAAAAGTAACAAATTAACGCGAATATTTCAGAGACTGACTGGATTCGTAAAAGACTTCATTAATACTTGTAAGATAGTATAGACCCGTTGGCATTTTATGTGAAGGAGTAATCTTTACTTAGACTGCTGCGAAAGCTTGTTTCGAACTCAACCAATGTAAGAGGGCAAAAGATATTTTAAAAAATATATAAAAACATTAGAAATGTACAGGGCGAAATCTTATTTCAGTATAATTTATGAAGCCACTCCTATCCTTCCCGCGAGTGTCGTAAGAGGTGACCTACCGACCATATTAAGGTAGCTATCATGGAAACTAACAGATAAAAATTGAGCAGACTGGTGAGTGGCAACAACGAAGTGTTAGGTGTCTGATACTGCGATCGCCAATTCGCTTTTCAAGCGTCGTGATTATGGTAAATCATAATTAAAGTGAGAGGAGGAAAGTCCCATGTCCTGCAGTGAACTTTACGGGATTTTCTGTGTGTATATACAACCATATAATTATTACTTATATGTAGGACATGCGGTAATAATATCGATTAGTCAATCATAAACGCTATGTTCAGTAAAGGCACTGAAGAAATTGTAACATAAAACATATCTATTAGTGTTTCAATATGTAAAATATTCCAAATACTCTAAAGAGATATAGACAATAAAAAGAAATCGGTAAAAACAGTCAACAGAATTACCTCTAGTATTTTCAAATATCTAAACGTAAGTTCCCATAAATAATTGTTGCGATTTAGCCATAACGTAAAATAGAAATGGGCGGTCCGCTATGAAATCAATTGCTATTGGTATCGACGCGGCCATGGCGAAGCCTGTTATCACTGAAAAGATTTTAAAATATTGCTTATTTGATACCATTTTAATAATAATTGAATAAGTGTATTACCAATAAAGTCATTTTGAAAAAAAAATGGAGTTTTGTAAGTGATTTTTTCATTTAGTGGCCAGTTAGAATTTCTTATTTTATATTTTCCTATGTATTTTTCATAAAAAGTAAATTGTACGTGTTTTTATAACTACAGAGTTTTATTTTGATATAATATTTTTGGATTTCTGTCGAAAAATTTTAGATCAAATCAAATTTTAGATCTCAAATTTTCAATTTTCGAAATATTTCCCTTCAGTTGTTTACTCTTGCGTAGGGGATTTAGATTCTTAAATTTAAACTACACCCACAAATAACAATAACACCAACAAATTAAGTTAGAGAGAAGTTAATTAATCATCAAGCCATAATTGTAGTAAAATTATTAGAGAACACTTTTAAGTTGCATAGAAATATTTTAATAAATAGTCGTCGAAACAATTGGAACAAAATTTACAAACTAGTTATACTCATACTAAAATACGCAAATGTCAGTGTCCTTTTTACAATTCAGATCAAGTTAGTTTTGGTTTCATCAGAATCATAAAAGCAGATGAAATTATCTATAGAAAAAACTACGTTTTACTTACCCGAAGCCGCCGACGCTTCAGTACCATGCTCAGTAACATCTATAATAGCTTTCTGAATTGCTTTAGATACATACAGTTTTTCTTTGCGAACTATACGAGACAGTCCGGACTTACGTCTTGAAAATAATAAATCTAATCCTATCTGTAATTATAAATGTATTATATTTATTAAATTATATTAGCTCCGGAAACAATTATTGAAACTCAAGGCTTGAGAAATTGAAACTTCGTAGGACGTAAGCTGTTAGCTGGGAATGGTTCTTTATGGAAAATTCTCAAAGATTTTCTCTAGATAAACTTGGGGAAGGTCTTTGTTCTGCTGTGACTTTTGATAGACTGCAAAGAAGAAAAAGAAGTTTACGTCCAATGAATACAAAATTCATGAATATGTATCTGCAAACTCAATAAGTAGTCGTATTTTAAACACGTATAATATTACTGAATATAAATACATACCTTTTCATACAGAACTTTAAGATTTAATTCTGATTCGATTTTAAATTTTGGTATTAACAATCTTAACTTAGTCGGTCTCATTCTATCCATTGCTTTCGCCAAAAGACTAGGATCCTCTTTTAGATGATTTAATAATTCTTTCAGATTATTTGTCTCTTTTGGTAGGACTAATATGAATGAAGCTTCTTCTCCAATGTAAGGTATCTCGACTATCTGTTTTATGAAACAATCTATGAGTATTTTTAGATATTTTAGTGTCAGTCTTGAGGTATTCATTATTGATTGTTTTAAAAGTCCTCTACTAGGTATAAGTTTCTGGTAATAGGGTTTACCACAACTTAGACCCTTTCTATCAGCTCAACCGACATGTATGTAGAAATATGATAAGTTTGACATAACCACCAAATATTTATCTCGTTTTGATCGATTCATCTTTACGTCTTCTAGTAGTTTCAATTTATGACGTGACTCTAGTAAAAAAGACTGTTGAGAAAGTCATGTTACTAACGACCAAATCGTATGAGTACCTAATACTATTATTAATCTTCTTTGTTTGTCGACACAATATATGATTTAACTAGATTACAGGTAACTGTACGTACTTTCCAAGACAACACAATTAAATTAAAAGATTTGCCGATTCGATCATTTTCCTATGAAACGATTCGGAGCCTTGTTTAAGTTCAAAAAAGTTAGACAAATAGTAACTTTTTAGAAATCTTTCGTAACACTTAAAAATTAAACTAGCGTTGTTATACTGCTATGACTAGCAATAGATTTACTAGAAATTATAAATTTTCACCAATGTGCTAGTAAAGTTCTAGATGTATTCTTTTTAAAGTTTGTGCTATATTTACCATGCAAGTGAAGCCGGCAGGTCAACGGAGTGTCTGTGTCGTCGAAATAATAATCCATGTAATAGTATTCTTACAACTTTGTACTTGGAATGTGGGATTTTGGTTCCGCAAAACCTAATAGATTACCTAATAGATACTGTCTTTAATGGATAGTAAATTCACAACCCCATTTTAAGGAATACATGATATAATTCCAATAACCCCCTAATATATTTCATTAAAATTAAGAATACAAGTAGTTCTAATATAAAAAAAATATTCACGATATCCCCAATACTGGTGTAGACAGAGGTAAGTAGAGCCTTTCATCCCTCTTTCATTGAAGACATTTTTTAGGACATAGTGACAGATTGTGATCCTATCGCCTTTATGTCAAAGCCAAAAATATAAATAGTACATAAGTTTTTAAAAGGGCAAGAACCTACCACCTGGGGTCGATCTCGAAATCGAACTCGGGGTCTCTTGACTCGAATTCCGACCACTGAGCTACCGTGACCTACTAATATTAATGGCAACCAATATTTTACCTTTTCCTATACCTTTAGTATCTGAAGTGTTTCACAATAATATTGGAGTGGAAGAGCTTGAAACAACGACACATTATCTATTAAGGTGTCGTTGTTTCAAGCTCTGTCATTCCATATTTTTACTATTTTTCAATTTTTTTTTGTGTAATTCGTTCCCTGAACATACCGTAATATGGAATCAGCCTGTGTAAAAAGTTCATACTTAAAAAACGGTGTATGTCGCAATTTCCCATTTTCATAGTATGATTAAGTTTCTCCAGGGGACAAAAATAGCAAGTATGAATAGTTATAAGAACATAAAAAAATTACCTGCGCAGATAATATATCACTATCTGTATAATTGTATGTTTCAACGTTGTACATTGTGGGCACTCTTCGGACACCTTTCGGGGAATGGAAAGGGCCGAGCGTGACGGAGTTAAACGGATACTTCCATCTGCCCTACAAAATAGCAAATCTATACAGTATAATGAGGTGTAATTTCAAAATAAAAGCTTTTTACTAATCGCACATAAATTAAATATGATACTCAAAAATTTCGTCTGTCTGTTTATTCAGGCTGATCCGAAATGACAGCAGAACTAATTTTACTTTAAGAAAAATAAAGTTCTGAATTGTATATCCGCAGGCTATTTAATTGTAATTATTGCCTTGCATTGCTATTTAAAAAAATGAGAAACTTGAAAAAATATTTAAAAAATTCTCTAAAAATCAATAACAAAGAAAGTAAAATCAAATACGCTAGCGGAATCCTTGAAAATCATATTATATGTAAATAATTATAATTATAACGAAAAATAAATAAATGATTACCCCGACATACATAATACATATGTTTAACACATACCGACAGATGGCGGAACTACCTTGAAAAATACCAGAACAAAATAAATCAGACCAATGACTGACAGCAGAGGTATCTGTCTGGCAATGCGATCGCCAATCCACTTGCCAAATGTGAAGGTTAAAGAAAATGGTCTTTATTCTGCATTGGAGTTTTAAAATCTGTTAGGTAAACATCTCTCCTTCCAATCCTTACCCACCTATTCAACTAATCACTTACTTCTTACTCGTATCCATCAAAGTGGAAGCAAGCACACGTTATACCTCTTCCTAAAAACACTTCCCCTTCTATGCTTTTCCACTTTCGCCCCATTTCGATACTGCCTTTTCTTTCCAAAGTTCTTGAGCACATAGTCCAAACTCAGCTATCCTCATTTTAATATCCAACTCTCTTTTAAACTCTTTTCAATCTGGTTTTCAGCCCGGTCACAGCACCGCTAAATCACTTATAAAAATTACGGACGACATTAGATGGGCAATAGATAATAAGCAATTGACGGTACTGGTGTTGCTTGATTTCAGTAACGCATTTTCCTCCATAGATTTCGATATCCTCTTGGCGACTCTTAAATCAATAAATACTTCATCCACAGCTATTAAGTGGTTTGATTCATATCTTCGGGGTCGCTCACAGCGTGTTCGCATTGACGATTCTTTTTCTGATTCATGCGAACTGGCTACTGGCGTGCCTCAGGGTGGCGTTTTCTCTCCTCTTCTTTTTTCTGTCTTCATTAATTCCGTTACTTCTGTCATTTCTTCCAACTTCCATCTTTACGCAGGCGACCTGCAGCTCTATCGTCATTTCTTCCCTACATAATCTGATTTAGCCATCTCACTAATAAATCATGATTTAAGTCGGATATACAATTGGTACAAATCCTTCGGGCTTGTAATTAATGCTAGCAAATCTCAGGCTATAATTTTAGGCAGCAGACATGCGCGTATGTTGACATATGTTGGATTCCTCAGTGATAGCATCAGTGAAATTGGGTAATGATGTTATACCTTATACAGAAACGGTCAAGGATCTTGGGGTTATTATCGATTCCAACTTATCGTGGCATACCCATGTTAATAAAGTAAGTCGTAAGGTTCACTTTTCTTTCCATTCGATGAAGTGCCTTCAAAGTTTTTTGCCCTTAAGAACTAAGATCACTCTGGCCCAAACGTTAATGCAACCCATCATTGCTGATGCTTGCTACTTGGATGCTACAGAGGAGCTTCTGAATAAGCTTGAGCACCTGCAAAATCTTTGCATTCGTTTTATTTTCGGTATCCGCAAGTATGACCATGTATCTCATCTTCGCAAAGATCTCAAGTGGCTCCCAATTCGTTTTCGGAGGAACACTAGGATTTTATGTCAGCTTTTTAATATCTTGCGCATGTCATCATCTCCGCCTTACCTCTGCGAGCGATTCTCCTTCGCTCGTCCATCATCTCCTCCCTGTAGAACCCATCTATAATCCCTACTTAAATTCCCTCCTCATCATAGCGCCTCATATTCCCACTCATTCTCTGTTCATGCAGTAAAATTGTGGAATGCTCTTCCTCAAAATATTCGAGAGTGCAAAACTATTTCACTTTTCAAAAAAAGAGTCAAAGAGCACTATATGTCCTTAGTAGTATAGTTTTCTGATTATTATGTTATGTGTGTTGTGTCTTATGTATAAATGTTTATATGTTTGTAGGTGTTTGAGTATATTCTATGTGTATTTTTTGTATATGTGTGTATGTATACATTTTTTTAAGTATTATCTATATTAGTATTATATTTGTACGCGCGAAATCTGCCTTTTTATTTATCCATACTCCAATCTCAGGTCTGATGGAAGAAATTTCTTAAAAAATAAGCAGTACCTTTGTTCAAAATTTTCCTCTTATTATATTTCTTCTTTCATTTATATTGTGTGTACATAAATTTTAAATAAATAAATAAAAAAATAAATAAAGAGATTACGTTTTACTTACGGCAAAATAAACGGCATTAACTATCATAAGAGATGATGATTTCGGGATTTCTTCGGCAGATATTAAATGGCGAATCATTCCATGAGTTTCCAATAACACCTGTAACCACACTAACATGAATTAACTAATTAAATAATTAACCAATTAATTAATTAACTAAATGCAAAAGATAGTGAGTTTGTAATTTTGTTTAGACATCTGCAGCAGAACCAGGCTACGTATCCATAAAAATAAGCACGATTTGGTGACAATGGGCTAGTAGCATATGGCTCGTATAATACTTCCTCTTTCTTCTTCAGCCTTTCTTTACAGCCTATCAAGAGTCCGCTGCTGAACATAGGCCTTCCCTAAATAATACTACTAATACCTAATACTTACTACTCGTATAATACATATGTATATAATACATACAAATATACTAGGTTGGTGACTACCCATAGATTATTTATACGGCTTAAAGAATAGACAGAAGTATGAGTAATATCTTTTTAGACATACACTCAATCGAACATAATAAAACATATACTAAAACATACCCAATCATTAATACTTTTTGATACAAGATCCGGCTGTTCAAAGTTGACTTTCTCGACCGCAGTTTCGAAGATTTTTTTCGCTTGTTTTGTATAATTTTTGTGAAGGCGTTGATTTTCGGATATATACAATCTGCTCGCCATATCTAATATTGCTCCTCGGAGGCCTTTTAGATCCTTAATGATAGTAGTCATCTGTTCTTTGAGCTATAAAACACGGCATCAATTTAAACAAGTAAAAGCTACAAGGGATATTTTGTTAAATGAATAATGTCACACAGGGCTGGTTTACTAATATTTCTTCTTCTTTACAGCCTATCACTGTTGAACATAGGCCACCCCCATAAAGGATAATCACGAGCCACCTGCATGCATCGACTGACCGCAATTAGGAGCAGGTCATCACTCCATCTTGTGAGTCAACGGTTTCTATTCTCATCCTAAAGAAATAATTTCTAGAAATGGCCTTTGTACAGCTGCACCGCATGCGGGTTAGCTAAGGAGAAAACACAGCACCCGAGAATGGTCCCATCTTGTGACTCATGGTCACAAGATGGGACCATTGATGGTGGTTACTCTTAGTAGACAAGGCTTAAACATCCAGAGTGAATCAAAAAACATAGGCTACAGTAAGACATTGTTATCGTCGTTCCCTATGACCCTTAACGAGATTCGAACCCGCATGCCTTCGAAGCGATAAGAGAGTAATAAATAAGAGTCACGATAGCCGAGTGGTTGGGTGGTCGGAATTTCCAGTCAAAAGACCCGAGTTCGATCGTCAGGTGGCAGTACCAATGAGTTTTTCAAAAACTTATGTACGAATTTCATCGTTGGCTTGGACATAAAGGCGGCGACGGGCTCACCACCTGTCACGTTGTCCCGAAAATATCTTCGGTGGAAGGTGGGTCAAAGGGACTTAATTGTCTAGACTTTTCAATTTAAAACTTTTAAAATTTTTCATCCGAAAAAAGAATTTCCCGATATTTCTTTCCCGCGTACCGCTTAAACAAAGCGCGGCATCTCTTCAGTCTCAGGTGCATTAGACGAGCATTAAAACAATTTCCTGTTTTTCTTCGATATGCCCGAAGCCCTAAGTCTTCATTTAACACCCTTATCACCGTGGTTCTGCTTAACCCCATCTGAAGGGCGAACAGTTTCTGCTTACGTTTGGGATTTCATTGAATTCGCGCCTTCTCAGCTTTTATCACTGCTGGAGTTCTAAAAGACCGAGGGCGACCACTTCTTGACCTGTCATCTACACTAGAGTCTTCATTGTATCGTTTGATGTTACGATAAACGAATCTTTTGGTTATATTCAACTTTTTCAGTATGTCAAAAACTTGAATTGGCGCGTAACCGCAACGATGCATCGCAATAACTGCAACACGGTCATCTTTAAGCGTCCACTCCATATTTAAAAATGAGTAAATTCTAAAAAGTATGTAGTTTTATTTTCATGAACAATTCGAAATTCGAATTCAATAAACTTTTTTGTGGCCAGCATTCTAAAGGAAAAGTTTTGACTGTGTGACAATACTTATGACCTGACTATGTATTTCGTTGGCTTGCACATTGGGACATTGAGATATCACCTATCACGTTGTCCCAAAAAATGTCTTCGGTGGAAGGTGGATCGAAAGGACTTAACTTTCTAGACTGCTGTCAAAGCCAGTGTTGGTAATGGCATGAAGACATTTTTTTTTTCAGTTACGTCTTATACTTATTAAAAAAAAACCTTGCAGAATATTATTAATTTATTACTATCATTATACCTTCACACATGATCTCTCACGGTTAGCCAGAAAAAACAGCTCGCTAAGTATGTAATGTTACGTTAAGTAAGGTTTTTGACAATATCTTCGGTGGAAGGTGGGGTGAAACGACTTAAGTGTCTAGACCTCTGTCTACTCCTGTATTGGGAATGGATGAAGATGTTTTTTATGCCTTCGAAAACAGTGTCATTACCAAGTAGGTTAACTGTTTGGAATCGTACAAATCTATGAGGTTACCTATATTATTAAGTCTTATTGTGTGAGCTGTTAATAATTCATGAATAAATAAATAAAGAAACCTTAACTATTAAAATTGACTCACGTTCTAAAAATTAGAAGTCACGATAGCCGAGTGGTTGGGTGGTCGGATTTTCGAGTCAACAGTTCGATCCCAGGTGGCAGGCTCGTACCAATGGGTTTTTCAAAAACTTATGTATGAATTATACCGTTGGGTTGGACATAAGGACGGCGACGGGCTCACCCCCTGTCACGTTGTCCCCAAAAAAATCTTCGGTGGAAGGTGGGTCAAAGGGACTTAATTGTCTAGACTAGACCTCTGTCTACCCCTGTATTGGGAATTGCGTGAAGCTATTTTTTATTTAATTTAAATAAAAATATAGCCCGTAAATAACATTAAATTTTATTTTCATTTTAGTAACAGCGTAGTTTTCTGTGACGTCGTTCTACGTGACGTTTAATTTAAGCGCTCTCATTCGCACAAAGAGTTCACAATTTTAATTATGAGCGTGCGCTCCATTCCGAAAGTTGTATTTAGTGAAAAGACAAAGAGTTCCCCTACTTCCCCATATCTTTTCCATTACAGTTTATGTCACATAGTGTACGTGAAACGTTTTCTAATATCTGTAATACTTTTGTAAACATTTCGAATAAAACAATCATGATATCCGAGTGGTTGGCTGTCCGAAATTCGAGTGAAGACACCCGTGATCGATCCCAAGGATCTACTCCTTGGTCCTCGTACCAATGCGTTCTTTCAACACTTATGTACGATTTGTATCGTAAGGATGGCGATAGGCTAGGTTATTCCAAAAATATCATCCATGAAAAGTGCGTCGAAAAGACTTAATGCTAAGTGCTTTTTAAGATATTATCAAAATGATAATCACTCTACTCACATCTGTCAATAAAATATTTATAACTATTGACACCATGCACTTCACGTTTTTTTTTTTTTTCAGTTACGTCTTATACTTATTAAAAAAACCTTGCAGAATATTATTAATTTATTACTATCATTATACCTTCACACATGATCTCTCACGGTTAGCCAGAAAAAACAGCTCGCTAAGTATGTAATGTTACGTTATGTAAGGTTTTTGACAATATCTTCGGTGGAAGGTGGGTCAAAGGACTTAATTGTCTAGACTAGACCTCTGTCTACTCCTGTATTGGGAATGGATGAAGATGTTTTTTATGCCTTCGAAAACAGTGTCATTACCAAGTAGGTTAACTGTTTGGAATCGTACAAATCTATGAGGTTACCTATATTATTAAGTCTTATTGTGTGAGCTGTTAATAATTCATGAATAAATAAATAAAGAAACCTTAACTATTAAAATTGACTCACGTTCTAAAAATTAGAAGTCACGATAGCCGAGTGGTTGGGTGGTCGGATTTTCGAGTCAACAGTTCGATCCCAGGTGGCAGGCTCGTACCAATGGGTTTTTCAAAAACTTATGTATGAATTATACCGTTGGGTTGGACATAAAGACGGCGACGGGCTCACCCCCTGTCACGTTGTCCCGAAAATATCTTCGGTGGAAGGTGGGTCAAAGGGACTTAATTGTCTAGACTAGACCTCTGTCTACCCCTGTATTGGGAATTGCGTGAAGCTATTTTTTATTTAATTTAAATAAAAATATAGCCCGTAAATAACATTAAATTTTATTTTCATTTTAGTAACAGCGTAGTTTTCTGTGACGTCGTTCTACGTGACGTTTAATTTAAGCGCTCTCATTCGCACAAAGAGTTCACAATTTTAATTATGAGCGTGCGCTCCATTCCGAAAGTTGTATTTAGTGAAAAGACAAAGAGTTCCCCTACTTCCCCATATCTTTTCCATTACAGTTTATGTCACATAGTGTACGTGAAACGTTTTCTAATATCTGTAATACTTTTGTAAACATTTCGAATAAAACAATCATGATATCCGAGTGGTTGGCTGTCCGAAATTCGAGTGAAGACACCCGTGATCGATCCCAAGGATCTACTCCTTGGTCCTCGTACCAATGCGTTCTTTCAACACTTATGTACGATTTGTATCGTAAGGATGGCGATAGGCTAGGTTATTCCAAAAATATCATCCATGAAAAGTGCGTCGAAAAGACTTAATGCTAAGTGCTTTTTAAGATATTATCAAAATGATAATCACTCTACTCACATCTGTCAATAAAATATTTATAACGATTGACACCATGCACTCCACGTTTTTTTAAAGAGATATTTTTTTATTTGCATGATTATTTATTCTTAATTCAAATTTATTAAAATTTATTTTCCGTTTTTAGTTGGATTTTTATAAAAGCGTATTTTTTTAGTTTTTGAAACTATTATTTAATTTATCAATCTTTTCTGTATGACCATACAATATTAAGATTTTCTTTTCTAGCTTGCGACTGAGTTTAGCTAACACTAGTTCGCATGCTATTAAAAAGTCGAATTAAGGCTTAGAAGGTTTATAAGACGTAATTATACCATTCTAACATCTTCACACAATGCAACCTAAAGAAAATAAAGTAATTGAATTTAGTTTTATCTGATAGCTTTCGTGTTTATTCCCCACTATCTATTGACAGTTATTGCGACGAACAAAAATCTAATTTATCCCCAATCACGGAATCACTTCAGCACTGACCGTCGTGTATAGTACACATATTACACACATACACATATTTAATATTAATTTTACATACAGTATTTAATATTAAGACTTATTAAAATACTAATTGATTAATACCGGTAATTACAAACTATTTTGTAATTAGAATTTATTCTATGTGTTTTTCCTCGTAATTGTATTTAATAAAATATTTAAAATATACATACTGTATCATTTGATCCCTCAGATATTCCTAACGCGTTATACAGTTCTGTTAGTCCTTTTCCTTGGGCTCCAAGTGCCAATTTACCGAGGGGTAATAACGCAGATATTGGCGAGCAAACACTGCTTTCATCCGGTTCCTCTAGCGCAGCTACCTATAATAGATTAATGTGATATCAAACAGTTACTGTATTTATTGTTGGGTACACACAGGACTTGTAGTTAATTTTGGAAAACGTGCGTCGTTAACAATGAATGAAAACATTATTCGTAATTAAACTTGGTTTTTTTTTACTTTTTCAAACGAGTAGGAGTCCAATGGAATCGTCCATAGGTCGAATATCATTAATTATATATATATATATATATATATATATATATATATATATATATATATATATATATATATATATATATATATATATATATATATATATATATATATATATATATATATATATATATATATATATATATATATATATATATATATATATATATATATATATATATATATATATATATATATATATATATATATATATATATATATATATATATATATATATATATATAATTTGATTTATATCATTTATTTAATAAAAATAAAATTTATTTATCGAATAATTCGTAGTGAGGTCTTTTAACGAAGAAGTAACAGTCGAAAGAAACGCCGTAGGCATCCTACCTTATGTCGCAATTTTTATTTTTCTTAAATATAAATTAAATATCTTCACACCATTTCCAATACAGGGTCCAGGATCTAGACAATTAAGTACATTCAACCCACTTTCCACCGTAGATATTTTTGGGACAACGTGACAGGTGGTGAGCCCGTCGCCGTCTTTACGTCCAAGCCAACGATATAATTCTTAAATAAGTTTTTGTAAAACCCCATTCGTAAAGCCTGCCACCTGGCAATCGAACTCGGGTCCCTTGACTCGAACAGCGATCACCCAAACACTCGGCTATAGTGACGTTTAATTTTAACAACTATATAAATATATAGCTTTGGAGCAATCACGTCATTGTGTCATTATGTCACGTATTCATTTATATCATAAAGCCCTTATAAAAAAGATTTTCTTTAAAAAATTTCTGTTATTTATTAATAGGCCTTGCTTATAGCTAAATGTGGAAACGTTTTGCGCTCCGACCGGCGGAGACATTTTAATTCTTGTTCAGCAAGTGAGATACTCTTCACATGTCCATTTCCCAATAATATTTTTTAAGGTCGAGAAGGCATCTATAGCTCCTGTTGTATTCGGAAATATTTCTGTTATATGTGCGCTGGTAAACGCTTACAATCAAGCAATCAACAGTATGTAAATATCTATAGCAGATGAAATATCGCAGTCGCACACTTTTCCAGTGCTGGTTGGTGGATTTTATACGTCCTCGAAATAATATTTTATTTCATAGTTGGTCTTATAACATTACCTTTCACAATTCCGCGTGCAAAAACAGGTAATGGTCGTATGTTACTTGGTCCTAAGAGAAGAAGAGCACCACACTCCCTTCCCCAGCTGCGAGCACTAATTCTAGAGAATACGCTCCCACCAGTACACAGGCAGTAAACTCGACACTCGGTAACATACGCCACCACTAACAATTAGGCAACACATGTTTTGCCACGAAACAGGACATTTTACCACGGGTTTCCTTACATTATTTACATCTACGTCACTTACTAAACCAAAACGTTTACGCAACTCTCCTCGAAGATCATATATTTTTGAGTATCTCTCATTTTCAGAACTTTCTTCAGAGTCGCTTGTTTCATCTGTTTCTTCCGTCTCCTCATTTTTTGCCTTTTTTGCCATTAATCCAGCAAGTATAAATGAAAACACTGTAACTGCAACCATAGGATTTAAAATTGATTGTCATTCGAATTTCACACATATACGTAATGGGCTGTCACAATTCGCTCCAGGACATGTTTAGGCTATTCCCATAAGAAGAATATGCCGTAATCGCCACGCCTGGCAAAGTGGATAAGCGATCGCAATACGGGCTACTGCTGCCCGTCACGAGTCTGCTTAGTTTTGTTTGGTATTTTTATTACAAAATGGTAGAAATCGGTAAGAATTACCATTATCATGGCTTTTCCCTTATTACTCTTACATCACCCACGAGAAACAATGAGGCACCAAGTTCTACCGCCACACGCAAAATTTTCAACATTTTTCTATTAATCACACAGCTAAGAAAGTTTGTAAATGTGTATGTTTTTAAGTATGACCCTGAAAGCGAAAATTCTGTACATTATGTAAGTTAGGTACTTACTAATTAGCAAAAATTTCATAATGACTAATGGTTCTCCTACAATCTCCCTAATACTTCAGTTACTCAAATGAAAATTAAAAAACATTAATAGCATTATTACAATAATAAAAGCCATATAAATTAATTTTCAATAGCATTTTTATTACTGACTTTCAAGCTTCATTTCACATTCATTAAACGTTAAAAGCATTAGATGATAATGGTTAAATTGTGTGGTTTTTCTGAAAACAGCTGAAAAATGTTTTACAAATCGATCTTTTCATGATTCGAACAAACTACATAATATATTCTAAATAAAAAAGTCATGTTAAGTGATTTTAGGGTTAAAATAAAAAAAATGGTTCAATTAATTATCAGTAAACCCATAGTTCTTGAGTAATGAATATTTAAGGAATACGTACAGCAAAAATTCATTTTCAAAAATATATCTGCCGGCACTTGTTACAAACTGTACGCATATGTTCCATGAATATTTGTGCACCAGAAGTACAGAGTAGCGCACAATACGGAAATGACTATTTTTTAGAGACGGCAATCACTAACCATCAGTGATGTGCACATTGTCCAAAGTCTAGGAAGTAAATGAAAGGAAGAGAAGAATGTAGGGAGAAAGAGCGGCTGGTATTCACCCGATTACTTTACTCACCGGACAAGCATCGGAAGCACAAGATGCTAACCTAACTTATAGGATATTGCTTTACTTATCGACGACTATAAAATATGGTCTCTGTAAGAAAACATTTTCCACTTGAAGAAGAAAGAAATGTGTAATATATTTAACATAGACAATTGTTAAACCCGTGAAAAGCAATGTTAGAGCGCTAGTATTAAATAGTTTACTGCAAAATATGACAAAGCATAAATTATGCGATAAATTATTTTCACTTTTACTCGTTTAGGGAGAAAATATTTTTTGAATTGAAGTAGCAATACTAAAAAATTTAAATTGACAGATTGTTCTGTTAGTTTCAGATGTTCGGCATCAAATAGTATACGCTCAGTACTTCAGTTATATATGTATTATCTATGCTCAGTACGTTATTCCGGCATTTTTGTCTCAGATTTTGCAATATTAGATTTAAAGCTGATTTTTGAATATAATCCCCTTGTCTAATAAAGACAGATGGCAACTCATGGATGTAAACATTATAAATTGTGTATAAATTTTACGTAAGATTTATATTTTCTTTTTAAATCAAGAAAAAACTGTTGATCATTTAGAGATTTATAACATGATTCCTAATGAAAGTTTTTTTGAAGACTTGATGAGTGTTTTGATGAGGTATGGATTATACATCGGAGCCGCTTTTCAAATAATTTGTCTGATAGCTTGTGTGACTCTCATTGATGAACAAAGCGACTCGCATCCGTACGAAAAGGTAAATTTCTTATTTCAGCAAAAATACTTCACAAATTTTCACACAGTTCAGCCTCTATAATCATTTCTCAGACAGGTTTTCACACAATATTTTACTTCTTTGCTTAGCTTGTAATGTAAAAGTGCTAGTGTGGGATAAAATTTAAGTTACTTATCTAATATGTTATTATTAAAGTATGCACTCCTGTACAACTTAAAAACTTGTTAATTACACTCACAGTATTGATTATATTCTTAGGTTTCTTTTTCTAATAAGACAAGTGTTTATACTTTTATTTTGTGAGTCACTAAAGTAAATATTCAATGTAATATTTCAAATCATTATTATCAAATTAAAAACACAGGGATAGCCATATTAATAAGCTAGCCCTTAGCTTCCAAAATAGTTTGCTTTAGAGGGTGCATGTTAAATCCTGTTAGGGTAAAATTTTTGTGATGAATTTGAGTGTCTGAACCCTGAGACTTGGATGTTTGTATATATGGATATGTTTGGTTATTTAGCTATGTACAGTAACAGTGGTAGAGCCACGCATCAGCTTTTGTTGTTGCATGAATGGGCCGGCTCGACCGGGGAAGTACCATGACCTCACAGAATACCGGTGTGAAGTAGAAGTCTAACAAACTTCTGCGTTTCGTCTGGTGAGTGCAGGTAACTGGAAAGCCCACCCCCCCCCCCAATTCTGGGGGGGACACATAAGGGTGGCAATGCATCTGCTATGCCTCTAGTATTGCAAGTGTTCATGGGCGGCGGTAGTTACTTTCCATCACGTGAGCCACCTGCTCATTTGCCTCCCTTTTCTATAAAAAAATGCATGTTTTTATCATCTAAAACTTCTGTAAGATGAATGGAATCTTGAACAATCACACAAAAAGACAAAAAGCACCACTAGCCGAGTGGTTCGGTGGTCAGAATTCGAGTCTAGAGAACTGAGTTCGATCCCCAGGTGGCAGGCTTGAACCAACGGATTTTTTCAAAAAAAATACTTGTGTATAAATGAAGTATATCGTTGGCTTAGACATTAAGACGGCGACGGGCTCACCACCTGTCACATTGTTCTCAAAATATCTTCAATAGAAGGTGGGTCTAAACAACTTAATTGTCTAGACCTCTGTCTACCTCTGTATTGGGAATGGCGTGATAATATATATATGGACAATCACACAATCAGTGATTTTTCAATAATATTATCTAATATTTAAAATTCTTGTGTCATGGTGTTTGTAATTATACTAAACTCTGAAATGGCTTGACAGATATTCGTGAAATTTAGTACACGTATTGGTTAGGTCTGCAAATCAGACATCTATCCCCTAAATGTTAAGGATTGTCCATCTCTAAATTTTTAATTATTTTTAGACAAAGTTTTTTTTTTGTATATATTTTTCTATGCAGTATCATAAAAACGTAATTTTTTATGATACTGCTTACAAAAATTCATATAACCCTAAATTTTCACCCCTCAACCATCAACCCCTATTATTTATATAGCAAAAGAATGTATGCAAGGTTAGCTAGCTATTTATTATAATGTATTATTATATGCACAACATTATTAACAACAAACATTATAACTTTATTAATAATAACATTATTTTGAATATATTGTTAATAACTAACAAGTGTACAGTAATAGTACCTTATAGCTGAACTGATTATTAAGCTACTCCTAAAATATGGGTAAAATAATTGGTATTTTGTTTTATTTATTTAAGAATACAAATTTATAGTGGAATATATTGTCTGATGGGTGTTATATTGCCCAAGACCATAAGAACATTTAAGAAGGGGATGATAATCTGCTACTCCATTATTATTTTGCATATTTTTAATCTAGGCTGATGTTCATACAGACAGATTGTTATTTCTTGAGGTGGTTATTACCATAAACAATTATCACATAGTCTCCAATCACCATACAATATTAAAAGATTTTTTCTTTACAAAGTAGTACATACATACATAACGGCCAGTTAGGGTCCACTGCAGGACATAAGCCTCTCACATAGGATTATTACAGTCTGATAATTTTTAGTGATCTATCGGTTGCCATAACAAAACTCAAGGCTGTGACTGGCAATATTCTTTCACCGTTACCACACGGTCCCAGTATAGGTAGTGAAAAAGATAGTAAAAAATATAAATAAATATCTTCACACATTGTCCCTGATGGAGAAACCAGACGAATATTTTCTTCATACACATGAATTTTTTCATGTACTTATGTAGGTATGCGAGTACACTTGACTTTCCTCTCATTAAGCTATATGTTCAAATGGTCCTCGAAAGTTAATCTCAGCCCATATTTTATATATTTTTCACTATTGGGTCTTCACTCATTCATTCAAAATGGACAAACCATTAAGCACACCCTTATCTATTTTAGTGATAAATCGTCACATAAAACCTGCCACATTGCAGTTACGTGTTGCAGTCAGTTTTATATATTAATCTATAATATATTATTGCAGGCTTATACCGATAGTGATGAATGTAGCTCGGAACAGTCATCACCGGGGCATCGGGCTACCATATCACGTGCACGGCGACACGACAAAAAGAAACGTCGCTAGCTTAAATGTAAAATGTGGAGGTAAACTCCCCATTTTCATTACAACCCTTATAATCATATAATATTAAAATTATGACCTTTAACATTCCACTAAATATTCATGGAATTAAAAATTTTGTTATATAAGAATGATAAATTTCTCCATATTTAAGTAAAGATTGTAGGATTTTTTGATTACACAATTGATGTAAAATGAAATAAATAAATATCTTCACGCAATTCCCAATTATGTGATGATTTTTTATATTCCCAACAATTGATGTGATTTTAATATTTGAGAATTTAATATTGTAGATTAGATAAGTTCAAGTATATTGTGTATAAATTTACTATTTTGTTTAACCCTTTCTGTGCGACGCGTATGAATGAATGTCCTGTGTGATGTCAACTGAAGCAAATGAATGTATGAAGCAAACTGAGCCGCTTTGTTTTCAGCCTCTGTACACCGCGGCAGGTTTTATTACACAAGAATATATTGTGAATGGTTAAAGAAATCAATTTTTTTTTTCAAACTAAATATAACTGGAAGTTAGCAGTGAAAGGGTTTAATTTATCTATGGTCAATCTTAAATCTGCCTTTAAAGGCACCTTAAAATATTTTGTCAGTTTTTTTTCATTTCAGTTATTTTCTCTGACATATTATCTATGAACTTAGGTTTTAAATAAATATTAAGGTTCAAATTAGAACTTTCTGAACTGAATCTTGAAAGAATCTCAATTTTGAAACTGTTAATAGAATTAAGAAAAATTTGTATGTAATAGATACAGCTAGAAGTAATTTATATGTATTGTAGTTTCCTGTAATGTGTCCTGTGTTTAAATTTATTTTATATAAAATATACAATGTCATTTAAATTTTATATATAGTAATAATTATATATAATATTTAAAGATTTTATGTGTGATAATTATTATTAATACATTTTTTGTAAATAATCAAAAAATTTTAACTGAATAATTTACAGTGACCTCTGCGAACGGGTGATGTACACACCGGTTTTCATGGATTCGTCAGCTCTGAGGTCCCGGTTCAGTTCCCAGATGGGACCATGTGAAAAACCACTTTATCTGCATATTTTTTTTTGGGTATGAGTGTTTGTGCTCCTTTGCTACTTACTTTGGAATCTGACTGGTTTATGTGATTTTGTCCCTATGTATGTATGTATTAAATTATTATCATATTAACTTTAAGGTAGACTATAGATCTCATTATTTACTCAATGTGATTCATTTTAAGGGTTAAGATTAAATAAACAAAGTATGAATCTCAAAAAGCGTTTATTTGTTATTTTTTGGACTAGAAATCTTACAGCATTTTCTATAATTGCTTACACATCTAATATTTAAAATCTCATATAAAATTATTCAACAATTAATATATTTTTAGGCCAACAGATTAAGTACAATAACAACATTTTTATAATACAAAGAGCACCAAATTTTTGTTTCTTTTAATATGCAATATTATACTGTGCCAATAAATAAATAAAATATATGTATAGTATAACAATGTGTATAAATATTTTCTATTTGTAAATTCGTTATGGCACCATCAAATATGATTTACTATAATAATATGAAATACAAATATTTCTCCAAGATAAACTCATTTAAGAAGTATTTTATACACATATAAGATTTATTGTAGTTTTTTTTTATTAAGATATTATATCTAAATATAACAAACAGCAGAGATTTCATAATACTACTTTTTATCAGACTGTGCTAAAGCAATAATTAGTAACATTAAATTTTAGATGGATATCAAAGATATATTCGGTTTCTATGTTCCATCATCAAAGAATAAGTAACTGCAGTTGCTCAAAAATTTACTCTTTAGTCATTTAATTAGGTACTGAAAAAAAAAACATTCAACCGCATTGATAACCTCCGCCTTTTTTGAAATCTGTCGTAGAGAGGCAGTGCCACTGTATCTTTTCCTAACACAAATATTATTATCGAATGCATTAATATATTATTTTGACCCTGTTATTAAACTGATTAAAAAATCGGCCCTAAAGTAATTAATCCTCATTATTTAACCCTTCGCTCAATTGATTATCTAAAAATAAAAGCTGTTTAAGAGTATTCAATATTTTTGTTTGACAAAGACGAATTTGAAGTTAACAAAAAATATACACAATATTATCCTAACATTATTGCACTTTTCTGATTTGTTTTATTTTAAAATATCATATAAATTCATGTTCATCTAAAGAAAGTTTTATCATTTTGACTAGAGGATTAGTAGAAACAACTATACCAATAATAGCAGTTTTGAAGACACTTTAAAATTTACCGTTTCGACAACAAAATTGTACATTAATTATCTTTGAAAACAATTAAATTTTGTCTACCAATTAACATTAATCAATTAACATGTAAATCATAAAACTTGACTGCAATAAAAAGTAAGACATTTCAAAATTGTCTATACAACAAAAACATATTAAATGAATCAACAATTGATTGACATCTTTACATTAAATGCAACATTAATGAAGCGAATAAATACTAATTTGTCATGTTAGATTTAAATTGTGCGTTTTTAGAGCATGCACCAAGTTGTTATCGGTTAAAAATTGTTTGAAAGCATCTAACTTTTTGAAACATATAGTCACACAACACGATTTATTGCTATTAGCACAACAGCTCTCACGAGTGGTAACATTGCCTTCATTGTTCTTTGTACAGCAACCACTATCGGTCACATCTTTGCATGAACATTGGATGTTATTAATGGTCAAAGCATTTTCATCGCACTCGTGCAATGTATATACACCGAGTTCCTCCAAATTGGAATTGTTATGCCGTCTATGGTAATGTAAAAATGTATTGTGATTAGTGTCTGTTGCTTTACCGCAGCCGACTGCACATTTCATTTCAGCATGGTCACATTTGCAATCGATGCAAGAACATTTATCCTCTGTACAGCCAGTTTTAGTTGCATTGTTTGGATGTTCGTGTCCACAGTTTCCACATTCACCGCTTGTTGGATTACAATCGCAATCTACACAAGAACAGATTCCAACATCAGTGACGAGTTGTTCCAGAGTATTTTTCTTTACAATTTTTTTGCCAAATATGTTCTCTGTTTTCACAACATACATATCCGAAGGTGGTTCATTATCAAATAACAATGTGTCCTCCAAAGCCAAATCTGTATTAAATAGCACCGAATTCGCTGGATTTATTTCTATATTATGCTGAACCTTGGAAGGTGACGGTGTATTTAAATACCTGTCATTACACAAATCTGGATCCTTGAGGAAAATATCAATATCTCTATCAAGCTTCGATTCGATATTGGGTTCAAAATTTGACACCAATTCACTGTCGTTAAATACTTTATCACTGACATCTAGTATATTGGGTGTGTCGAGATCGAAAGAGCTATGAGATATAATGTTTGCAGTTGGCGCGATTTCTGAATTAAGATCGATGTAGCTCTGCATATGTGTAGGTACAAATGTGGCAAGAGTGAAAATGCTTTCAGGACTTTTCTCCTTAATGCTGACGGGAGTGTCTTTTATCGATGCAGCTAACGCGCTTACATCAACCCACGGGGCCTGTACTTCGATTTCATTGGCCAAAGCTAATTCCATAGCTCTAGATTTCAATTCCAATTTAGGATTCTCGTTAGGCTGTTCGGTCATTGGAACAATCTGTTGTAAATTACTTACGTCGACCCAAGCGTTTATGTTACATTTCTTCGTTAGTTCGGGCAATGTTACATCTAATGCATTCAAGTCGTAATCTACAGCTAAATTATTGGTTTGGTCGAATTTAGCGGTGTTAGTGGTGGAAGCGTTATCGAAAAGCAGTTCTGTTATGTCAACGTTGTTGTTCGGTAGTGGGTTCACGATTGCAATGTCGTCCAAGCTGCCGTCGGACGAGTTGGACTCGGTCGTGATCTTTCCGAAAGACTCCAAGAGGCCCTCCCAATTCATAGCGTCATTGGTTGCTTTGGACGTGGCGTTCGCTATTGCCTCTACGGTCGCAGTTTCGGCTTCGATCTGAAAAATATAGAAAGGTTATTTCAAAACTAAAATGTTCATAAAGTCACGATCGCCGAGTGGTTGGGTGGTCGGAATTTTGTGTCAAGAGTGTCCGCGCTCGATACCCAGGTGGCGGGCTCTTACCAATGGGTTTTTTTATTACTTATCAATATCCTCATGGTATTCCCAATACAGCGTTAGACAAGTGTACATAATTAATTCCTTTCCACCGATATAATCGTACATAAGTTAAAAAAAAAAACAATTTGTACGAGCCTACCGTCAGGCGGATCGACCTCTGGTCTTTTGTTGTCACTGAATTTATTTTCGTTAATGAAGATCTGGTTTCCGTTTGTGAAGATCTGGTTTTTCGAAGAAAAAAAAACTATTCAACATTAAAAAAAATATTTTGGTATTTTTCATAGCCACCTATCACAAGCATGTCCACATTGAAAGCAAAATTTTTGTTATACTTAACGTAAGTCAAAAATAAAGTTAGTTTATATTTTCCATTATTAACTGACTAGTTAATAACTAAAAAATAAGCGAAACATTAAAGTTACTAGTATCATATCCACAGCAGAACTAGGGTAACCGACATAGCCGTAAGGATCAGCACGCTGAAGTGGCAATAAGCCACATAGCTACCAGAACTGACAACCGTTGGCTGCAAGCAATGGCAACTAAGAGCAGGCTGAAGTTCTGCAATGGACTTTTGACCGGTTGTAAAAAAGTAAGAAACAAAGAAATGGCATATTCCATAACGAGTGCCGAAAGCCTGTCATTGCAAAGAGTTCTGACAAATGTCTACCTGAGCCGAGATGGCCTAAGGTGAGGGTCGACAGTCGGAACAAGTTGCAATGACGGTTCCGCACGTTTACTGAACAACTATTTTTAATGCAGCTGCGAAAAAATTAAGCGATTTAATACAGAATATTTTTTGAAAATGGCGCTAACCGTAAAAGAATATAACCAGAGAATATTTTTTCTTCATCCATTCTGAGTAGGCAAAGGGAACTATGTCCATACAGCCAAGTATCCAGTAGAATTTTTTTATTGATATGAAATGAAAATGAAATTTAATGAGATGAAATGAAATCTAACCTAACTCATTGAATCAAATCATTAAATCTGATATTTAAACAAATTAGTAGCTTCTTTTTAGAAATATTTGCGTGAATCATAAAAACTTGTATGATTTTTTATAGTAAAAACTACGTGTTATGTTTTTTCTTTTTAATAGACATTATTTTGACAGTTCGGAAAAGGTAAAGAGAAAGCTCGAGTATGTAATAGCCCACATCCCGAACGCTAAACGTCCCTGCAATACGCCACTTTTTCAGTAACTGTGTTAAAGAGTGTTTAATTGTAATTTACTACGTACTTGATGCTTCAGAACGTGTTCACGTAAACTGGCGAGCGTGGAGAAATGTCGACCGCATCCCGTCGCGGCGCACGCGTGCGGTCGCGATCTAGAATGCGTGCGCGCATGCGCCTTCAAATGATGCGACGCCGTGAATGATTTCCCGCAGCCGTCCGTTCTGCATCTGTGGATACGATTTAAGTAATAAAATCAGTTTAAGTTTAGTGATAGTCTACTCCATAAAAAATGAAAATCTGAGTATATATATATATATATATATATATATATATATATATATCATCTGAATATATTAATATATATAAAAGAAGGATACCTACTGAGTTTCACTTGTTTCTTCTCTTTTAAAGGAACCAAAACAGTGGTATGTTCAAAAAATAGTATCGATTAACAAAAATATCATATTAAGAATATACGATGAATTATTGAACATGAATTAACAAAATAAAATATCTTCACGCCATTCCCAATACAGGGGTAGACATAGGTATTGTCTAGACAATTAAGTCCCTTCGACCCACATTCCACCGAAGATATTTTTGGGACGTAACAGGTGGTGAGCCCGTCACCGTCTTTATGTCCAAGCGAATGATATGAATCGTACATAGGTTTTGAAAAAACCCATTGGTACGAGCCTGCCATCTGGGGATCGAACTCGGGTCTCTTCTCGAATTCCGATCACCCAACCACTCGACTATCGTGACATTTGATTAATACAATGAATAAATGATTTGATATATTTGATTCTGTTTGTTAAATTCAGTACAATGTAATGTAGTAACAGTCTATTACATCTACAGCTGAGCATTATGTATTTATTTATTAATATGTTAATAGTATAATCTACTTAAAATTAGAAATTCGGAATTTCGAGTCAAGAGACCCGTGTTCGATCCCCAAATGGCAGGCTCGTACCAATGGGTTTTTTTCAAAACCTATGTACGATTCATATCGTCGGCTTGGACATAAAGACGGCGACAGGCTCACCACCTGTCACGTTGTCCCGAAAATATCTTCGGTGGAAGGTGGGTCAAAGGGACTTAATTGTCTAGACTAGACCTCAGTCTAATCCTGTATTGGGAAATGCGTGCAGATATTTATTTATTATTTTGTTTATTAAAATTAAGGTGGAAGAAAGTTACCATTTCAAGAACAAAGAGCACTAGTGCAGTTTACAATAACTGATCGAAGCTCAGCTCAGTCGACCAACATAAATGAAAATAAATAATAAATACATACATATATAGAAAGGGACAACATCACATACATTGCTCCGATCCCAAATGTTAGATGCTAAAACACTTGAGGTATGGGAATCGGAAACAACGAAGGCACCTCAATCACCCAGACCCAAGAAAATGTAGAAAAAAATGTTTTTTTTGTCTACATTGACCCGACCGGGACTTTGAAAACCAGTGTTTACGCCAGTTGTCCACGGAGGTCGTCAAAACATTTATGCATTTCTCAATACAGGGGTAGTCAGAGGTCTAGACAATTTGATTGTATAATATTGAGATTTTCCAGGTGGTTAGCCTGTCGACGTCTCTTTGTGCAGTCATTTGTGCAGGCATTTTGTGGGACAACTATATAATTCATACAAAGTTTTTTAATTGCATTGGTCCGAGCCTGTCACCTGAGGATCGAACTTGGGTCTGTTAACTTGAATCCCAATTACCCAACCACTCGGCTATGGTGACACATATGACAATAATATCATTACTAACTTGTACGGTCTCTCCTGTGTGTGTGTACGTATGTGTTTCTTGAGATCGCTTAGCGTTGTAAAGTATTTTGTGCATCCATCTGCTTTGCAATTGAATGTGTCGCCGCTGTGTAGTCTTTGGTGTGCCCTTAGCCTGAAATTCAAACACGAGCGAGTAATGAACCGTGAAATGTAACATTGTGTTAAATATTTTTTTCATAAAATCATGAGTTGGTAATACCCGATCGGTATAAAGAAAGAGTACTTATTGAATTATGTAAAATAATATAAATTTATAATATAGTATATAAAGATAATATTTCTACATTCCAAGTTTATCTATAATAGGTATTATCTATGGGAAATAATGTTTACATGTGAAAAAAATGTGTTCTAATAATGTTGAATATACCTAAAGGAAATTTTTCATTTGTATAGTCCCATTACAAATATCAATAGACATTACATAGTCTTAATTCAAAGTATTGAAGAAATTGCATTATTATTCTTTCACATAACTTTAGATGTGCAGATCTGATGAATGTAATGCAATGCAGAACAGAATGTTTAAGGCTAATTAAGTAGAATGTTATGTTAAATACCTAACAATACTTGAAACATCACATTTTTTTGTTTAACATTGAAACAAAATTACATTTTTAATTCCCAAAATTCAATATTTTATATTAGAATGAAATTTATATTTATATAACTACATAAAGTACGAGCGGTCTGCGTGATTTAAATCATCGCAAGCATGTAGTACATGCGATATATGAACTGGCAGATTTCCAAACTCGACATAAATCACTAGGCAACAAACGCAAGCCACGTAATACTGTTTGAAATTCACTGATTTATCAGACAAGAACATCTAGTACCAAATTGTTGGGAAACTTTGTTACGCACATAAATCTATATTTAACAATAAATGTAAGATTTGGATGGTGCATCACTAATATAGTACTGTTTTTGTTAATCTACAAAGTAAATAATCAAGACAATGTAGTATTTTAAAGCAATGAATTGTCTTTAGTAATGCATATGAATATAGTAGTGTAGTTGTGCATAGTAGGGAGAAGGTAACATGCCCAATAATTATTCTTACTTTCATCTTTTTTTATTGCAGTCTAAACTAACCATCTCCATTTAACGACTTCCCCAAAACAATATCTACGTTCATCAAATCATCGTGTTAGGGATTAGTACTTTGGTTGTATGATTAAATTGTGCTAAATAATTAGATAAAAGTAAATAAATATCTTCACGCAATTCCCAATACAGGGGTAGACGGAGGTCAAGTCTAGACAATTAAGTCCCTTTGACCCACCTTCCACCGAAGATATTTTCGGGACAACGTGACAGGTGGTGAGCCCGTCGCCGCCTTTATGTCCAAGCCAACGATGAAATTCGTACATAAGTTTTTGAAAAACTCATTGGTACTGCCACCTGGGGATCGAACTCGGGTCTCTCAACTTGAAATTCCGACCACCCAACAACTCAGCTATCGTGACTTTTAGATGAAGATATTTTACTCCTGAAAACCTACTTTAAAACTTTGTGTAAATAAGAAAAAATTCTTTAGTCTATGAAAGTCATAAGAACGTAGAAATTTGGTGAAAGAAAAAATTCTTAACTTTAGTTTCAAACAAATTGGTATAAAAATAATGGGACAATTGGTAATTGTCGATTTCAACAATGATGTAAAGAAAAATTTACTTTAGCTAATATTGTAAAGAAAGAAAAGGTTAACGTAAAATAAGTAATAAGTAATGAAATTTGTTATTTTAAGAAATTAAAGATTTTTATTAATTTAACAGTCAATAAAATTTTTACGTACATATTTTATTTTTGGCATGAATCTTCAAATGAATAAAAATTGTATGTGTTGTTGATGGAAGTATATTGGGCACAGTTAGTTGACTAAATTTTATTAAAATTGCTTGAAAACGACTAAGTCAAGAGCACAGGGTTACCCCAACGAGTGTGTATGAAGAAAATTATGAATCTGAAAGTAGTGAAAGAGATAGTAGAAAAAGAAGTAGGAAGAGAATATCTACTTTCATCGGTCTTGAATATTGATTATTTATTAAACAAACCTGTAAAGTGTGTTAAACGCCTTATTACAGTTTCCAATGGTGCAGGCGAAAGGTTTCGCTTTTGTGTGTGCTCGGACGTGAATCTTCAGACTGTATGAAGTAAGAAAGGCTTTGTTACAGGACTGTACTGGACAACCGAATCTGTATTCGCCTGGAATTGAAAATATGTTTGTGTTATTGACGTAAAATAAAGCAACAATTATTGTTGTATTGAATGTTTATAACAGGTTAAAGTTTCTTTCACAGACAACAATAGTACTTCAAGACCTGAAGCAAATTTAATTTCTAGTAATGGGAGTCCAGAGAGGGACATACGTCGTAGAAATCTTGGTATAATACACGGACTAAGTGACCTTAATACAAATTTTAAATGCAGTGGCCAGTTATTGATTGAGGCACGCACTTTCTTTGGGAAAAAAATTGCCAGTTTATTGTATGGAAGTAGCAGATAATTGGATTATGTCTTTGTATGTAACATAAATAAATAAATAAATATAAATATCTTCACGCAATTCCCAATATAGGGGTAGACAGAGGTCTAGTCTAGACAATTAAGTCCCTTCGACCCACCTTCCACCGAAGATATTTTCGGGATAACGTGACAGGTGGTGAGCCCATCGCCACAGGCCGAAAATAAATTTTAACAAGTAAATTTTAAATATTAACAGATTAAGGCCACTTCTGTTGAAGATAGTTGTGTAAGGTGATGGCTGTCACATGATAGTCTAATTGGCCGGTCATCTCCGATCTGCTATTCTTGATATTTCTTCCCTCTCTTATTTTTATTTTAGAAAATACTATAATCATATGTAGCCAAAACTTCTGTTATATTTGAATTGACCAATCCTCACTCCATGTGATCCTGTCCATTCTACCCCTAGAGAGTATTTGAAAACTGCTGGAGAGGTAGAGACAGGCTATCCCCTGCCAGCAACAATAATTCGGAGAGGTAGAGGGAGAAGATCAGACAGGCCAAGCTTCAGAGTCTAGAAAGGGTTGTGATGCAAAGGTAGATGGGCGGGCTGCATCTGCCACAACACCAAAGCAGTCACAACAGTAAGCAGAATGGCCCACCACTGTGTCTTAATATCTCTGACTCTGACTTTCTCTGGTGACAGGATAATCATTATAAAAAATACCTGATTAAAGTAAGCAAGCTGGTGACAGCTAGCAGTGTCTAAGGCTCAAAATTGTCTGAACTACAATTGCTAATCCACTTGCCGAGTGCTAAGATTATGTCTAACAAGGAAGGGTTTATTAGAGAGTACTGCAATAAACTTTTACAGACTGTTATGTATGTGTGTAAGTTAATTGTTACAATGCTAGAAATGTTTCACAGAAATGATTTGACCAACAGATGGCAGTATTTTTTTTTATAGAAGAGTAAATTTTTTATAGAAGAGGTAAGTGATTACCACCGCCCATGAACATCTGCAATACCGGAGGAATAGCGGATGTGTTGCCGGCCTTTGAGAAAGGTATAGGTTCTTTTCTTGAAGGACCTATTATATACATTATGACAACCTCCGTTGGTCAAGACACCATAGCCAAGTGGTTGGGTGGTCAGAATTTCGAGTCAAGAGACCCGGGTTCGATCCCGAAATGACAGGACGAAATATATCATTGGCTTGGACATAAAGACGGCGACGGGCTCACCATCTGTCACGTTATCCCGAAAATATCTTCGGTGGAAGGTGGGTCAAAGGGACTTAATTGTCAAGAATAGACCTGTCTACCCCGGTATTGGGGATTGCATGAAGATATTTTAATTTATTTAAATCCGTTGGACAAGTTGTACGTTTTCATGGGTCGCCAGCTCTGAAGTCCCGGGTTCGATTCCCTGTTGTGTTAATACAGAATATACCTTTTATACATTTTTTCCGGTCTGGGTGTTTGTGGTACCTTCATTGGTCCTGATTTCATAATACAAATGCTTAAACTGCTTTCTTTGGGATCAGAGCAAAGAATGTGATGTTGTCCCCATCTGTGTATGTATTTATTAAAAAAAAACTAACAGAAAATTACTTTTATTTTGTTTGTTGAGCAGACATGTCATATACAAATATTAAAATTATAACATAAACTAGCTGATCTGGCAAACATTGTTTTATATAAAATATTATATATAATATAAAATAAAAAATATTTTTAGGAAATTTAGAGGTAGACAAAATATGACTATTAAAATGATTATTGAATATTAAAATTGAGGTTGGTGATAGGGTGAAAATTTAGGGTTGTATGTTTTTAATGCCACATCATAAAAATAAAAATTATGTAAAAAAATGTTAAAAAATAATTTGGCAGGGCCACCCATATCAATGATTATTACTATTTTATTTCTAAAACTAAAAAAATTATAAAATAAGTATTCAAAAAACTAATTTTAAATAACTTTCAATAGTCTAAATAACCAACAACCAAATTAATTTTTTTTTATAAATAACCAAATGGTTGAGTGATCGAAATTCAAGTCAAGAGAACCAAGTTTGATACCCAGGTGGTTGTCTCACATACAGAAGTTTGTTAGACTTCTACTTCACGCCGGTATTCTGTGAGGTTGTGGTACTTCCCCGGTTGAGCTGGCCCATTCATGCAACAACAAAAGCTGATGCATGGCTCTACCACTGTTACACTCTTTCACATTATAGTCTGGACCTCTGTATACCCCAGTATGGGAAAAGGGTGAAAATACCTTTGTGTGTTTTCATGTGAGTCCGGAGATTTCCAACAGTACTGTAAGTCCTTTCACATCCATCATATTCACATTTATATCTTGCACTATTGTCCTCCACTTTCCTTTTGGTCTTATCCATGTTAGATTTTGGTAATTCCCCTTTACACTTTTGTACATCTGATATTTGTTCATTGTGTCTGCAAAAAAGTAGACACATATTTTAGTAGTATAATAGTATAATAATAATACTAGTATAATAATATTACACTGAGGCATAACATGATTTATGTATTATGTTTACAATCTAAGTATACAAAAATACTACAATATATCTTGTTATTTACTGTTTTAGTTTCAAAATGCTATATATCTATTATCCTAATACATGTTGCATAAAGTACAAATTCAAAGCAATATTTGTATACACGTTTGGATGTAAAATAAATTTATAAGTAAAACTGTTATTTATACTAAAGATAAAATGATAATAGGTTCGCAAATAATAATATGAAAAGATATTGTAATTCATTACTACCTACCTACCTTGTCGCTCATCTTAAGAATATAATCTTCATTATAAAATACAAAATTAGTATATTCACATAGCTTCGTGATGGTAATGTACAAAAATAGACTGACCAAAAATGAAACTCCAAGAAAAAGACCCCATATACAATGCTTCACGAGTGTGAGAGAGAAACAATGACAAACAGCTGATAGTCTAAGGATTTGGAATTTTATAAGCGAACTTTAGAATTTATTCACTCAGATTCATTATTGAAGTAATTTCAGTAAAACGCAGAAGACAATTTTAATTAAAAACTTACAACAATCCTTGACTTTCCGTAGTGTCACTCTGAAATAACGTATTATTTACCGGAATTGTAACGCTTTCAGCTTCTTGTTTTTTGACTTGAATTTTGAAATCGTTTATAGTCTTGTTACATAACTGGTAATTAAAATCTAAATTATTGTTAGCACTACAGTCTTTTACTAGAAAACCATTATTAGGTACGAGGTTATCACAAGAACCACTGTCACCGAGCCATGCGGCCATGTTTGTTTCAGTTGATCAAAGCTATGTATACTTTATTATCTATATCGATCGTGCGCTGTCATAATATCGATTTTCGGTAAACATCGAAACCGGTATCAATTCAGGTATAGCGCAGTGCAGTGACCTGTTGTAATAGATGGCGCTAATTTCAAATCTCTCAGATGGAGAGAGCGACCGGTGCGGAAGTAGGCGACCGCACCGCCCTGAGTACTCCCGGCCGAACTCCCGTTATAATGAAATGAACTGAACAACACTTGTTGTCTGCGCGGGCAGTGCGCCGATCGCACGCCCTTCTCTTATCGCGAATGTGTAATTTTCAAATAATACGAACCAAATTTCGCATATAAAAGTGATCGTTAGGATATTCATTATTATTAATTATTTAGTGCAATTATTTGACAAAATGTGTTCAAGAAGTATGACCTGTCATATTTATTTGGTGAGTATATTACTGCTGTTTTTTGAACTATTAAAAATTTTCGAAGCTAACTATAATTAAAGGAGCTAATTTACATTAGCATATCTTTGTGTCATTTAGTATTTGCTACTTACAGATACCGTTGTATTTACACATAGATAGTGAAAGCCACCGAAGCGCAGTTTATTGGATCAGAGACTTCTCCGATCCTCGTGTGGAGGGCTCGTCGTACTTATTAGTTTTCTGAAACATTTACAATTTGTGTCATCAACTTGAACGCTAAAGCGGACCAGTGTCACCACTTACGTCTCAATAGCCCAGTAGGTAGTATGTGCCCCAGTGGCTCTGGCTTCGAAACTTAGAGTTGCGGCATCGTATCACGCCAGGATAAACATTTTTATGATCAATGTTTACACACTATGAACGTTTATATACATATGTATGTATTATATATTTATTTATATGAAATATATATCTAATATGTACCTCATCGTCATCCAGTTGCAAGGACAGTTAGACCGGAATTTCTACTTTAGGTATCCACATCAAGTATCGTGTGTGATTCTTCAAATATAATATTACTTTCCTTAATCAACGTTACAAGAAAAATTACTTGTAACGTTGACGAAGATTTGTTACGTAGAGCGATGAAAACCTTTGACCACGCTAATATTAGCTATAATATCGACTCAACTTTTCACTATACAAAAAAATCATAGCAATAAATATTGAGCGCTGCCTTTACCATGAGAATGAAGGAAACATGAAAGAAAACAAAAAAATAAATAAATGTCTTCACGTAATTCCCAGTACAGGGGTAGACAGAGGTAGATAGAGGTCTAGTCTAGATAATTAAGTCCTTTGGATCCACCTTCCACCGAAGATATTTTCGGGACAACGTGCCAGGTGGTGAGCCCGTCGCCGTCTTTATGTCCAAGCCAACAATGGAATTCGTACATAAGCTTTTTGAAAAACTCATTGGTACGTGCCTGTGAACTGGGAATCGAACTCGGGTCACTTGACTCAAAATTTCGACCACCCAACCAATCGGCTATCGTTACTCTATAAGTATAAGAAAACTAGATTCTTTGAGTAATACTTGGCACGATTTAAACTGTATAGCGGACATTCCATAGCTCCTATCCCTCGCAAAGAATATATATGGGAGAAAGCGTTTTCCTCTCTGGGCATTTACATTCTGCCATTTCTCTTTTATACTTTTTTAACTAAATAGGTAGTAAGGTTTATCACCGCATTACATACAGACTATCCTATAAATTTATGAAAGCATCATTCTAAGATATGTTAAGATCTCTTCCACATGGTTGACTGACTCATTGCCTATGCATTCGGAGCACGCCGTACTGGGAGATAGGAAATAATAAATTTTAAACTGCGGCTGAAGTTATCATCGTTTTACTGTTACGTACGGAGCGATGCTCACTTAGTCAACGCATTAGTGTTAACACTCGAAGGTTGCTGACCGATCTGCCAACGGTTCACATTCATACCACTTAACACTTCAATGTAACGCCGAAGCTAATTGTAATACGATTAACATCTTTTGTTTTTTCTTGAGAAGACATTAATTCTTTAAGAATTTTATTCTGTAATTTACGCTTATACTACACACGTAAGGTTCAATATTGTTTTTGCAATTTGTTGTGATAACTTCGTTTTTTTTCCGAATCCTATTGGAGAAGTAGCTGAAGAGCTATTAGAGCTACTTTGGATTCAGAGCAATGTGATGTTGTCGTTGTTTGTTTTTTTATTAAAAAGATAATTCAATTTTTAGAAAACTTTTGGTTGAATGATAACCATTTTGTTCAATATCTCTAATATGTACATTCTGAAATTAAATAATGAAACAATAACTTGGGTGGTCAGGGATCTAATCAGGTTAGTCTTGAACTAGCATTTCACCAACGTTTGGCACAACGTAAGAGTAGATGACCCTGTCGCCTGCGTAGTGTCCAAACGTGTGTAGAAATAGGTACATAAATAAAAAAAAACTCTGTACAAGAAGACTTTGACATGGGGATTGAACTCGATTGAAATTAAAATGGCAATTGATCACTTGCCAGTAGCGGCTGTCCAATCGCGCTCTATAAATTACTGCCAATTTAAAAAAAATAACAAATTAAAACTAAACTTTCTGAAGAGCAGAGAAAAGACGAGATACAAATTCCCAGCACGTCGTTGAAACATTCCTTTACAACTAACGCAACATTCAAACATTCCTGAAGCACATAACAGCAAATTGTCATACCATCATACGTGAGACGTTCCATTCGACATTTTCCAACTAAACTGTTTAGATAGAAAGTCCCCTTGAATTTACTTATTACTGTAAATTTAACCAAATCACGCGCAACAAAAAGTGAAACTGGTTAAATTGAGTAATCCAAGCTTTCGCTGATGAACCAGAAACTTAGCAGATTTTAGTCACTTAGAATGTTATTCAGCATTCGATTTCGATGAAGCTGTCACTCTATACGTGCCGCAACTTTATAACTAAGAGAGTATTATGCACTTACCATTGATATGTTTGATGCAATTTTCACTTTTATACTATTCCATTCGTTAAGTGCAATTTTGCATATAAATACCAAAGTCTAATAATATCATTAGTATGTTATCCATTAACAATATTAAATATAAATAACATATCACATATTTTATAGTCTCGATAGGCAAGTGGTTGGATGATTGGAATTAGAGTCAAGTGACCCGAGTTCGATCCCCAAGGTTTGTACCAATAGTTTTTTTTATTTCAAAATCTTTCGTATGATTTATATCGTTGGGTTGGACATAAAGACGGCGACTGGCTCACCACCTGTGATTCAAAAAATGTATTCGGTGGAAGGTGGTCAAAATGACTTGTCTGGACGCCTGTCTACCCCAGTATTGGGAATGGCGTGAAGACATTTTTTTTATTATGTTTTATAACCTATATCCTTGCTACATGGCTGTAACTTTATGATTGCGACGATTCATAATTTTTAACACAGTGTAGATAATAAAAAACTTTACCGAAAAGACAAATTTACCGTAACAATCCATATACAGAATTGTTGCTCTATATTCTAATTTAATTATAATGTAATACGGTTTATTTGAACGTAACATGACTTTTTAACGGAACTAATTTGGATATCTATAATAATACGATAAATACATGAAGAATCATGCATTTCCATATACAGGAATAGAAAGAGGTCTAAACAATTTAGTCATACAGACAAATTTCACCGGATCTTACTTTTGGGACAACGTGACAGTTGGAGAGACTGTCGCGGTTTTACTGTATAAGCCAACGACGTAAATCGTACATAAGCTTTGAAGAAATTGTGAAATGACGACCTCCCTGGGCGAGTGACGTTAACACTGGTTTTCAAGGTGTCGCCATCTCGAGGTCCAGGGTTCGATTCCCGGTCGGGTTAATGTAGAAAAGAAAATACGTTTTCTCGGGTCTGGGTTTGTAGTGCCTTTGTTTCCGATTCTCATATCACAAGTGCTTTTACCATCTTACATTGGGATAGGAGAATGTATGTAATGTTGTCGCTATGTAAAAATATATATTTTTTTAATTGTTACGTACGATAGGCACCTATTAGCAATTGTTACGTGCGATAGGATCCTGGGGATCGAACTGGATCGTTTTGATTCGTATTCCGATCACCCAACCATTCGGCTATCGTGAATTACTAACAAATATTTTTTTAATAGGAATGACTGCAAGAAATAGAGCTTATATTATAATTAGCAATACACAGGTGTTGCTTACCTGAATTTCAATGTCAGTTCATTGACATGTTACACACTTGACCCAGAAATCGTACATCGCCACTTTCTTTTTGTTAGCCTTTTACGATTCGCCACACATCACTGAAGTAACAATTTTGAAAGTTATTAAAATAATTTCTTTGTAATTTATTTTATGTATTTTTTTAAGTAAATTTATAATTATTTCAACAGTTTTAGAATATATATACTTTGCGATAGCAGTACCTACTACAAGGGCGGTATAATAAAGAAGGGTTTAGCAGATTTTTAAATCGTTATCATACGATAAATTCTAGCATAAATTTCTAGCCTAAATTCTAGCCTGCCAGAGTATATTTTTTTCATAATATATTACAAAAAAGTCACGAGTGAGTTCGGTAATCGGATTTCGAGACAGGAGACCCGAGTTCGATGTAAATATATGTATATGTTGTATGTATGTAGTATTCATTATAGTAATATTATTTATGTATTTGTTTATTATACTACAAATTTTCTTATACTAAGTTAAGCACCTAAAACATTTTTTTCAACTCCTCGGGTTGACTGGTAGAGAATGCCGATAAGGCATTAAGTTCGCCCTTTGTTATCCTTATTTTTAAGGTGATGCAATGAAGTTTAAATAACTAAAATAAATAAATAAATATATCGTTGGCTTGGACATAAAGACGGTGACGGGCTCCCCACCTGTATGGTTTTCCGAAAAATGTTTTCGGTGGAAGGTGGATCGAAAGGACTTAATTGTATATTTATTTATATTAATAACCTATTAAAATACGATCTGTTAACCTGTGTGTATCTGCCCCAGGGCATTAGTCTACTGCAACTTCAGTTTGCCAGATAAATTTACCTAATACAAATTTTTATACATTTGTAATTGAAAATCTGCTTCGCTTTAATATTTCTTAATATATTGAGTTCTTGTTTTATCGAACTGGTATTCGCTAAATATCAAAGAGTCACAGACTCCTACTCTGGCATAGTTTGAACCTAAGTTTCCATTAAAATCGAAAGTTTTGTTTTATATTAATAAATCCACCACGAAACCAATAAAGAACTTTGTATAACGCTGAACTATATAAAAATGTTTTGCTGTAATTGAAAAAAAATTATACTAAGCTAAACCTTGTTCTTTTAAATATTTTTAGCTGTTCATATTGTGAAAATAGAATCAACTGCAAATACAGCAATGGACGCCTAAAGTCTGAGAAGGAAAGGACAGGTTTTATTTGCTGTCACTAGAATTAACTGTGTCAATCGGCCACGACACACATAGCGTGACCAACGTTCAAGTCCCGCCGCTGAATTTGTGGCACGTTCGATCAATTTAACTATAGAAGACAATATATCTAGTGGTATTTCCACAGATAATTTATAACTATTTTAAAGATTACGAATGACAATGCTTTTTAATTTATGGAGGCTTACGAGTATTAATAGAAAGCAATGGCCGAATATAATTATTTTTTTTAATTAAATTTTTTTTTAATTAATTTTTCGTTTTTATATCCTTTTTTCTTATCGGTTTTCCGATAAGAAAAAAGGAAATAAAAACGAGAATGTAATTATTCGATTTACGTTAAATACATATAATGTATTTAACGTAAATCGAATAAACATAATTCTTTCTTTCTTTTTTTCATTCATATACACAGATATACATTTGTATTCTCTACGGTACGACGGGCCACCCGACTTTACGTATGACTAACTAGTCAAGAATGTAAGAATATTTTTGGTATCTTTTTGTTGAGTAACTTGTTTAACCGTATTATTTTTAAGAATTTAATTAGAATTGATCGGAGATATGCAATTTAGGTCGATGACCTTAATTTTACGAGGTTTGCGCGCCTCTACATGCTTAATTTTGATAAGCTTACTCCGTTCTGTCGCGCCTAGGGGCATAGCAATTTGTCTGGCGCTTTTTAGGCGAAGTCCGTTTTCGAAGTTCTATGACAAAAGAGGTCGCAAATCATTAGGTAATTTTGAAATTCTTAGCATAAATCGATGCCCCTAAATGAATGTAACAAATGTGTTGGATTTAAATCTGAAGCAATATTAATCATAGAAAATACGTATTACCGAGCATATTAGTATCAAATGAAAGCGATCGTGACCTATAGACAGGTTGCCATAAAGGTTGCTCGAATTTTTAGGGTTTAGGTTAGGGAGAATAATTTCAATAAATTTGTATAGGTTAATTTTTGTTATTAGTTTATTTTGTTATGTTCACACCTAAATGTCTTTTCATACACTTTTCTGTCGTTGAAATACGGTTTATAGTGAGTGAAGGTTTCGAAACAAACAAGGCGGAATGAAATTCTGTTTCTAGAGTAAAGATACTAAGTTTTAATTTTTGAAGAATTGTCTAGGGTTGGCATCGTGGGTTTTTTCTAAGTGCACCACACCACTGTTAAATTTATAGCCCCAGTCAGCACAATAGTATAGCGTGAAATGAGAGGTGAATAACAATAAACAGTTTTAGTTTGTAGAATTGTAAGTAAGACGTCGTGACTTCGTGATCATTTTGACCGCAAATTGCATGATACTATAGAGTAGATATTTTTGATACTTATATTTAGTGCCAGAAGGTCATTAATAGTGCAATGTGCCGAAAAAGTAAATAAATAACCAAAGTAACCCTCCTTCCTATCTCACTCATTGATTATTGTCACGTTCAACGTTAACTCTCATAATAAGAAATAATATTTCTATATTGTTTTTATGTACATATTTATTGATTATGTGTGAAAGAGAAATAATTCAAGTGGTTGAGTGACAGATCAAACTTAAGACGTACTATATTGCCTAATTTAATAATTTTTATAAGGAATGACATGAAAATTATCAGATAAAGACAATATAGTGGAATTATAATTAATGTATATTGTAGTATGTATAGTATATAGTATTATAGTAATTACAAGATTATTTCATTTAAATTACAGGTCCTTTTAGTAAGCTACGTATCATCAGATTGCGGCCCAAGGCTAAAATACGCTTGGGGTGATGCACTACAGGGGTCAGACTGTCCTGGTCCGGACGGCTCACCATATCCAAGGTACTTAAAGAAAAGATAAATTTGTAATAACTATTTTCTCTGGTGAGATGGAATTTGACCTTAGCCTGATTCGGTCCTTTAAAGTAAACTTAACGATGTTATTTACATCGTTAAGGTTAGTCAGAGATCTAGACAGTGTAGTCCTTTCGGTCTACTTTTTGGCTTTTGTTTTACGTTTTCTTCGATTGGCTACAAATGTATCACCTTTCTTCCCGTGGTGTCGTAAGGGCGTCAAAGATGGCACAGCGATTCACTTGCGAAGGGTGGCGTTTATGGCAAAATCTGGCAGAAGTAAAACAGACCATTAAAAAATTTGTAGTAAAACCTACATTTGACCGAAGCTTACTTGATATAAGAATACAGATGAATGAGCCCTGAAAATTATTGTTTTTTGTAATAATTATAGCATTTGTCTTGCTTGAAAAATTGTTAATATTCTGTTAAATGCTGTTACTATACAGTTAAAATTATGGTCTATGAGAATAGTCAAATAATAAGCTCGAGATAGTCACATTATATTTTAACAGTTCATGATAGGCGCTATATTTTTTTTAATTACCAGCTGATCAAACCATTTCCTTAATTTTTATCACTAGCTTATATGTTAATATCAACTTTAGCCAATTAACCTTTAACCTTCTTTAAAAAAAACCTATACTGGCTGACGCATGTTTGATTGATTTCATGCGGGCAGAACGCGTTAGTACTGGGCAAACGCGAACGGCTAATGTTCGTCTTTGTCCGCTGTCACTCGGGTAACTTCGTATATTCTTGTTCGGCTCTTATCCGTATCGTTGTGTCATGTCTCCGAGACGCAATTGTATGTTTGAACAATAATTCGTGATAGCAAATATTAGTTTTATCGAATAACTTGCGGAAATTCATTATATTGTGATTGATTTTTAATTAAGTTTGAACATGTGTGAGAGTGATCAAGATGTCGACAGAGACGAGTTTTATCGACGTATGCATGAAGTACTGAAGAGCAAGCGAAATCCGAACACTAAACTTTTAACACCGGCGAGATATACATTGTTAATTGAACAAGTTAAAGCAGCTAAAACTCGACTCAAAAAAACTGCTATGGACTATCGACGGGTGAAAAGATTTGAAGTAATAAATACGCCGACTGGTGAAAGGTTAATCTCTGCAATATCTGCACGAGTAGGTCTGAAACAATTATTTGTAGCAACTGACGAAATATACGAGATTGTTCGTTCGTTTCATCTCAAATTAAACCACGGCGGGAGGACGCGTATGATGAACGCTATGAAGCCTAAATATAAAAATATAACAGCCGAGATTGTTTTAGTGTATCTGTCACTATGCGAGGGATGCAAGGGAAAGCACCACAAACGTGATCAACCTAATAAAAGTGTTTATAAAAGATTGGAAAAGTTCCATTTTGATGATGCATCTGATGGAAGAGCAGGCGTTATAAGTCACCCACAAACATCTTTGCAAGATGACAGCAGTTTAAAAGATAATGAATCAGAAGAAACAAAAACCCAGTTGTACTCTCAGATGTATTCGCGCGGGCAAGTGGACTTTTTGGAATTAGGTACAGCCCCGTCTGATCAATACAAATACCTAATGGTATACAGAAATTACCAGAATAAATATATACATTTGAAATCACTCAAAACGACCAGTATCGATGAAATCGTAGAAACCTTATTGGAAATATTTCTCGAATTCGGCGCACCAAATATATTACAATCGAAAAATGGTTAATATTCTGTTAAATGCTGTTACTATACAGTTAAAATTATGGTTTATGAGAATAGTCAAATAATAAGCTCGAGATAGTCACATTATATTTTAACAGTTCATGATAGGCGCTATATTTTTTTTTAATTACCAGCTGATCAAACCATTTCCTTAATTTTTATCACTAGCTTATATGTTAATATCAACTTTAGCCAATTAACCTTTAACCTTCTTTAAAAAAAACCTATACTGGCTGACGCATGTTTGATTGATTTCATGCGGGCAGAACGCGTTAGTACTGGGCAAACGCGAACGGCTAATGTTCGTCTTTGTCCGCTGTCACTCGGGTAACTTCGTATATTCTTGTTCGGCTCTTATCCATATCGTTGTGTCATGTCTCCGAGACGCAATTGTATGTTTGAACAATAATTTGTGATAGCAAATATTAGTTTTATCGAATAACTTGCGGAAATTCATTATATTGTGATTGATTTTTAATTAAGTTTGAACATGTGTGAGAGTGATCAAGATGTCGACAGAGACGAGTTTTATCGACGTATGCATGAAGTACTGAAGAGCAAGCGAAATCCGAACACTAAACTTTTAACACCGGCGAGATATACATTGTTAATTGAACAAGTTAAAGCAGCTAAAACTCGACTCAAAAAATGCTATGGACTGCTATGGACTATCGACGGGTGAAAAGATTTGAAGTAATAAATACGCCGACTGGTGAAAGGTTAATCTCTGCAATATCTGCACGAGTAGGTCTGAAACAATTATTTGTAGCAACTGACGAAATATACGAGATTGTTCGTTCGTTTCATCTCAAATTAAACCACGGCGGGAGGACGCGTATGATGAACGCTATGAAGCCTAAATATAAAAATATAACAGCCGAGATTGTTTAAGTGTATCTGTCACTATGCGAGGGATGCAAGGGAAAGCACCACAAACGTGATCAACCTAATAAAAGTGTTTATAAAAGATTGGAAAAGTTCCATTTTGATGATGCATCTGATGGAAGAGCAGGCGTTATAAGTCACCCACAAACATCTTTGCAAGATGACAGCAGTTTAAAAGATAATGAATCAGAAGAAACAAAAACCCAGTTGTACTCTCAGATGTATTCGCGCGGGCAAGTGGACTTTTTGGAATTAGGTACAGCCCCGTCTGATCAATACAAATACCTAATGGTATACAGAAATTACCAGAATAAATATATACATTTGAAATCACTCAAAACGACCAGTATCGATGAAATCGTAGAAACCTTATTGGAAATATTTCTCGAATTCGGCGCACCAAATATATTGCAATCGAAAAATGGTTTGTCTGTAACTGAAATGATCAACAGGCACATCTCGACAATAGCTCCTGATATTAAAATAGTAGTGGCGGAAACTGATGGCAATGGAAGGGATTTCGTCGGAAAGTCTAACAAGGATATATTGAAAAAAATAAATGAATGGCTGGATCGTAACAAAAGCTGCAAATGGCATCAATGTTTAAAGTTCATTCAGTACATATTGAATACAACATTTAACGAAACGTTGTGTAGGACACCGAGCGAGTTGGTTTTCGGTTCGAATCCGAGCAGAGGCGTTGCATCGTTCATGTGTAAGGATGAATATGAATATTTGCACACGGAGAATGATTTGAGAACGGCGATACAACAAAAAGAGTCGGGGGTTCAAAGTTCCAAGGAATTATTGTTGCAGGAGTCGCTTATACCAGAAGATACTTTTATTAAATCTGAGACGGAATCGCTAGATGATCAAGAAGATGATGTTAATGTTGACACTTTTAACTAAGTAATCATAACTTTTATTTCATGCCTGTAAGGAATGTTTTATTTTATTTCGAAGTCCTAACGTGTTGTTTTAATGATGATTAATATATAAAAATATCAGTCCAAGCTGGGCAGCAGCGTCTGAGGTGCGAGTGGCCTGCTATTGCGATCGCCAATCCGCCTGCCCAGCGTGGCGATTATGATAAATACGGGAGAGGCCTATGTCCTGCAGTGGACTTTAACAGGCCACTTTTTTATTCAAATAGTAAATAAATAAATATCTTCACGGCGTAGACCTCGGTCTACCCCAATATTGGGGTAGACAGGGTTTATACAAGTGCATATAAAACCATATGCACACACGCATCACTATGATAAAATCACATCTGGACTATGAAAAGATTCTTAAAAGTTAATCTTACTTGTATGTGGAATGTTCACTAACACAACTGTAATTAACTTTAGCTTGCTTTGTGTTACTGTACTACATATAGCGTGAGGTAAAAACAGGATGTAAGAACGATAAAAAAGTTTAATAGAATTTCTAGTTAATTTCAATCTGTTTTTAAATTATTATGTCCGCCCATTGCTACTCTTATAAATTACAAATTAAAAGCAATATAAGAATTCTTTTCTATTCGGTTCACAGGTTTCCATCGAAATATAAATTTACTGGATATAAAAGTTATACGGCCCGATAGCCTAGTTAATAACAACCCTGCCTTCGAAGCAAAGGATTATGGTTCAAATCCCGCTAAGTATATTGTACCATTAGCTTTGACACTATGTCGGCGATAGGCTTACCGACCTTCCACCGAAGATATTTTCGGGACAACGTGACAGCAAGCCCGTCGCCGTGTTTATGTTATTGTGAATAGCGTAAAGATATTTTCTTTTTGATAAATTGTTTCATGACCGTAATCTTTGCTATAATTTTTAAAGATTTAATACATGCTCCATCCCTTGAAAAGCTCGGTTTCAGAGCAATAAAGTTTTTTATATTTACGCTATATGAGTAGTTAAATAAATGTTATAGTTTTTTCTGTCCTTATTGCATCCTCCGACTGCTGCGTTCGTAATTACGTACCGTTAATGCTTTTGAACCCTTGAGATGCGGTCTTTGTGCCGTGGGAAACATCCCACAATGCCGTGAACTTACAGCGTGCCAGTAATTTCTCTTAACACTTGCAACATAATTTTCTCAATTATAGTTATTATGCTTGCTAGTGATTGCATAGCAGAACTGAGTGAACTTAATTTTGTGCCATTAGGTGGTGATTTTGCTGGCCATTTTTTACCATCACACAGTATAGAAGTTAGTTATATTTTTTAACAAGATAACCTATGTATGTTTGTATGTATGTTACTTAATGGACTTATGATGTTACTAAAAATATCGTTAGATTTATCTATGAATAACGTATACAGGTATGTAGTATGAATCGTAGGATGTATATACATACTAGAGCTCTATAGTACAATAAAAAATATTATTTTACTTTCATACGTGAAAAAGGTTTTATAGAAATTGCTTCTACATCACAGATCCCATCCCTAATCCTCAGGTCTCTATGACAGTATTTTCTAAACTAATTTAAGATTATTATAACGATTTAAGTCACGCTAGCCGAGTGGTTGGGTGGTCGGAATTTTGAGTCAAGAGACCCGAGTTCGATCCCCAAGTGGCCGTACCAATGGGTTTTTCTAAAACTCATGTACGAATTACATCGTGGGTTTGGACATAAAGACGGCGACGGGCTCACCACCTGTCACGGTGTCACGAAAATATCTTCGGTGGACTTAAAATGTCTAGACTAGACCTCTGTCTACCCCTGTATTGGGAATTGTGAAGTGCGTGAAGATATTTTTTTTTAATTTACGATTTATATAGTTGGCTTGGACATAAAGTTGGCAACAGGCTTACCACGTATCGCGTTGTTCCCCAAAAACGTCTTCGGTGGAAGATGAGTCGAAAGGATTTAATTTTCTACCCCTGTATTGGGAATGGCGTGAAGATATTTTATTTAATTGTTTGTCTACACCTGGATACACTTGGAACATAAAACACTATGTAAATAATATTAATATTATAAAATTAAACAGACCAGCGACGGGCGAATGCGCCTAAGGTACGATCGCCAGTACCAGTACCATCTCAAAGAAAGAAATCTATGTCTAATAGGGGTTAAGAATGTATTCCCCACGGTTCTGGTTTTAATTTTATAGAACGCGAATGGCTTTGGTTGTTAAGTTCGAAGTGACAAAATATCACGTGTCCGCTAGAGAAGAGCCTAGCCATGGGCATTTTTAGAAAATTTTTATGCCTACTGTTAGACCCTTTTGAAAAGCTGCAAAGATTATACATAAAGACGTTATTCTTTTATTACTCATTATTTTAATTCGAAGTTAAGACGACCCGATAGCTTGTTGGTTGTGACACTTCTTTCGAGGCTAAGGATTGCGAATCCTTAGCCTCGAAAGAAGGAGTTCGAATCCCGCAAGATGGGCACGGATATTTCTTTGATAGTTTTCAAAATATGTTCTAAAGGTCGCAAGACACAACACATGACATAATAATGATAGTATGAATGCTAGTATAATAGAATAGAATAGTATGAATGTTTTACTTTTTAGCCATTGTCTAATATCACGTTCAAATTGGAGCCTAAATTATTTTGGAACGGAACATAAATAAGCATAGATATTTAAAATAAAGGTGCATGTTTATAAAACAAAACTACGTTAACTATTATATCATACCAGTATTGTATTATTACAAAGAACAATTGTTAAGTAAGTCCTTTTAGGGTTAGGATATTTAGGCAACGCATGTGGCCTCGTAATATTTGAGAATTCTTTAATATTATATTTGTGTAATGAAGTATTAAATAGCAAAACAATAATTCTAACAGAACATAATCGCCTTGGCAAAACATGAACTAATTATTTTTCTTAATATTACGATTCCATTGAAAGAGAAAACATGATTTGCAGAAAGCATGCAAATCATGTTAGACAGGAGTCTAACATGATTTGCATAAAGCATGCAAATCATGTTAGACTCTTGTCATTATATTACAGAGAAATTTAAAATATCAACTGACAAGGTGGGATTCGAACCAGCGACCATTGCCATACCGTGGCAATGCTGTTACCTCAGAACCACCATGTCACACACACGCATTAGTTGAATTTACATTTCTCTTTTTAATTCATATTTATTTTTCAGTGGAAAATAGAGCTGTCAAATTGTTCCATTTAAAAAAAACATCCTGTTTAAGCCAAACCTCCAAATCTCTTCAGATATTTGAATATACATTACACTCTCGGACGTTTGAAAACGAATTTTTATGCAAAGACAATGTTTTACTTTCCAGACACATGGTGAATAGGGCGTTAAAATCAGGTCCATGGGGTCAATCGGCGAGGCAAGGTCGTGGAGTTAGAACACTGGACCCAGCTGTAATGAGGAGAGCACTGCTGGAGGCGCATGCTGGTTATGCGGAAGGCACAATGAAACTGCAGAGTGGGAATAGAACCGGTAAGAATTTACTAATACATTTTAATTTTATTTCCTTTTTTTTTGGTTGCCAGTGTTTGTCCCACGAATGTAAAAAAAATATCAAATTCTATCGTTTAGAATATTTATAATAAAAATTTTCGTAATTCCAGAGGTAGCCCTTCCCAATTGTGGCTTGGGAATCTTAAATCTATTGCCCTAATCCTGATAAGTACTGAGTCCCCGCCCTAGTCCTGATTCGGGCCTATGGATTTTTTTGTCGCGGAAACGAAAAAGAACTTCGAAAAAAAGGAGGAAAAAGTTTACTGACAAGGAAGTGATGTAACATCGATTGCAACATTTTTTTTTCTATGGTTTAAACAAATTATTTGTGAAATCGGAAAAAATTATTAAACAATATCAAAAAGAATAAAAAACATTTGAATGAATGAATCAAATTTTATTGGGGTTGAATGTAATTTTCTTTTCTAACTATTTATTCCATGTACTTTTTGTCCGCCACTCTTATTTTGTTTATGTGCGATGCTTGTGTCTGAAATGTTTTACGACATTAGAAGAATGGCAGAACTCGAACCTGCGACCTCATGTTTCGCAGCCGTAACCTAAACCTTAGGCTATTGACGTTTGTATGTTTGTTGTATATTATACATCAAGTGATGGCTCTCGTGATCATTCAAACTTCAGTTAAAATATTAAGTCGACACCTAAAGCATGTGTGCGAATGCTGTAAATAATTCACAGTTACATGACGTCATATGCGTCTCGCTGATGACCACTAAGACTTAGTCGATCGTTGCCCTTTAAAGCAAGTTTGGAATTGCTTCACTTCTCGTGAGTCTACCAAAGTAGGGTGCAGGGTCTAAAGGTAAGGTCCTGAGTCTCTATTTTCAATACTAAAAATACTCGATTGCACTTATCGTAAACGTAAATTTTCACGTCATGGTGAGACTGTCGCCGCCTTCATGTCCAAGCCAAAGATGTAAGTCGTGCATAAGTTTTGAAAAAACCCATTCCTAGGAGCTTACTAGGGGGAACGAACTCGGGTCTGTTGACTCCAATTTCGATCGCCCAAACACTCGGCTATCGTGTATTATTGTAAAATAAAATAAATAAATATCTTCACGCAATTCCCAATACAGGGGTAGGCAGAGGTCTAGTCTAGACAATTAAGTCCCTTCGACCCACCTTCCACCGAAGATATTTTCGGGACGTGACAGGTGGTGAGCCCCCCCAAGCAAGTTAAGTACGATGTAATTCGTACATAAGTTTTTGAAGAACCTATTGGTACGAGCCTGCCACCAGGGGATCGAACTCGGGTCTCTTGACTCGAAATTCCTACCACCCAACCACTCGGCTATCGTGACTTTTAAATACTTGTAGTGTATTATTGTAATACCTTAAATGAAGTTACGTTCTTTAAAAGGTCATTCTGTATTCTGTATTAATGTTCTCTGTTTCTTATGATGACGTTCCAAAAATGCTTAGTTACTCAAAGAGATAATAATGTGCATGTTAGCACAAAGAGGCATTCAATTGCCTTTCCGCATCCGCTTTAACTAGAAACTAAGTGTATAAGTCCCAGGTGGTAACAGAGAAACATAAAACCATACTTGACCCGTAAACCAATTATTTGTCCCGCTGGGATTCTATCCTGTTGCCTGTTGCTCAGCAGTCGGAAACAATAACCACTCAGCCACGTGGTCCTCAAGTCATAGTTAATAATATCGCCTAGTTCGTACTAGTTTGGAAAAAGATATAAGACACAAGGAGAAAGTCTGTTTTCAAATGTAGGGCATCGTGATAGCAAAAACTGTTACAACGAAATGGAAATAAAATTTTCTAACATTGCTGGAATCTCTTTGTGTTGCGGCTTAGTCACGAAGAATACAAATGTCTCTGAGTATTCATATTATATTAAGGGCTATCAAAAAGATTGTAAGTTCTCATCTGTGCCTTAGAGGCAGCCCTATTAAGATAGTCACTAGTTAGTAGCTGCATATTATATTGTAACATTTTTGTTTCTTTATTTGTTTCATCACTTTTATAATTATTTCTGCTTAAGTTACGAAAAACTAAAATACAGTGATTTTTTTGCCATTAAGTTCGCAATTTGTGTCTCATTCATGTTCCGAATGGTGTATAGTATGAGATCGCAGGCAGTGTTCCCACTCTCCTATTTTCTAATGACATTGGGTAGCTTTTGATATTAATAGCTGTCGTGAAAAGTTGTCAGAAAACGAGATTTGATCCTTTTGCGAGAATTTGAGATACAGGCTATACTTTGTATAGCGTTGAAGATAGTTTAACAAAGGCTTTGTTCTTTTCTCTGGCTTTGTTCGTTTTTGATTGTCATGTAATCTAAACAAGTCTGATTATGAACATGATCTCTCTGCCGAAGTAAACCATTGAAAATTTTGTTGCTAGAAAATCTGTATTTATAAAAAACACAAATTAAATTATCTTTGTATATATTCGTCACGATAGTCGAGTGGTTGAGTGGTCGGAATTTCGAGTCAAGAGACAGAGTTCGATCACAGGTGGCTGGCTCGTACGAATGGGTTTTTCAAAAACTTGTCTACGAATTATATTGCATAAAGACGGCTTGGACATAAAGACGGCGACGTGCTCACCGCCTGTCACGTTGTCCCGTTGTCTTGACTAGACCTCCGTCTACACCTGTATTGGGAATTTCGAGAAAATATTTATATATTTTTTTGTGTATCTACCTAATAATAATTATCATGAACCGCCTACAAATCGCTAAACACCGGCTTACACATGCCAAAACTAAATTATTCATACCGGTTATGTTACATTAATGTTTTTATAGTTCGGCTTTTTATTTAAAAAGTAGGTACCGTTAATTTTAAGTAGTATGTAAACTGTATTACTTACAACCATTTAGTATCACTGTTTCGATAGAGATAATTTTGATATTAGAACGCAAAATCCGGTTTTACACACATTTCAGTTTTTTTTTTGTAACCTGGCAATTATAACGGAATTTAGTGGTCTGTTTAAAAAAAAAAAAACATTTGCTCGGTACTGGATTATCGTGATGATAAAACTTAAAAGCTTCTTTTAATCGATTTTTTTTCGAAGGCTTTCGAATGATTCTCTGTTCAGTTTGTGGAAAGAATTTATTTCCAGTTTAGTTTTTGTATTTTCTTTTGCTTCGTCTCATGCCTTTTTTTACATACATTTTAAGTGTTGAGATTTTAGTATAGTATAGCTTTTATTTGTAATTAATTGACGAGAATGAAAAGCTTCTCCGCGATACGGTGTGATCAACTATTTTTTCATCACTTTATTTAGGATAAACTAACAGGTCGTGAGTCTATGCAAGACACAATATATATTTAAAATTTGAACTAGTTGACTAAAGCTATTACAATACTATTTTAATGAATTTCAATTAATTAAATAAATATGATAGATAAATATCTTCACGCGATTCCCAATACAGGGGAAGACAGAGGTCTAGTCTAGACAATTAAGTCCCTTCGATCCACCTTCCACCGAAAACATTTTTCGGGCGCGTGGATTTAAAAAAAAATTACGATTTCAATTACTTCTGCAAGGAAACCAACATATTGTACTATGATATTCTATGCTCGAAACATGATATGATATTAAATTGTAATGAATTTAAAAGACTACTCGCACTCAACGCTATATGTTAATCGTGGTCAGTTATTCGAAAGGTACATACTTTCACTTATTCAAATAGGAAGAATATATATTACATTGTGCCGGACGAAGCCCTTCGACACCATTGTTGCTAATGGTTTAATATATGTAGTTAACATATTATTTCGATTTGATTCGATTAACGTATCGTTATTTAAGTCGACATTTTTATGTTGAAAAACCAATACATTTCTAACTAATTTTTTTATAGAAAAGGGAGGCAAACGAGCAGGTGGCTCACGTGATGGTTAGTGATTACCGACGCCCATGAACACCCGCAATACCAGAGGCATAGCAGATGCGTTGCCAGCCTTAGAGTCCCCCAAATTGGGAGAAGGAGGCGTGTGGGCCTCCGGTTACCTGCACTCACCAGACGAAACGCAGAAGTTTGTTAGACTTCTACTTCACGCCGGTATTCTGTGAGGTCGTGGTACGTCCCCGGTCGAGTCGGCCCATTCATACAACAACTAAAGCTGATGCGTGGCTCTACCACTGTTATTTAACCGATCTTAATAAAGCAACATATTAAACCGATAATTACTAGACATCTGCGTTACTTTTTTAGATTTTTGTCTTGAACTTCTCAATTTTCCATACTGAAGCAGGCAGCAGCTAGACAAAGACGTTCATTCAACCCACATTTCACCGAAGTTCTGTTGAGACTAGCTGCCCCCCGCAGTTTAAGACTTAAATAAATAAATAAATATCTTCACGCAATTCCCAATTCAGGGGTAGACAGAGGTCAAGTCTAGACAATTAAGTCCCTTTGACCCACCTTCCACCGAAGATATTTTCGGGACAACGTGACAGGTGGTGAGCCCGTCGCCGCCTTTTATGTGCAAGCCAACGATGAAATTCGTACATAAGTTTTTTGAAAAAACTCATTGGTACTGCCACCTGGGGATCGAACTCGGGTTACTCCTTATAACATTAGCAATCTGTCAGTGAAAGTCCTGTTAAGATCGGTCCAACCGTTTCAGAGATTAGCCGATACAAACAGACAGACAGACAGAAAAATTTTAAAAACTGTTGTTTATGTAAATGCCGTAAGTACTTTGAAAAGCATTTAGTGAAAAGCTGTAAATTTGGAATTATAAACAGACACCAATTTTATTTACGTGACGGCTGGCGAGTTACTTAGCGAATAACGAAAACTATTGAAAACAGCTTAACGCAATTTATTAAGTTTTTGTTTATTTTTTAACGGTTGTTTTAAGAAACACTATTAACTATATTATGGGAAAGAAGCAAAAATAAATAGTTAACGGTTTCTGTACGCAGTACCACCCGAAAAAGTTCATAGTTATGCGGGTAGTTTGACCTACATAGCCTATACATTGTTCGCGTTGCATTGAAAATTGGAATGTATGTAACACTAAAAGTGAGATAGATAAACTCCAAAAATCAGGTGTTTATAAGAATGCTTGTTGGGAATAGTGTATGTAATAGTGTATGTGACGGAAGTAGTGTATGTGACGCAGTTGGGATCGATGTTATAGACACTGTTAAGAATATAAAGGCAGACAAATACCTTCAAAAAAGTCACGATAGCCGAGTTGTTGGGTGGTCGGAATTTCAAGTCGAGAGACCCGAGTTCGATCCCCAGGTGGCAGTACCAATGAGTTTTTCAAAAACTTATGTACGAATCTCATCGTTGGCTTGGACATAAAGGCGGCGACGGGCTCACCACCTGTCACGTTGTCCTGAAAATATCTTCGGTGGAAGGTGGGTCAAAGGGACTTAATTGTCTAGACTTGACCTCTGTCTACCCCTGTATTGGGAATTGCGTGAAGACAGATACCTTAATATCTTGCCGCCTTCGTCAACCCGAGCTTTTTAAGGTATGTCTTCTGTTCGTTAGTGCAAGTGTTAGACGAACAGTCAATTGAATCTACATTGCGGTTGTCGATGAAAAGAAACTGACGTTACATTTAAAATTAGAGTGCTTGTCAGTAAAGAGAAATCGGTTAAGTATATATGATTCAATCATTTACTACCAATTTGTGCTATTTTAAATTTATGAACAAGAAAAAAAAATACCTCAACTAATGTACTCTGTATGGAACAGACATATAGAGACGAATACACGTTAAGTTTTACACGTTTAGTTTACAGGGTACGGGAGTCATCATCCCAATAGATCATAATAAAAAATAAAATATCTTCACGCAATTCCCAATACAGGGGCAGACAGAGTTCTAGTCTAGACAATTAAGTCCCTTCGACCCATCTTTCACCGAAGACATTTTTGGACGTGGACAAGTGGTGAGCCTGTAGCTGTTTTTAATTCCACGCCAACGATATAAATCATACATAAGTTTTTGAAAAAACCTATTGATCCGAGCCTCCCACCCGGATCGAACTCGGATCTCTTGACCCGAATTCCGATCAACCAGCCACTTTGTCTTCGTGGCTATCTTTAAAGTAATTATTAATTATTTTTCCAGCCCGTGCAAGTAACCTCCCAGGTCTCACACCTGGCAACCCAAACGCGTGCGGTGGCGCCCGTCTATGCCGGACGCGGTACAACACTACCGCGCCGATGTACGGCGTCTCGCTGACGTCCGGACAGCCCGTCACTATCGTGCAGAAATTTCCAGATTTGTTGCAGCAAGTCGTGTTCGAAGTTTGCGAGTAAGTATCTATTAAGCAGCTTGAAGTTATATGCTTACGGAGCTCGTATAATTGACTATATCGTACAGGCATACATATTGTAGGGTCTTTAATGTTATGAACGTTTGGTATCGTTGGCTTGGGCATAGAGGAAGAATGTTTTCATTTTATGACGAACAGATATACCGACGCTGTGTTGGTTATGACCCTGCCTTCGGAGCTAATGGTTGCGTATTCGGATCCCGCTAGGGGTAAATATTTGTGTGATAAATATGAATATTAGTGCTCGAGTCGTGAATATTTATATGTATATATAAATATTAGCTCTGAAAATTTATGTGTGTAAGTTTATTATACTATTATAGTTAGCATGGACATTGCCCGTACGTCTCCGCCTGTCACATTGTCCCAAATAAGCTCCGGTGAAGAGTGGGTCGAAAGAAAGTCATTGTCTAGTCCTCTGCCTACTACAGTATGGGATATTGCTAGAAGATTTTAAAAATAAATACATTTTTTGATTTTAAAAGATGTTGAACCAAACAATCTAACATCTTGGTCAGCTGCTGTAAGCACGATTTGTATCTGAGGCTAAGCGACTAGAACTCCAACAGGCAGGACCATCTGCCACATTGTCCTTAATGAATTCCGGGGAAATGTTCATCAAACGGAGTAACTAGGACTCTGACCCCCAGTGTTTTGGAAAACCTACGAGTTTCTTTCGTTTGGTTTGTTAGTGAAACCTCATTACGTAACTGTGGCAGATGTGAAAAATGACTATCGATAATCGAATGTACGTCCTCATTTCGATGAATAAAATACGAGTATGCGATGTTGATTTTGTGGCAATACGCACTGCGTGAACCCATTGAAAAAAAAAATGATGTCGATTTGATTTAAAATTCTATTTCAGAACGAGCGAGTGCTCCGTCCTCCGCGGCACGTGCACGCAGACCTACGTGCCTTATCTATTCCTGGTCTTGCCCCTTGGTCCGGTAACGTTAACCGGTCAAGACTACGTCCTTGTGGAGTCCGGATGTGTATGCAAACCGGATCCAATGTAGACAATCGTTCATTACAACCAGGTTTTTTCTTTCACTACACGATTCGGATAACTTTCAATTAGTTATTTGTTGAGTATTTCAACACATGACATGTTTGTATGATACACAATGGTTGGTTTTTAGAGTTTTTATCCGTCAGTTGTACGCATAAAAGTGGAACCTTCGGGAAAGATTGCATTTAATTAGTGAATAATTAGATATTAAGGCGAACTGTATGTATTATCATTTAGTAGGAGTGGTAGCATTTAATATGAAAAAAAAAATAATATTATTAGTTTTAAAATAAACTTGTCTTATTGTGTGAATTTCATTTGTCGGTTATAGGCGAATGTTTAAATTATTGTATTTAATGTACTGTAAAATTGTCGAAAATCTTAAAATGTTGATTTGTCGGCCATTTTGTGGTAGATATATTTTTAATGTAAATCTTTGTAGACTGAATTTTATTATTGTTAATTTATTGTTATTTATTTATGTTCTCCAATCGTTAAGGTGTAGTCCCACATATTTATTTAAATGAATCTTAATTTCTTATTCAATGTTAATAACGAACAACAAATATATCAACGATTTAAACTAGAGTTGTTTTATTTTTGTTTCCTTTGTCTTTTTCCTTTTCCTTCCCCTTTTACTTCCTTTTTCACAAATCTTTTGTCAAGGCAAGACTACGCACTTAGAGCTCTTCCGGTGTTGCTAGTGTACATGAGATGAGATTGCTTGTGTATATATATATATATATATATATATATATATATATATATATATATATATATATATATATATATATATATATATATATATATATATATATATATATTTTATACGATCGTAAACTCACATAACAGTCGTACGTCTGGGAGCTCTAAGTGCGTAGTCTTGCTTTGACAAAAGATTTGTGAAAAAGGAAGGAAAAGGAAAAAGAACAAAAATTAAAACTCATCGGGTATACATTTTAGATGGCTACATCCTTATTCCCCAATAGGGGTGTAGACTACTGGTAACCTCTTTCAGCCGATGAGACTCAAAGTCACAAGGAGGTACTACGTCTCGGCTTCACGCCGTGGTACTGTCCCACTAGCCTGGCCTATTCATACAGCAGCCGAAAATGCCATTTACGTCTACCACGATTAAAGAACACTACAACACCAAATCGGATTTTTGATATTATATTATTTTGATGTATCGATTAGACCTAAGATTCTCGATAAATAATCGATAATTAATAATTGATGATCGATAAATATTTAAATATCTTTACGCAATTATCAATACAGGGGTAGACAGAGGTCTAGTCTAGACAATTAAGTCCCTTTTACCCACCCTTACCGAAGATATTTTCAGGACAACGTGGCATGAGCCCGTCGCCGTCTTTATGTACAACGATATAATTCGTACATAAGTTTTTGAAAAACTCATTGGTACGTGCCTACCACCTGGGAATCGAACTCGGGACAAATTATAAATATATTTTAAAGGATTGTTCCCTTAGTCACCTCTTACGACATCCACGAGAAGAAAACAGATTAAAGAGATGTGAAAGTTTGCATAATAATAGTAAATAAATACATAAGTAGACAGGGACAGCATCAAACACTTTGCTCTGGCTCCGAAGTAGCTCAAGCAATTGTGTTATGGAATCAGAAGGTACCACAAATACCTAGACCCGATAGAATGTAGAAAAATGGTTATCCACAATGACCTGTGATGAAATTGTACCTTTAGATACCTGTGTATACTCCACTCGTCCACGGTCATCGTAGATAATATAAAGATTTTTTTTTTAAATAGAAATCAATCACAAAAAATAAAACTTTCAATGTGCCACATTTAAAGAAAAAATTTGGGCACATAGATAGTTTATACCCCAGATAATTGGATTGCAAACGAACTACAAGATGAATTGGATAGAATGCCTCATTAATCTTGTCAATAAAATTAATCTGCTGGAAAAAAACGCTATTTTTGGGAGTAGTCAAGTTTTTGGGAGTACACTCCAGTTTTGGGAGTAGACAAGTCCACATAATTAACTCCTTTCGACCCACCTTTCACAGAAGTCATAAGTTTTGAAAAAACTTATTGGTATGAGCTTCCCACCTAGGAATCAAACTTGGTCCTCGAATTCCGATCCCCAAGTACTCGGCTATAGGCATTATTTTTATTGAATCTACTGGTAATTCGCGGTAACTCGACTAGAGTTTGCTAGTCATAGTGATAGTGAATATAGGCAAAAAAAACATAACAAAAATAGTTTTGAAGGCACTAATGCACCATATTTTTATTACATGTCTCAATCATATAAATTTTATACAAAATTCATATTTACACACACTTATCATTTTAGTCGAGATAACCTTATACAAAACATGTTTTAAATTTCGTGACTCGATCCTTATTAAAACCCTAATCTACTGACTACTTTAATTAAAAAATTTCTCATCCTACCTACATGATATGTTGTATTAATAATGTCTTTAATTTCAAATAATCCTTAATTCCGGCTACTTTTCTTGGCCATTCACTAGAAATTATTATAAATCTTTCGACATAATTATTGAATGTACAGGGAACGAAAAAAAATAATAGTAGTACATATTAACCATTCGAATGTGAAAATGTCTTCCAGGTCGTTTCAGAAATCGATGAATCGATGTTTTAATGAATTTTAGAATTTTGAAATTTAATGAAATTTAGATGAAAAGTCTTCCATGTTCCTTAATCGGTTATTAAAGTTATGTAAAATTTTAAAAGTAACATTTGTATGCTCGTGTACCAGAAATAACCCTGTAATATCTTTTTCTATAATGGCACAACGAATTTTTTCTGTATTGAAAACAAACAAATTAGAAATATTATACAAAGTTACTAATTTTCCTTTTTTTTAATATTTTAATTCAATAACTTACTTTATCGATTTGTAAATCGATTAAATTGTCCCCCAGAATCGATTATAGACATTATTATTACAAAAATTATGAAAACATGTATTATTCGTAGCGTTGGTAGTACTGGGGGGCTCCTTGGTGTTGCTGTTGCGGCTGATGTTGCTGTTGGGCGTGGGAAATCTGGGGTTGCAGTGCCTCGGGCTTCGGTGTCGGTATCTTCACCACGATGTCGGTCGGTTTCCGTGAAACCTACGAATTTAAGTAAAATTTGTGTTTAAAGAACTTTATTCTCATAAGAACATTGTATCGTTCACTTACATGAGATTACAATATGAAAAAAAAAAAAAATCTTATTAATTATAATAAAATTTTGTATTTAATACATGTACTCTTATGTTGCTGTGCGATATCTGTGTACGAATTTACCAATTTCTTTCTTCACGTGGCGAAAAGGCGTAGTGCGAGTGGCGATTAAGGGAAAAGCCAAAATGTTAAAGGCTACCGACAGATGCCGGAATCTTAAAAAATAAAATTAACAGTCACGATAGCCGAATATTGAAAAAAAAAATTATGTACGATTTATATCGTTGGCTTGCACATAAAGACGGCGACGGGCTCACCACCGGTCACGTCCCAAAAAATGTGTTTGGTGGAAGACGCGTTGAAATAATTTAAATTTGTCAAGACCTCCGTCTAACCCAGTATTGGGATCATTTAAAACCACAATCGAGTAGACCGTTGACGGGTACCGCGTCTAAATTGCAAGATGTCTGGTGTCTGGTCGCCAATAGGATTATAAAATGTGGCGATTTTGGAAAATCCTCCATATGGAAGAGGCGTGTGTTCGGTAGTGGACTTTACTTATTTATTTATACACTTTATTGCAGACATCATAACAAAAGATTGATTAACTTTACAAATTCACTTATATACTTCAATGCCCACAAAAACTGTTTAACTATACATTTAAAAACGTTATAAAACAAGAAGCGTATAAAGAGCGGCTTCATCGCTATGGCTATCGCTAACTTTCTTAGAAGAGATTTTAAAGAGAATTTTCCGGGCGATTGTATATATGAAAATGGGTAATTAGATAAATAATTAGGTCGTTACGTAAGCAAATACTGCTATGTGTTTTTAAATACTACTAGCAATGCCTAACATTACAATTATTATTGTTCATGTTAACCAACTCCAACTAAGCTGCACTGTCCGTGCCTGAAGTGGTTCACGACAAGAGTCGAAAGGCTCGAACCTGCAACGTTATATTTCGAAGTACGCACCCTTAACCATAAGGCTATTGACGCTTAGTCAATTTTAATTGTCGTTCTCTTTTTGATTTGTAGATTCCATATTTAAACTACTCTAACTACTCCAGTATTGGGAGTAACCGTGAAGAAACGGAAGACAAAAAACATAGTTTTATAAAATACATAAATAAACTTAAGACATTACTACAACAGTTACTAAAAAACTAACGCATAAAAAATTGTCCATTTAGAATTTTCAATCGAATAAGTCGGAGAAACTTTCTTAGAAGAAAATGTCACGGTGTTTTATAAAATAACATCGTGTTTGATTTATTGAAAGCAATTTAAATAGCCAACATTTTAAGTTTTTACACTACTAGTTATCAGCTTGTCATTTTGATCAAATCTTTTAATTTTTTTTATCTTCAAGCAATTTCTTATACTGGAGGAGGCAGAGGTTTAGACAATGAAGTCCTTTCGGCCCACCTTTCATCGAATCCTGTTTGGAACAACGTAACAGGTGGTTAGCCTATTGCCGCAATTATTTTCTTTACTAAAAATCTATATATTAGTGAATCTATTACGGAACCTTTTAAGGTTTCGTAAGGTACCTAAATTTAACTACTCATATTAATATATAAATTAATATATATATACACACAAGGGACCACATAACATACATTGCTCTGGTCCCAGAGTAAGTAGCTAAAGCACATGTGTTATGGAATCGGAAACAACGAAGGCGCCACTAATACCCAGACCCGAGAAAAGTACGAAAAATTTTTTTTTCTACATTGACCCGTCCGGGATTCAAACCCGGGACTCAGACCTCAGAGATAGTCAGCAATGTAGCTAATCTTTCTTTCTTTTTTAATAAGCACTTAGATTACGACAACGTACCTCAGCCTTGAAGCCCTCTTTAGGGTCAGCGGTGTAAGTGACAGTCCTCACAAAGCCGTCGCTGTCGACTACAGAGTAGGAGCCCTTGATGACGTCACCGTCTCTCTGCTCCTTACGGTTCTGGTAGTTGGTGTACTGGTCGTCGTTGACGTCGAAGCCGAATTGGTAAGATGGATGTGGCTAAAACGATAATAAATAATATACATAACAGAGTATAATAGATAAAAAGTATAATAGATAAAGTATAAAGTCACGAAAGCCGAGTGGTTGGCTGATCGGATTTCAAGACAGGAGACCAGAGTTCGAACCTCAGGTGGCCGGTTCGTACCAATGGGTTTTTTCAAAAGCTTATGTACGATTATATCGTTGGCTTGGACATAAAGACGGCGACTGGCTCACCATCTGCCACATTGTTCCGAAAAATATCTTCGGTGGAAGGTGGGTCGAAGGGACTTAATTGTCTAGACTCGACCTCTGTCTATCCCTGTATTGGGAATGTCGCGAAGATATTTATATATTTTTTATAGATAGTAATAGAGGATAGTGCATAAGAACTCTATGGAAATTATGTCACGGATAAGCATTTCGTTTATGGTACCGAAATAAAAATAGTAAATGATGGTCCAGATAAGGAAAATAAAACTATGGTAAAATTTCCAGTCAGAAGTCACAGGATACTCTATAAGTAATTTTTAGTTAACCTTCCCTCTGGTTACCCTGTCAGGGACAGTGTGTACGGATAAGAAAATATTAGAAACTTTCAGATCAAGTTTCCGATCAGACAACTAGGCAAAGACTGAGCTAAATTTATGTAATAACCGCAGTTAGTAATTACGTAGGAAGAATTGGAGCAACTGATAGGTTGTTAAAGTGAAAGCGGTCTTATTAACAAGGCATTAAACCCGGCTGTTTATACAAAAGTAATCCACGCGTAAATGTCGAATATAGGCAGGTGAGGTGGCGCAAATATCGGATACAAGATAGGCTAGTTTTACAGTGAAAGTTATGATCACAAACTTGCTACGGAAAATGATCCCAAGCATAGATAATGTCGTGTCTGTAGATTATAGAATTGAAATTGTTAAGAATATTGTGATCGGTAAATAATCAAAATATCTCGAACTAAATCTTCTTCAAACGAAAAACATGTTCAAAAATTTTAAAGCATGTAAGCTATGCCGAGTTTTTGTTATTAAATAAATGTTTCTATTGAATACTCGTAAATTCTATTTAATAATAATAAATAAACCCTCCATTCAGGGAGCGCGAAAAAGTTGCAATTGCTACCGACAGGTGGCGAATAAAAACTTTGAAGTGTTTGGTAATTTAAAGCAATATCATGTATATCTACAGTTATTAGTAATAAAGTAGGGACAAATGAGAAATATGAAAAACCATCTGACACAACACCCAAAATCCGGATTCGGCATCTGACCCACTTTAAACTGTTGAAAATTGAAATCCCTCTTTAGTTAACTTCTTAAAGGCATTGACGACATCTGCAAGAAGTTATGGCAACTTCTACCACCATGTTCGCAGTTTAACATCCACGAAGACATCTATGTAATTACTCTGTTAATGCAAAAAATGCATCTTTATGAGTTTTAAGACAATGCTTTAAATGATCATTTTAAATGGTTATAACGCTATCTATCTGGCAAGTTTCAAACTACATTTGTTTTGTAACAATGACTTCGGTCACGATAGAAGTCACGATAGCCGAGTTGTTGGGTGGTCGGAATTTCGAGTCGAGAGACCCGAGTTCGATCCCCAGGTGGCAGTACCAATGAGTTTTTCAAAAACTTATGTACGAATTTCATCGTTGGCTTGGACATAAAGGCGGCGACGGGCTCACCACCTGTCACGTTGTCCCGAAAATATCTTCGGTGGAAGGTGGGTCAAAGGGACTTAATTGTCTAGACTTGACCTCAGTCTACCCCTGTATTGGGAATTGCGTAAAGATATTTTTATTTTTATAATTTTTTTATTTTTTAACAATGACTTCGGTGAAAAGTACGTCGGAAGGACTTAATTGTCTAGACCACAGTCTACATAAGTGTAGGAAGTAGCGTAAACATATTTTTTCAGTAGAACGAGTAAGAATTACTTACGTCATAATCTTCAGGGGCGCGCTGGGGGGCCTCTTGCGCGTATTGCTGACGATATTGCGGCTGGGGCTGTGCCTGCGGCTGCGGCTGATACTGAGGCTGCTGTTGGTACTGGGGACGCGGCTGGTACTGGTTTTCAGCTTGCACCTGATACGGCTGTCGGAAAATAATTTTTTTTTATTTGATTGCTTTTAAAAGGTCATTCGATTTATTTCAAAACCTTCAAATCAAAAATGTCATAACCCTGATGATTAGAACGTATATTCTCAAGATCTGCACGCAATTCCCAATAGATATTTTCGGGTATTGATATTTTCGGGTCAACGTGACAGATGGTGAGCCCGTCGCCGTCTTTATGTCCAAGCCAACGAAATACGTACGAAACGAACGTATGTAAGTTTATTTTTTGAAAAACCTATTGGTTCGAGCCTGTCACCTGGGGATCGAACTCGGGTCACTTGACTCGGTATTCCGACCACCCAACCACTCGGCTATCGTGACTTTTGTATCAAGATACCTAATTATGCTGGCTATATGTACATGTCAAAACGTATCACTATAATAATTGAGCTATTATTTTACGTCAAGAATGTTCAATTGTGCAATGTACCTATGATACTCCTTGATCGAGTCAACTTGTACAATCTATAATACACTAATACACAATAAATCAATGCAGTCGAGTCAAGAGACCCGAGTTCAATCCACCACCTATCACGTTGTCCCAAAAATGTCTTCGGTGGAAGGTGGGTCGAAAGGGCTTGAGTGTCTAGACCTTGGTATACCCCTGTATTGGGAATGACGTGGAAATACAATAAATCAATGTACTGGAGTAGTAAATTATAGGAAACCATTATACCTCTGAGTCAGACTACGATACCTTTAACGAGTGAAATTTATGTTTCCTTTGTCATAGAATTATTATAAGCATATACATAAAATTAAACATTAAAAAGCATTAACATTACTCTGATCTCAAAGTAAGCAACATTTGTTATCGAATCGTGTCGTGTCATAGATAATATCGAACTCAAAGTCATCACAAACAAATAGGATCACAGATAATAAAGAAAGCACTAGTTATCTACCATCCGGGATCATACCTTAATCGAAACCGGTGTATATGCCACTGGCGGTCGTCGAATATACAACGTAGTGATTATATACTCCGATCGATGAATAAATCCTGTAATGGAACATGAAGTGGAAACTCACAATTCTTGCAGGTCCTTGTGCCACAGCGCCGCCAAAGTGCGCTGGGCGAGGTATGATCTGGGTCTGCGCTTGAGCTGGTTGCTGGGCTCCAATGTACTCTCTCAGGAGATGTGGTGGGATACCTTCATCCTGCTAATAAATAAAAATACTCTATTTAATCCAATTGCCTTTTTTTTATTGCCTTTGAATTAATACCGAAAAAAAGTTATAATATAATTACTTGCCTACTAATAAGTTATAATATGTTACGGCCTGAGAATACACGACATATGTCTTCCCGTGGATGTCGCATGAGGCGGCTTAGGGAAATAAAAAAAACTGAATTCAGCAGTGCGGTGACGGGCAGCAGCGTATAAGGTGTGAGGTGTCTAGTAGTACGATCGCCATACCGCTTGCCAAGCTTGGCGATTACGGCAAACTCTCCTCATACGGTATAGTATATTTCGAAATTGCATGCATCGTATTAAAGATTGCATAAAGTAACAAACAAAAGTTTAACGAACCGTTCTTTTGGACATGTGAAATCAGCAATTATCTAGTTACGGTACGACAAACCCGCTTAATCAAGTCGTCAGTTACCGGTAATCAAAACTGTTAAACGTTGCGACATCTCGAAAACCGTAATACAACGCAACCTACCTGTTACGTCGCTCTTGATTTGAAAAACTGAAAACGTTATGTAGGATTGTTGTTATGCAAATGTGTTTTGCCGCCACTTTTCAGTTTATTTTAAAAAGTGTGCGAGGCAGTGACTGTATGTCATATGCATATTATTTATTGACTAATAGTTATCCATAACAATACATGAATGTAGTGACTACATTTTATTTGTATGTGATTTGGCTATTTAAGCCACTTGGAAAAAGCAGGAGGTTCTTAATTCTGTTGTTTGTTTTTCATTTCATGCTAATCAATACATTTGAGCTTTTTACTTAGATCTTTCAGTAGATTCGAGTTATTGCATAATTTTTAATCGTTCCCGATCGATTTAAAATCATGATTGCAGCAAAGTAGTTAAGAAGATTTAGATTTAAAGATTACGTCTCCTTTTATGTGCCTATTAAACTAACTTTTACTTAATTTTAATACAATTTTTATAAATTCTTAAATTGTACAAGTCACGTTAAACTTTTTGTTATTAAATTATTGAGTAATGTGAAAAATCAACTGACATGGACGAAAATCGAATGTTAAAATTCTCGAAAATAGCTGGAGACACCGACAGATGGCATGATTTTCTTTGAGTTTTTTGAGATGGCTAAAAGACCAAATTAAGCAGACCGTTGACGAGAAGCAGTTGCTTGAGTGTAAGGAGAATTTAATTTAATTTTGTTTATTAACTAGATCCGAAGGAAGTTGCGGGAAAGAACTTTTATTAAATAATAATAATTGAACGGGCTGTAAAAGTCGATTGGAGGACATTATAATCAAAAATGCCATTTACTCACAAACTAAGATTCCTTATTATGTGGTATTTACATAAATAAACGTAGATGTCAATGGAAACAAACAAACTTATTCACCGTATATATGGTTTCGTCACTATCAGCTGGCTATCGGCCTCTCTTGATAGAATTCTGCCGGTATCAAGTTAGTCATGGGAGTGAAGCAAGGTCTCTCTAGTAAGTAGATCCGCCATAATTGCCACACTTGACAAGAGGCACGGACGGTTACATTACTGGGTACGTCATGTCTTAGACTTTGCTATGCATCACAGGCTATCACTTTTATTAAAGAAATGTATGTACACATTTATAATATTTTAAATTTCCTTTTTATATTAACATAAATAAGAGGATTAAAATCCCGCGATCTCCGGTATTATGTAGCGACGCTCTGGCCATTAAACTTAAATAAATGAAAGAAACAAGTCTTCGTTCACGTAACGACAGTAAAATTAAATTACACCAATTGCATTTCTTACAATTTACAAAACATAAAACCACTTTAATTATGTAACTGGGAATTGTTATGCAAAAGACGTCATTAGGAGTTAGGTACAGGCGGAAGTCTGAAACTATCTGAACATGTGATCTTAGCGTGGACTGAATTTTTAAATACACTACGTGAGCAATATTCGTACTACGTGTTTAAAAAAATTGGATAGATTGGAAACGCAACTTAAAAGTTGTGGTCACTAAAGCCTTTTTATAGTTAAGGGATACTATTAAGAGGACTTTTTTAGGAAAATTAGGAGACACGAATTTTATTTCCTGTTGAAAAATTGTGTTCTTCTTTACAACATCAATCGTTAATTATTATTTTTATTTAAAGTTAGCTTGACAACCCGATTACTGATTTTGTAGTGACCCTGTCATCGAAACAAGGGGTTGCGGGTTCAAATCCCGACAGGGACAAACATTTGTGAGATAAATGGGACCATCGGTGTCTCTATAATTAAAGATTGTAATCTGAACTCTATAAGACGTCAACACTCCTAAGACGCTTATTTATGACAGTGATCAAAAACCACTAACTTATGTATAAGGACGCCGCAGCGCAATTTTTATACTCTGTTCTCGAAAAAAAAAATCATGGCGTTCATAAAAAAGTAAGTTTGAATACTCGTACATTGATTAGTTAATTTATGCTTTCACCCTAAACTGAACTAACCTAAACTGACTTAAAAATACACAATGGAAGATCCAAGACTTACTTTGCTATTTTTTTTAATGTAGCGCTGAATATGCCATCAAAAGACACTTATTCCCTTACTTACGACAGTTAGTCTAAATTTGAGCTGTAACCCTTGATAGTGACAATTACTAAAGGACATTGTTTCTGATTAAATTTCATCTCGAAATGCGTAGGAAATATTAAAAATTATCAAAATTGTCAAAAATATATGTGATTTGTTAATGGCGTTAGGCACGTTGTAATAAAAACCTTCGTACGCCATATCTTAGGATTAGAGATCGAGTTCTTTTCATGTTTCTTATTGATATATTATAGAATTAGTAGATATTACAGAAATAATATCTTTCTGTAAAATCTACGAAATCGGTAAAATAATAGCTGTAAAGTTTTGCTGGAGAACTTTTCGTTAGCATATCCCTATTAAGTACCTTATTAACTAAATCAATCATTTCAGAAACTTCAGAACCGAAGAAAGAATTAAACCTAAGAAGAAGTGTTTTATTAAGAAATGCACATTGGTATAACATTTTAATACATTACATTTTACAGCTGCAAATAAACTGAAACCTTACCCCAATGTATAAGTTTTAAAGAACTTTTGATTGCTTGTATAGTGTTAAAAAACATAATTGGAGCTTAAGATAATACACCGGAAATGAAAATTCGAACCGGAAAGATTATTTTAAAATACTAAGTAAGGGCTGATATGGATTTTTATTGTAAAAATGCAATGTGAACCAAAAATAATTTTAAAATTCAAAATAAGTCTAACACTTTTGCTGTCTCCAGTAATAATAAAAAAAACTAAATTTCATCAAAAACTAATCGACTGTTATCGATTATCTAGGCATCATTTATTTTAAAAATAGACAATTATTTAAGAATATAATTTAATTGATGCGAATAAAACTGGCTGTATTTACAAAGAATCATAGTATTTAACAAATGTTTCGATCATGTCAATTACGCGAGTTGAAATACTGACTTGTTGTTGAGTTTGATACTGGTGCTGTGGCGCGGCCAAAGCACACCCCAGTACTGCCAACGTAATGCACTGACGCAACATATTACCACACACTTTAAAAAAGATAAACTAAAATTATAATTAAAGATAAAGTCCACCACACACGCGTCGCACTGATCGTATGGTCCGTGCAAGTAGCAATAACTTTATATACCTGCATCCCTTCTAGATCGAGGTACTTGAAGGTGGGAGTAGATCTCATGGGCTCGTGAGCGTGATTCGAAATTCAAATTGGAGCATATGTCTACGTACAACCGGAAAGATATAAGGACTATGTGCAACCAATTCTATAAGAATACCAAATAAAAAATATATATGTATATTACCTACACTTTAGTATCACAGTCATTGCATTACTGCACCAATTTTTATGACTATTAAATTGAGTAATTGAAAGTCTATAAAAAAGAATGATTAAAATTCTTGAACTAACTTACGAGTACACACATATGACATATAAAGAACCATGCAACTAACCTTTTTTTACATTTGTTTCGAAGCCATAATTGCTAGGACATAAATGTTTGAATATATTACAATTCCTGTAACATAACATACGGATAGCTGAATTGCAATGCTGAACTGAATTCGTTTACAGGTCAATAAAAAATGAATATTATGTGTTCTTTATTTAATTTTTCGGGTCACTGTTGCGAGAATTCTGTGGCATTATCTTTAGCCGCCATCACTATGCAGCGGGTTACAATAGTTTACATAGGTATTAGCTAAGCTACACTCTGAAGATTTTATAAAAGCTGCTCTTTAGAGATCATGGCCCACGTTTATATTAACATAAAAAAGCCAAAAATTTATCAAAAATCGTTTAAGATTTTCCTGTGACAGACGACAAGCTTTTCGTCTTAGTATTCAAACCAATGACCGCGTACGTTACAAGCCGCCAAATGGAGTTTGAACTCGAGTCTCTTAATTCGAATCCAGGTGACCAAGCCAAGTTGCTATCGAGACCCATTTACTTACCGGTAAGTAAAAGTCAATACCATAGGCCTCTTTCAGGAATTACTATAATCGCCATGCGCGGCGAGACGATTAATGATCTCAGACACTTCGCACCATAGACACTGTTGTTCGTCACCGGTCTGTTTATTTTGGTCTTGTATTTTTCGAGATGGTTATCTCGCCATATGTCCATAGTCATTCCCATTTTCCAGGCTTTTCCCTAAGTTGCTCTTACGACACCCACGGGTATAGAGAGGATGGTAGATTCTTACGCCGGAAACGTACTGCAATTACTGTTATCTGTTTATCTCTGTCTGTTACTTTACTCTATGATCAGTTATTTATACCTTAATGTAAAATTGTATGACTCATTCGGCAACTAAAGTATATCTTTGTCTTATATTAAAGACAGCCTTATGCTCAGTCTAAGTCCTTATGATAAGCTTTTTAATGTCACAAACAGGCATATAGACACATGACTGTTTGTTATTAAGCTAATGAAAAATTAAACTAGCATAGAGATATCAATGTATTGTCATCTTAGTGTGCATTCGATTGTGTTGGTATCGGCCTAAATATGTCCCGTCCCTTTTTTTCTCGTGAGTGTCTTTGTTATAAGGAGGATCCTCCTCCTCCTCCTTCAGTCGTACTCCTCATGTCTGAGGGTCGTGACCACCACCGTCCAGAATCCTTTCTTTTATTATGACACGCCATCTATTCCTGTCTTCGGCATCGTGCATCGCTTTATACACCGTGGTGTCTAGTACAGCTTGGATCTGGTCGGACCAACGCGTCGGATTTCGGCCTCTAGATCGATTGCCCTCTACTTTTCCTGTAACCACTAGTTTTTCCAGGTTGTCTGAATGTTTACGGGCAATGTGACCAAAATACTCGTGAATTCGTTTCAGGCATATAGTAGATAATCTTGTCTTAATTCCAAGTTGCTTATGTATCGAAACATTGGTCCGGAACGCTGTCCATGGTATGCGGAGCATCCTTCTCAAGCACCACATTTCGAACGCATCTATACGCCTCCGATCATCAGTCTTCAGAGTCCACGTCTCAGCTCCATATAGAAAAGAGAAGACTAGAGTCCGCACCAGTCTTACTTTAATAAGTCTTATGCATACGTATGTATATATTTATTTATAATAATAATATAACACATATAATATATACTATACATAGGGACGACGACACAGACATTGCTCTGATTCCAAAGCATGCAGCTCAAGGACTAGTATTATGGAATCAGAAACAACGAAGGTACCACAAACACACAGACCTGAGAAGATGTAAAAAAGTGTTTTCTAAATAAATTATAAATAAAAAATGTGACCCGACCGGGACTCGAACCCGGGACCACAGAGCTGGCGAAACCATGAAAACCGGTGTGTACGCCACTCTTCCACTGAGTTCGTCCAATTACGGCAATGGAGTATTTGTACGTGATTGTGTTCTTGCAGTGCATATTAACAGTAGTTTTAGGAACAATAGTAAGTGTTATGAAAATTTTACAGTCATGATTAAACTCTTTAATACCTCATGGGGTCTTTATCCGTATACTCTAATCGCATATTTTTATGAGCACATCATTTAAGCCTGTAAAATTCTACAACAAGATATACCTCTACTTTAAAGAGGGTTTACAATAATCGCTAGGCTTGGCGAACGGATTGGCGATAGTAGCACCGTAGACGGTGTTGTCGGTCACCGATCTGCTTAGTTTTGTCCTGACAATTTTCAAGATAGCTACTCTGCCATCTATTACCCACAGGAAGAAAAGTCTAGCATTTTTTATATCTAGCTATAGTCTAGAATTTATAGCTTTCGCCGCTACAGACGGTACATATGATGATTTATGTAATTCCATTCTTTTTTAAGATATTTTGTTTTGCATCTATTGTGGTTGACCCTGAATAAACGTGTAACTTATTTCTTTTAACATTTCATGTTTACGATTAATCACGACTTTTTAAACATAAATGCAGATTGTGTTTCAAAAATAAGAAGTGATGGCACCGAATTAACAATTCCGTGCACTACAGTCAGGTGCAAAGCGAAATTATCACGTCGCGTTTTAACGGCATTTAGCGATTAAGTTACGTAAACTTCAATCTTAACTTTAGTTTGTCTTACCTTGAGAGAATTAAATACAAATAACTATTTTACAAAACTTTATTTTATTTTATTTTACAATTTCTGGAAAACTTACAGCTAACTTAATTTAATGTAATTTATTTTGCATATAACATGCACAGAAGGCCAATTAAAAGTTTCCTTTAATAGGAAATTACATATTTAGATTCAGAAGCAGACTTAAACAGATTATATACATTAAACATATTATAAGCATATGCTCTAACAGCTGTTAAAGAACTCATCGCTTAACAATCTTTTCATCTGATTGCCAGAGGTATTAAATAAGTTAATTTCATGCTCTTTAGCCACCGTGTTGAAACATCTGCTCTTATGATGAAAGTGTTCAGCCTATAATTGGTTTTGACCGAAGGAACGTGGAGCATGGCAGGTTTTCGAATTGATGAAGACGGAACTTTTAACCTAATGCGTCCCAATAACTCGGAACAGTCAATCGAGCCATTTGCTATGTTGAGTAGGTATACAACTTCTGCTATATACCTTCTCTCCTGAAGTGGAAGTATGTGAAACATTTTAAAACGCTTTGAGAAGTCAGAAATATACGTTTTGGACCTGAACTGTAAATATTTTAAAAATCGCTTTTGGATCTGCTCAATGCAACATTACTTCATTTTTCTCAAAAGTTCCAAACAGTTCTATAATAGCACTTTTGTCATGGTAACTTTTGACTCTCGATGTGTGCATTTCACACTACGAGATCCTTCGATACTCATGCTGCGAGACGGGATGGTAATCACCATAATAATTGCCATAAGGGCAGCACTATTCCTATTTGAGCGTTTTTTGACTCGACGTTTTAGTAATTTTGTAATTACGGAACTTAGTTTTAACAGAGTCGTTATGATATTAGTCTTATTTAAAAAGTATTATTTGAACATAGTCTTAACAGAATGCTATATGTAAAACAATTGTTAAAAGTATGAGAAAGAAAATACTAGCAAAAAGTATCATGGAAATTTTATGCGAAAAATAAATGGAATGCAATTAATTTGTATTTACTTACTTATCTTCACGCACAATCTGTGATGGGGTAGCCAGAGAGAACAGATCGCGAAGCGTTACGATCCTTACATACCTCTTTTGCATCTTTCACAATTCAGCAATCAGGCCCAGGATCGTTTAAGGGGGTACCTATACCTACATATAAGTTTTTATTGTAATTTAATAAAAGGGGGTTAAAAAACATTCACACATTGCCATGTAAAATCGACGAAAGATTTGCTGCCTCCGATGATCCTGTGGATGTCGTAAAAGACGCAAAAGGTAAGAGGCCAGGAGTCACGGCGCAAACAGCACAAAATCACGCTTCTTTACCATTCGCTTATTGATTTTAGTATAGATGTTATATTCTTTAAATTTTAGTGTTGAGGCCTTCATGCTAGGAATAAACCGCAATTGAGTCCCACGTGTACTGAATGATATTTTCGGAAAGATTATTTAATTTAGAATAGAAATAATTGTTTTCTCACATTCTCTTTCTCGTGACAGCACATAAAAATAATATCTTCACGCAACGCCCAATACAGGGGTAGACAGAGGTCTAGTCTAGACAATTAAGTCCCTTCGAGCCACCTTCCACCGAAGACATTTTCGGGACAACGTAACAGGTGGTGAGTCGCCGTCTTAATGTCCAAGCGATATATCGTCCATAAGTTTTTGAAAAAACCCATTGGTACGAGGTGGCAGCACCTGGGGATCGAACTCGAGTCTATTGACTCGAAATTTCGACCACCCAACTATTCGGCTTTCGTGACTTGAGTGCTGAGGTCTTCTTTCAAATATTATGAATTAAATTGCGCTTTATCATAATTCAAGGGCAAATTAACTGTCAAACTGAGATTTGCTGCACCCATATTAATTACAGAGATGAAACCAGAGCCGAAGCACGAATGCAGGTTATTAACAATGTTTCACAGATATCAGTTACGTCTAGTTAATATAAACTAGGATACAGACATAGATATGTATGGATTGAACCAAAAGTTACAATGAAACTATAATTAAAATTAAGTAACTTTTTAGTATATATTGTAACAGATAAAAGCTTTGAAGCTATGAGGCTGCACAGAGTCAGTATTTCATTAATGACGACAAAGTATTTGTTTAATACTTTGTTTCTTCCCGTGGGTTTCGTAAAAGTGACGAATGTATCCTAGAAAATACTATTTGATATCGAAAATCAAATAGTGCCGATCGAAATCAATCATGGTATTAACCACCATTAGCCATGTTGCCATTATGTTGTATGTATCTATTTCTAAATCTTGTACTAATAATAATTCTCGAGTGGCAATCTCGTACAGGCAAACGCAGTGTAGAAAGACCCCCGACAAAATGGACAGACAACTTTGCGGGGAGTGTTTGGATGCAGATAGCACAGGACTGTTCTATGAAGCAATCTTTGGGGGAGTCCTTTGTTCAGCAGTAGACTTCTGAAAGATGATGATGATAGTTAATTATTCCAGAACGGAAACAATAATTGTTACACTGATTGATGGTAGAAATGGATTGACATGTGGCAAATCCTATACGACTCTTGTACCTTTAGTTCCTCGAGGTTACAAAGAGTGAATATAACCATAATTATTACACTGGTTGGCAGCAGAAATGAGGCCACATCTAGGTGTGGACTAACCCAGATGACTCTTAAGAAGACAAAGCATCTAATACCTAGAGGTGAATTAGAGTTAATAGAGCTTCATAAGATTTATTAATTAAAAAAAAAATGTTTTTTAACATTTCAACTGACAGGAGCGTTTGAATTGCCATGGTTCGGCAAAGGACGTGGGTTTGTAACTCGCCCGAGTCAGTTGAAATATAAAAAAAAAACATTTTTTCTCTTTTTTTTAATAACATTTCAACATAACTTACATGCTTTAAAATCATTAATCAATTTGTGCAAAAGATTTCTCGAAGAACACGTAACTAAAGTAACCAGTGAGCCACAAAAGCCAACTACCAACAAACAAAAAAAAGCCATAAGTGAGCCAGTAGCACGATACCATTTTACTTCACCAAAGATAAATATAAAATTTTTAATTAATTTCCTCAGTTAAGATCATTGATTAAATCGAGAGAAATCATACCATCTAATTAAGTAACGTACAAAATTAATTGAAAGTACAATCGCCTACGAAATTTGTTTTTCTTTGTAATAATTTGCAATTAGGCGCATATCGTTTATTAGAAATTAGTAAAAGTGTAACAAATACTCGTAAATTACTGTTAAACGAAACACGATAATATTTATTTTAAATCGTTTAAGATCGTTTAGTTATATCTAAAAGAAAAGTTTCGGTGTCGGGTAAGAAAATGACTTAATGGAGATGTTAGTAATGAAAAAGATAATATATAATGTAAAAGATAATATAAAAGCATATTTCATAATCATTTATTTCTTTATTTATTTATCATTTATTTTCATAAAACATGTCAATTTACAACTTGTATTTTTATTTTCATAAAATATACAAGTTGTTATTTTAAAATATAGCCGTGAACAATTGTTTTACTAACGAAGGCATGCAACCAAATACAATTTAAATCCATTTGTTATTGTTATTATTTAATAATCTATTCATTATTAAATAATTTGCAACTGAACTCAGCAAAATGCTGCAACAGCAGTTACATTACATATAAAAGAATACCCATTTCATATAAAAAGTAAAGAATTCGTTTAAAAAATTCACATAAAAACTATTTTCAAGCCATTCCCAATACTGAGGTAGACAGAGGTCTAGACAATAAAGTCCTTTCGAGCCACCTTTTACCGAAGACATTTTTTGGAACCACGTGACAAGTGGTGAGCCTGTCGCGGTCTTTATATCCATATTAAATAATATAAAATAAATAAATATCATCACGCAATTCCCAATACAGGGGAAGATAGAGGTATAGTATATTATATAATCATATGTTTTGCAAAAACCCATCAGTACGAGTCTACAATTTACGGATCCTCCTCGGGTTTCTTGACTCGAATTCCGATCACCCAAACACTCGGCTAATGTGACTTTTTATAAACTTTAAAAAATGTATCTTTACAGTAAGTTTGAGCTAGTCAAATGTTGGAGACTGATATCTAAATTAGGCGATGAACTTGTATCCGTTCAACAGGTTTCTCTCCCAGTTCTTGATTTAGAATAGAACGTGCTATAAGGTATAAAGCTATAAGTCGTTCACTTAGTGACCCAATGAATTGATTTTTCGAATCATTCAATTCACTAAGAACCGGACCAGAAACATGAAAATTATGTCACACTTGATACACTGCCCGAGTGACGGTGAAATATAACGACACATGAGAGCGGTCCTCTCAAGTTTCCACAGTACCACAGTAATACATCACGCTAGATTGTTTCTTAAAATAATTGACAAAAGTGGTCGTTTTCGTGTGTACAGTTGTTGACCTACAGTACACGAAAATGGTGCAATTGTACGCACTCGAATTTCATAACACATTCGCCCGAGTGAACGGGTGTGGTCGCTTTATAAGGGTTAGCCAACTAAAATACTTGCCTGGAAAATAATATTTAAATTCGACCAGTTTACTACCCAGACGTCGAAAGAACACTGAGAGTCACGAGCCGAGTACAGTTGGGTTGGGTGATAGGAATTTGAGTCGTGAGAACCGAATTCGATCTCCAGGTGGTGGGTTCGTACCAATGTGTTTTTTTTTTTTCAAAAACTTATAAGCAAGTTTTATCGTTGGCATGGAAATCAAGAAAAGCCAAACCAAAGGACTACATTGCATGGACTTCTGTCTACCCCAGTATTGGGAATGACGTGAAGATAAGTTTTGTTATTTTAGACATTAGGAAAAAACTCAAAGCAAATATGCGCTGAAAGGCCAATGCGTCTGTAGTGGTACATAATTATATACTTTTAATTTTAATCCTTAATATGTAATATCTGATCAAAATAAAGCAGACCAGCAGAGCAGCAGGTGACAGGTAGAAAAAGCGTCAGTACTGTAATCGCCTCATGCTTGCATGGTTTAGCGATATAATCGCTATATCTAGCCTTCTTGGAGAGATTCTACGCCAACGTTCTTCAGTGAACTTTCACAGGAGGCGTGATAAATCAATAAATCTTGTCAACTTCTAACCCCAAAAAGTCGGTTATCGCATAGCTTTCAAAAATATCAACTTGAATGTCCGCTTTGAAACTAGGACGTAATTAAAACCGGACGCGGTTACGAGAAATGTATTTACCCCTGATTTTAAACTATTGCGTAACTTTACTGACAAAATATAAAAAACTAATAATGTCATAGACACCCGGAGGCTTTTGTCTGTATCCAACTGACTTTTAGTAACAATTGTAAAAGTAGTAAAGGTTCTTTAACAAAGCATAAAATAAATAAATAAATATCTTCACGCAATTCCCAACACAGGGGTAGACAGAGGTCTAGTCTAGACAATTAAGTCCCTTCGACCCACCTTCTACCGAAGATATTTTATATATCATCCCGTCGCCGTTAACAAAGCATGATCGTTGAAGTCGTCTTAGCCATAGATTATTAGCTTACCGTACCGTTAAAACGCCGGAGCATTATTATTTTGTGTAATTATCACAAAAACTAAGATTATCTCTCTATCTAAGATTTACTTGTACGTTTATCATTCTGAGGCACAGTGGCATGGGCTATGTTTTCTGGGTTCTATATAAATCCTTATATTTTCATTCACGTGTCTGTCTATTTGTATAATAGGTTTTTATGGCATGGAGATAAAAGGAAAAACGAGATTATAACAGTCACAGACATATCATGTTTATTAAATTATTCACTTCTTAATATCACAATCAGATTAAAACTAAACCACTAAAAACACAACAATTATATCTAAAACCAGTACTAAATAAATTACGTAACTGTAATCCCATAACGATTCTATGATGCGTATTTGTTTCCCACGTGGTGTCTCACTCCCCATTTATAGTTCGCGTTCTTGTCGGTCTTCACGAAGGTGTGGACCGGACCGGTGACGCCGCTGGTCCCGCGGTGATCGTGGTCGTGATCGTAGTCGTGGTCGTCGTAGTGGTCCCGTTTCGGTCTGTGCCATTGAGGCTCCTCTTGACGCTTCGGTGCTGGAAAGTGATAATCTGATATTTTTTATTAATGAAAAAATAAGCATACGGCGGCATACGGGCGGGATTCGAACCCGGCATAAGTAAAGAAAAGAGAATACAGATTTAGAATTTCATCTGATGCGTGTAAGACACGGTGGCTCGGTGGTAAGAGCGTTGCCACGGATCGGCGAAGGTCGCGAGTTCGAATTCCGCCCGTGTCAGTTGAAATTAAAAAAAAAATTCTCTTTAATTTAATCACATAAAAGTTCAGCATAAATATGATTTAAAAATTTCGTAATAAATAAGCATACATTGCTATAATCCCAATGTAAGTCTAAAGCACTTGCGTTATGGAATCGGAAACAACGCAATCAACGGAAGTGCCACAAACACCCAGAGCCCAGACAATATAGAAAAAGCCATAAATCTTGTCAACACCTAACCCCAAACAGTCGGTTATCGCATAGCATTCAAACATATCAACTTTCGCTGCTTTCTAAAATATCAAATGCAATATTTCGCAAGTCATCACTCCATCTCGTGGGGGTGGTCCTACACTGCGTTAACCTACAGGAAGTTTACAATTCGAGATCCTTTTTCGACAAACGGAATCTTTGATCCGTTCTTTGAGCTTAATTTCATAATATTATAAATCCTTTCATACAGTTTAATTTCATAATATTTATACTAATACATATAATCAATATTATTTACATATATACCTTACAAATATGGAAATATGTGTCAGTAAGGAAAACTTACGTGGAACCCTGTGATGGGACGGGTGGGGCGGGTGAGGCGGCGGTGCGAACCTCGTCACTCGAGCTGGTCCTGGAACTCTATGGACTGGGTAGAAAGGACGTGACCATGCCGAAACGCAAACCGCCATACTTAGTAGTAGCTGAAAATTAAATAAACATATCTTCATATCTTTCCCAATACAGGGGTACAGGTCTAGAAAATTAAGTCCTTTCGACCTCGCATAAATTTTTTGGGACGACGCGAGATAACTAATCTCAAAAAATATCAGCGATCTCAAAAAATACCTTGCATTTATTCAAGCTGCGGTCCGTCACTGTTCAGATTATTTTTATTTAGTACATTTCAAGATGGTTATTCGCGTCAGCTCGTGGCCATTACGGTTTTTTAATTGATTTACCTTAGTCGCCTCTTACGACACCCGCGGGAACCGAAGTCAAGACAGGGCAAGAGAAGGCAAAGACGAGGATTTTGGCATGATAAATCTCAAAGAAAATTTGAGTACGTTTGTGGATGATTTTTAACTTTTTAAATTTCTTTTTTTAAATAAAACGATTTTCGGTTTTATTCGCGTTTTTTAATTAGTTTATACAAACTATTTTTGGAAATAAAAATAGTAATCCAAAAATCGTTTTATTTTTAAATTTCATTATATACAATTACGATACTTTAAAAGTGACGATAGCCGAGTGTTTGGGTGGTCGGAATTTCAAGTCGATAGACCCGAGTTCGATCCCCAGATGGCCGGCTCATATCAATGGGTTTTTCAAAAACTTATGTACAAATTATATCGTTGGCTTGGACATAAAAGACGGCGACGAACTCACCACCTGTCACGTTGTCTCGAAAGTACCTTCGGTAGAAGGTGGGTCGGAGGGACTTAATTGTCTAGACTAGACTCTGTCTACCCCGGTTTTGGCAATTGCATGAAGATATATATTTAATATAAAAAAATATAATAGATGAACCATCACGAAATGTAACACTAAAATCGTTAACCTGAATGTTCTAGCAGGAAACAAAATGTTACGGAACGCTCTTCACGCAAAAGCGACTCGCACTTGACCGTATATTTTATTATAAATCAGATTAAATTATTGTTAAATCGAAAGCATTGGCAAATGAAAAAAAAATGGGACGTTTATTGCAATATCGCTCTCTGAAACGAGACGTTAAACACACAAGTAGCAATAATTATATCGTTAATTTTGGCAACTTCAATATTTCGTTTTGTAATGAAAACGAAAAATAATATATTTAATGCAAGAATTGAAATGCCATTATTTTATGATTAAATTGTATTCATTTCACGGCTTTAGCTTAAGCATGCGCTATTGCCACCCTAGCTTTGATTGAAACATTTACATCACAAACATAAGTAGCATGATATTCCCTCCGTTGGGAACATTTGTCATAATCGCCCAAGCTTGGCAAGCGGATTGGCGATCGCAGTATTAGACACGCCTACCCGACGCAGCTGTATGTCGTCATCCTTAAATTTATTTTGTTAGCTCGATATCTATCGGTAGCTAATGTAATTTTAAAGCTTTTAACTTTTCGATTCTTACAACACCCACTGAAAGATAGGGAGTATTAAATTCTTATGTCACCACTTAAACTTAAAACACATGACGATTTGAGGATGGGAAACAACATAGTAACCACGACGTATGCAACGTATTCTAATTGCTGAAATGAATTCTTAAGAAATTCCCTTGAAAAGTTCTGAAGGTTACATTAACAATGAATAAAATATCTTCTCGCCATTCCCAATACAGGAAAGACAGAGTCTAAAATTAAGTCATTTCGACCAACGTTCCACCGAATTAATTTTTGGGACGACGCGAGATAACTTATCTCAAAAATATCAGCGATCTCAAAATACCTTGCATTTATTCAAGCTGCGTTCCGTCACTGTTCAGATTATTTTTATTTAGTACATTTCAAGATGGTTATTCGCGTCAGCTCGTGGCCATTACGGTTTTTTTAATTGATTTACCTTAGTCGCCTCTTACGACACCCGCGGGAACCGAAGTCAAGACAGGGCAAGAGAAGGCAAAGACGAGGATTTTGGCATGATAAATCTCAAAGAAAATTTGAGTACGTTTGTGGATGATTTTTAACTTTTTAAATTTCTTTTTTTAAATAAAACGATTTTCGGTTTTATTCGCGTTTTTTAATTAGTTTATACAAACTATTTTTGGAAATAAAAATAGTAATCCAAAAATCGTTTTATTTTTAAATTTCATTATATACAATTACGATACTTTAAAAGTGACGATAGCCGAGTGTTTGGGTGGTCGGAATTTCAAGTCGATAGACCCGAGTTCGATCCCCAGGTGGCCGGCTCATATCAATGGGTTTTTCAAAAACTTATGTACAAATTATATCGTTGGCTTGGACATAAAAGACGGCGACGAACTCACCACCTGTCACGTTGTCTCGAAAGTACCTTCGGTAGAAGGTGGGTCGGAGGGACTTAATTGTCTAGACTAGACTCTGTCTACCCCGGTTTTGGCAATTGCATGAAGATATATATTTAATATAAAAAAATATAATAGATGACCCATCACGAAATGTAACACTAAAATCGTTAACCTGAATGTTCTAGCAGGAAACAAAATGTTACGGAACGCTCTTCACGCAAAAGCGACTCGCACTTGACCGTATATTTTATTATAAATCAGATTAAATTATTGTTAAATCGAAAGCATTGGCAAATGAAAAAAAAATGGGACGTTTATTGCAATATCGCTCTCTGAAACGAGACGTTAAACACACAAGTAGCAATAATTATATCGTTAATTTTGGCAACTTCAATATTTCGTTTTGTAATGAAAAACGAAAAATAATATATTTAATGCAAGAATTGAAATGCCATTATTTTTATGATTAAATTGTATTCATTTCACGGCTTTAGCTTAAGCATGCGCTATTGCCACCCTAGCTTTGATTGAAACATTTACATCACAAACATAAGTAGCATGATATTCCCTCCGTTGGGAACATTTGTCATAATCGCCCAAGCTTGGCAAGCGGATTGGCGATCGCAGTATTAGACACGCCTACCCGACGCAGCTGTATGTCGTCATGCTTAAATTTATTTTGTTAGCTCGATATCTATCGGTAGCTAATGTAATTTTTAAAGCTTTTAACTTTTTCGATTCTTACAACACCCACTGAAAGATAGGGAGTATAAATTCTTATGTCACCACTTAAACTTAAAACACATGACGATTTGAGGATGGGAAACAACGTAGTAACCACGACGTATGCAACGTATTCTAATTGCTGAAATGAATTCTTAAGAAATTCCCTTGAAAAGTTCTGAAGGTAACATTAACAATGAATAAAAATATCTTCTCGCCATTCCCAATACAGGAAAGACAGAGTCTAAAATTAAGTCATTTCGACCAACGTTCCACCGAATTAATTTTTTGGGACGACGTGACAGAGGGTGAGGTTGTCGCCATCTTTTTATGTCCAAGCTGACGACATAAATCGTACAGAGGTTTTGAAAAAATCCATTGGTATGAGCCTACCACCTGGAGATCGAACTCGGGTGGACAATATACCTAAATCAGAAGTCTTTATAGTTCTTAAACACATCTCACGAGTGATTATATGGAATGTATGAGGCGGTGAGCGCGTTACCGTAAACTGACACGCGAAAGTACTAAGCGAAAGAGTAAATGGTGAACAAGACTAATCCTCACAAGATTAAAGCTAATAAGACAAACCTATGGTTGTCTGGCAGAGTTCGCTCTTTAGCGATAAGACCGCCTTATTGACCGCCTATATTTTTATGCTTTTTTGTATAAGCTTTGTAAGTGTAGCTCGGAGCTAAGAGCGACGCCACGGATCGGCGAAGGTCGCGGGTTCGAATCCCGCCCGTGTCAGTTGAAATTTTAATTTTTTTCTCTTTAAGTTAATAGATTTGTAACAAATTATTAATTGTGTACAATAAAACATATACAAATATCGAAGATGGCAAAGTACTCCAATAAGGAAAAACTCGTATAAGTCATTATATAAGATTAACCAATAAATGTTTATGAGTAGGTTAGAATGACACAAGAATTATTTCTTTAGTATTCGCGTTTTTTCTTTTAATACTGGGGCAGGCAGAGGTCTAGATAATGAAGTCGTTTCGACCCCCTTTCTACCGAATATTATTTGGGACAACGTGATCGGCGATGAAGTAAGGCGGTAATAAAATAAAAAATATATCGAGGATGTCTAAATGTAACCAATGCGCACTGAAGCAGCATGGCTGATGATCCCGTGCTCTGTTATCATTACGGCATTCCTAAAACTGGGATAGATAGAGGTCTAGACAGTCAAATCTTTCAATCCACAATCCACCGAAGACATTATTTGGGACAACGTGACAGGTGGTGTTCCCGTCGTCGTCTATATGTTGAAGACAATGATATAAATCGTACATAAGTTGTTGAAAAAAAAGCCATGAGTATATGCCGGCCACCTGGGGTCTAACAGGTCTTTTGACTCGAATTCCGATCACCCAACCACTAGGCAGTAGTGACTTTATGCTTTGAGCTCTCTTAAATGATATTTGAAAGAGGTCCTTCCAGTTTACTAGCTATGAAAGTCTTTAGTTTGCATACAACATAATGAAACTAATAACTATAAAAAAATATCTTCACGCAATTTCCAATAGAGGGGTAGACAGAGGTCTAGTCTAGACATTTAAGTCCCTTCGACCCAACTCCCACCGAAGATATTTTCGGGACATCGTGACAGGTGGTGAGCCCGTCGCCGTCTTTATGTTTTTTAGAAAAACCTATTGGTACGGCCAATTGAGGATCTAACACGGGTCTCTTGACTCGAAATTCCGACCACCCAACCACTTGGCTATCGTGACTTAACTAATAACTTAATAATAAACTAACAACTATAATAATAATAATAATCTTCTCGCAATTCCCAATACAGGGGTAGACAGAGGACTAGTCTAGACAATTAAGTCCTTTCGACCCACTCTCCACCGAAGATATTTTCGGGACAACGTAACAGGTGGTGAGCCCGTCGCCGTCTTTATGTCCAAGCCAACGATATAATTAGTACATAAGTTTTTGAAAAACCCATTGGTACGAGCCTGCCACCTGGGTATCAAACTCGGGTCTCTTGACTCGGCTATCGTGACTTATTTGTGACTTACATAATTTTCGTGTGACGAACATAATCTTAATGTATAAAACTATAACTCACCAAACAGTAGTGATCCATATTCGATAGTAGAAGTCTTATAAAACGTGAGAGTAATGGCGGGCGCAGTTGTCAATCACTCTCTTATAAACTAGAAAGAAAACGAATTTAAAACACTTTCTATTGATCGATTTTACGCCTGGCTGCATATCGATACGGCTCGAGTGTAAAAATTGGATTCGATTGTAAGCTCTTCCTGGCTTAAGGTCATTGACACTATTGTTTTTTATGCCTTCCCAGAATTGTAATGTTTTAGGGTTCATGTATCGTTCTTGCTTAAATATGAGTCCCTTTATTTAATCATAACTTTTAAATGCCTGAATCATTTTGGATGGTTTTCATATTATTAGAATCGATACTCATACCCAATGAATAAATAAAAATAAATATCTTCACGCAATTCCCAATACAGGGGTAGACAGAGGTCAAGTCTAGACAATTAAGTCCCTTTGACCCACATTCCACCGAAGATATTTTCGGGACAACGTGACAGGTGGTGAGCCCATCGCCGCCTTTATGTCCAAGCCAACGATGAAATTCGTTCATAAGTTTTTGAAAAACTCATTGGGTTCGGTCCCCCCACCTGGGGACCGAACTCGGGTCTCTCGACTCGAAATTCCGACCACCCAACAACTCGGCTATCGTGACTTTATACCCAATGAAGTATGGCTCAATATTTATTTGAGAAAAATAGTTTGCACTGCACCGTGTAAACCTCTCTATTTTCAATTCCTACATACACACATACATAAAATCACGCCACTTTCCCGTAGGGGTAGGCAGAGACCACTTCTTTCCACTTCCTACGATCTTTATATACTTGTTTCGCTTCGTCCACTTTCATTATTCCCTTCATACATTCTTTTCGATTCAGGATACTCTTGACCTGGCCTTTTTTCAGGACGTCCCTGATTTGGTCTCGAAACGTCCGCCTAGGTCTTATTTAATTAATTAATTTAATTCCTACATACTCTTAGTTAAGGTGGAGATCATTCAGTTTATCAGCTGGTGTGTTTCCCTAATCCACATAGGCCTTCCGCATTTGAAGGATTTTATTTAAACCGCATATAGATTGTATATTGTAGTACCAAACACCCAACGCAACTTAGACGCTGCTGCCCACTACTAGCCGGCGAAACTTAGAGTACATTGTAAATATTTTTTAAATGGTTGTCACGCCGTAGCCATCATCACCTTCAAGTCTACCTTAGCCTTTTAACAAGGGAAGAAAAGGGGTGGTTAAACTTAAAACTGGTGGGTTACGTATAAACAACGCGCACAGTTCCTGACGGGATAGCTAGAGAGTGTCACGATCCTTACAAACAGCGCGCGCACTCAGAAATAAACTGAATAATGTTTTAATGTGCAATTACTGGATTCTGAAGTTATAATACCTTTGATAACCTACGTGGACGAGATGCGTACCACCGGTTTTCATAATGACGCTCTACTGTCCCGGGTACGATTCCCGGACGGGTCAATTTAGAAAAACACTTTTTGTACATTGTGTATGTAAAAAAGTAAAATATATAAAAACACTTGTTTATGTCTTTGTGGTACCTTCGTTGTTTCTGATTCCATAACACAAGTACTTTAGCTACTTATCTCATAGAAATCAGAGCAATGTATGTGAATTTGTCCCTATCTATGTATATGTTACTTATAGTCAACTCTAGTTCACTGACCGCTGAACTACATTTATCAGTGTTGTAATAATTTACTAATTTGTTATATTGAAGTGTAATAAAGTCATGAACATGGCCAAAATATTTGGTAATTTTTATTGCGGCGCGATCAGTTGTCGACAGGCGCCGTAAAGCTTTATTTACAAATCATAAAAGATCATAATCGAGTTGGGTAACTGGTTAAAATATATATATTATTTATTTATCTTCACGCACAATCCCTGACGGGGTAGCCAGAGAGAACAGATCGCCAAGTGTCACGATCCCTACATACTTCTTTCGCTTCTTTCAGATTCATCATCTTCTTCATACATGCACGTCTAGGTATCCGAGTACTCTTGACCCTCCTCTCTTCCAGCAATTTGCTTACATGGTCTTCGAAAGTTAGTCTCGGTCTACCTCGACACCTTTTAATATTAACTTTCGCGCTATATATTTTCTTCACCATTCGGTCTTCACTCATTCGCTCAACGTGCCCAAACCATCGAAGCATGCCCTTATCCATTTTTTGAGACAAGGTCATCTTTCAAACCTGCCATATTGCGAATCTCTTCGTTTCGCTTTCGGTCGGCCATGGTAAGGCCGCACATTTTACGAAGAGATCGCATCTCCACTGCATTCAACCTGCTTTTATGCTTCTTCTGGCATACCCAGGTTTCGCTGCCATATAACAAAGTCGGTACCAACACTGCGTTATGTATTGCAAGGCGTGCACTTTTCACAACGCCTTGCCTTTTGATTAACGCAGTCAGGGCACCATTGACTTTGTTCCCGGTAGCGACACGCCTGTCCACATCTAAATCACATCTTCCATCCCGGCTAAACGCACTCCCCAAGTATACAATTTCATTCACCTGTTCTAGACATTCCTGATTTACCCAAATTTCGCACTTCGTTCTTTCTTCGTCCCTTTCAAATACCAGAACCTTAAAACACATTTTGATTTTACATTACTTTTAAACAGACAATGTTATATTTATATATAACTAGGTGTTTCGCACGCGTGGAAGACCTTAAAGCGATATTTTTCCACTTTACTTATGTAGTATTAACTTGTCGAAGTTGTAACTTATTTACAACATCTCACAAGGAAACATTGTAGTAGTAGTATTGTTTTGTTTAATTTTTATTTTGTCTTTGTTTTTATTTTGTGTTGTAATTTTGAGTCAAGAGACCCGAGTTCGATCCTCAGATGGCAGGCACGTACCAATGGGTTTTTCAAAAACTTACGTACGAATATCGTTGGCTTGGACATAAAGACGGCGACGGGCTTACCACCTATCACGTTGTCCCGAAAATATCTTCGGTGGGAGGTGGGTCAAAGGGACTTAAATGTCTAGACTAGACCTCTGTCTACCCCTGTTTTGGGAATTGCGTGAAGATATTTATTTATTTTATTTTTATTTTGTGGGACCTGTTTTTATCTGTATATATATACACAATACAAATATTTATATGTTTATCTATCATAATATAAGAGCATAGTTACACGACAAAATCTTCATGACGTAATAACTTCAAAATTTAAATAAAAATGTCTACAAATGTTATGTTTACGAATTTATCCAATATGTCTAGGAACGTTGTCTAAGTATTCAGTACGCTAAAAGATATTGTAAAATTTAACGACTATGATTATCTTGTAAAAAAAAGATTTAGGTTTTTTTTAAACATTATAAGCTAGCGTTTAGCGTGGTAGGCACACTAGCTTAGAAAAAGCCTATTCACTCTTCTCTTGAAGCAGCAGTACTCTACAGCCGACCGGACCTGAGCTTTATATAGGGTCAGAAGCTGTGCCGGAGTAAAGTAACGCCGCACTTTTGCAAGAACTCCCAATCTCCTTGCAGCTGCTTTAGCCTTACACTCAATGAACCGCCCAAAGTTAAGGTTCGACGTGATCTCGACTCCTAATAACTGGAGGCGGTCGGTGTATTCCAGAGATACATTCTGAAATTTAGAAGCCAAGGTGAACGGGCTCCTTTTGGCGGAGAACAGACACGCTTGTGGATCATCGCGCTGAAGTGGCAATGGGCCGGCCACATAGCTCGACGAACCGATAACCGTTGGAGAAAAACGTTATCAAGTGGCAACCTCTTGGCAAACGCAGTGTAGAACGAACCGCCACAATATGGAATGACGACTTGCAAATGCTTCAGGAAGTTGATTGTTGCGGTTGACTGGGAACTGTTCTTTGTGGAAAGCTTTCGGGAAGCCTATGTTCAGCAGTTATTGATAGGCTATAAAGAAGAAGAAGAAGAAGTGGTAATCTTGCGCATTGTCTCAGGTAGATGCAATTGATTCTTATCTTAAATGTCAGTGATATTGACCTCGATGGCACTAAATCTTATTTGTAAGGGTTATTCGTGATGAAGTAGTGACGCTTTGTCTGCTTGTTGCCAATTCGCTGCAACAAAAGTATTATTACAATACAGAAATATCATTCATCGTTTTTAATGTCACAAACGATTTCAAATACTAATTTGAAATCGTTTATTCTTTTAAATAACTAGCTCTACCTTTAAGTTTGAAGTACTTATGCTTGATACTTGATTGGGATTTGATTAAGTACAGTCGAACACAAATTTAAAAAGGAATAATAAAATAGAGTGAAAAAGAAAATAGAGCTATAAATATTGATCAGCATTTACTAATTCTTATAGGATTATTTAGCTTCACGCATTTCCTTTCAATGAAGTTAGGACAACGTGACAAGTAGTGTGCCTATCGCTGTCTGAGCGTCCAAGCTAAGGTAACCATATAATTACATACAAATACATTAAAAAAGATTCCTATATACATCTATATATAGATGACTCGAGAAGAAATATTCACAACAATATATAAAACAGTAAAATAATAAAACAGTGAACAATGTTCATCATACAAATGTTCGCCCCTAGCAGGATTCGAACCCTGGGCTTCAAAAGTGGGGTCACTACCAACTCGGCTCGCAATTGGTTCATCAAAGCACCTATTTTTTATTGAAGCTCTAATAGATTGGTTTAACATTTCACTTCATAATTTTGAGACAAGATACGGCTAGAAGTCAACGATAGAGTTATAGTCGATATCGTTATTGTAATATTTTGTCTATAAGTAAAATTATTCTTATAATATTTATGAAATTAAAACACCTTTTTTGAACTAGTAAACTTGTATATTTGGCTACTTTAAGTGACTTTTGAGACGCATGTATAACCGCTGTCACTTTATTTCTTGTCTGTTGGACTATACCAATCTGACATACTTTCCCACTGACGCGTTTCACAATAGTTATTGTTCGGTATAGCCTAATTTAAATCGACAAAACTTGTGTGAAAGTAACTGTACCGTTTCTTGTATATTCGATTAACATTGAGTTTTATAAATTTAAAATAAATAAATAAATATCTTCACGCAATTCCCAATACAGGGGTAGACAGAGGTCTAGTCTAGACAAAGGGACTTACCCTTTGACCCACCTTCCACCGAAGATATTTTCGGGACAACGTGACAGGTGGTGAGCCTGTCGCCGCCTTTATGTCCAAGCCAACGATGTAATTTTGTTTGAAAAATTACATCAAATTGTTTTCTGAAAAACTCATTGGTACGAGCCTGTCACTTGGGGATGGAACTCGGGTCTCTCGACTCGAAATTCCGACCACCGAACCCCTCGGTTATCGTGACTTTTTATAAATTTATGTATAATTATTTGGAGTTATTCCCATATTTCTCATGTAGTGATTTACTAGATGTAATTTTAACGTCCAACATAGGTATAACAGCAAAATATAATATATTATATTACATACATATAACATTACGTAGATAAAGTTTCTATAAATAAATAAATAAATAAATAAATATCTTCACGCAATTCCCAATACAGGGGTAGACAGAGGTCTAGTCTAGACAATTAAGTCCCTTTGACCCACCTTCCACCGAAGATATTTTCGGGACAACGTGACAGGTGGTGAGCCTGTCGCCGCCTTTCTGTCAAGCCAACGATGTAATTTTGTTTAAAAATTACATCAAATTATTTTCTGAAAAACTCATTGGTACGAGCCTGCCACTTGGGGATGGAACTCAGGTCTCTCGACTCGAAATTCCGACCACCGAACCCCTCGGCCATCGTGACTTTTATAAATTTATGTATAATTATTTGGAGTTATTCCCATATTTCTCATGTAGTGATTTACTAGATGTAATTTTAACGTCCAACATAGGTATAACAGCAAAATATAATATATTATATTACATACATATAACATTACGTAGATAAAGTTTCTATAAATAAATAAAATAAATAAATAAATATCTTCACGCAATTCCCAATACAGGGGTAGACAGAGGTCTAGTCTAGACAATTAAGTCCCTTTGACCCACCTTCCACCGAAGATATTTTCGGGACAACGTGACAGGTGGTGAGCCTGTCGCCGCCTTTATGTCCAAGCCAACGATGTAATTTTGTTTGAAAAATTACATCAAATTGTTTTCTGAAAAACTCATTGGTACGAGCCTGCCACTTGGGGATGGAACTCGGGTCTCTCGACTCGAAATTCCGACCACCGAACCCCTCGGCTATCGTGACTTTTTATAAATTTATGTATAATTATTTGGAGTTATTCCCATATTTCTCATGTAGTGATTTACTAGATGTAATTTTAACGTCCAACATAGGTATAACAGCAAAATATAATATATTATATTACATACATATAACATTACGTAGATAAAGTTTCTATAAATAAATAAATAAATAAAATAAAATAAATATCTTCACGCAATTCCCAATACAGGGGTAGACAGAGGTCTAGTCTAGACAATTAAGTCCCTTTGACCCACCTTCCACCGAAGATATTTTCGGGACAACGTGACAGGTGGTGAGCCTGTCGCCGCCTTTATGTCCAAGCCAACGATGTAATTTTGTTTAAAAATTACATCAAATTATTTTCTGAAAAACTCATTGGTACGAGCCTGTCACTTGGGGATGGAACTCAGGTCTCTCGACTCGAAATTCCGACCACCGAACCCCTCGGTTATCGTGACTTTTATAAATTTATGTATAATTATTTGGAGTTATTCCCATATTTCTCATGTAGTGATTTACTAGATGTAATTTTAACGTCAATATAGGTATAACAGCAAAATATAATATATTATATTACATACATATAACATTACGTAGATAAAGTTTCTATAAATAAATAAAATAAATAAATAAATATCTTCACGCAATTCCCAATACAGGGGTAGACAGAGGTCTAGTCTAGACAATTAAGTCCCTTTGACCCACCTTCCACCGAAGATATTTTCGGGACAACGTGACAGGTGGTGAGCCTGTCGCCGCCTTTATGTCCAAGCCAACGATGTAATTTTGTTTAAAAAATTACATCAAATTGTTTTCTGAAAAACTCATTGGTACGAGCCTGCCACTTGGGGATGGAACTCGGGTCTCTCGACTCGAAATTCCGACCACCGAACCCCTCGGCCATCGTGACTTTTTATAAATTTATGTATAATTATTTGGAGTTATTCCCATATTTCTCATGTAGTGATTTACTAGATGTAATTTTAACGTCCAATATAGGTATAACAGGAAAATATAATATATAATATTACATTCTTCACGCAATTCCCAATTCAGGGGTAGACAGAGGTCGAGTCTAGACAATCAAGTCCCTTCGACCCACCTTCCACCGAAGATATTTTCGGGACAACGTTGTGACAGGTTGTGAGCCCGTCGCCGTCTTTATGTCCAAGCCAACGATATTCGTACATAAGTTTTTGAAAAACCCATTGGTACGAGCCAGCCACTTGGGGATCGAACTCGGGTCTCTTGACTCGAAATTCCGACCACCCAACCACTCCGCCATCGTACAGTTGTTCCGAAAATATCGTCAGTAGAAGGTGGGTCGAAGGCTCATATCGTTCATTTGGTCTTCGAAAGTTAGTCTCCGTCTTTCTCAACCACTTGAAGTATGTTTTATGTAATATGTAATGATAGTAAATTCTTTAGATAGTCAATTCATAGCATAAAGTAACCGGACACTCTCTCCTTCCTGTCCCTACTCTTAGGATGTATATGTATAACATTCTTTTCTTTTCAGTTCCTTATTTTTCTTCTGATACTATAAATGCGGTTTCTACCCATCGCCGATTTCCCGATTGCTCTCTTGCTACCCTTGGATACTGTACTGTACCTTTGTTGTTTAGTTAGTGCATATCCGTGTCCCAAGATGTTGATGGCGCATTGCTGAACTTTGGACAGTACAATTTTTCTTTTAGCCAACCTCCAACATATTAATGGCTGAAATAATGTTGTGTTGCAAAAAAAAAACTAAACAATTCGAAGACGTAATTATTGCGCAACCGTGGCCTGTTCATTACGCTTACTGCACATAATTAGTCACTTTCTTTGGACCAATCGGATACGCCATTCAAATATCCTACCGCTTCATTTGTTTTCAATTGCTTCGAATTATGTAAACAATTATTGTCGATTGCGCAACGGTTAAAATCTAATGCACACTTAACATAATTTTACTTTTTATTATTATTATTATTATTATTAATATTGATATGCTTATATAGATTCTAACCCGCGATCTTCAGCTTCGAGGGCAGGGTCACTAACAAATCGGCTATCGAGTCGTCAAATATTAAATTTGATTATAATTTTTAGATTTTCCGCTCTTAGTCTCCAAATTGAAAAGAATGTGCTGAAACAATCACGTTGTGTGTTAGTATTCTGTACTTAATAGCTTCTGTGCTTAACCAAAGAATGCAAATAAAACCGTTGACCAAGAATCAGGTTCTCTATCTGGACCTGGACCATATTATTGGAATCTGGAATTGAAATTGGCTTAAAAGGCTCTGTTCTGAAATTTACTTACGAAACATTGACGATAAAATAATCGTAAATGTCAGATTGTAAAATGTTAGCGAGCAACTTTTTAAAGTATTATTACTTGTAATATTATTATTATTATTATTATTATTATTATTATTAATATTGATATGCTTATATAGATTCTAACCCGCGATCTTCAGCTTCGAGGGCAGGGTCACTAACAAATCGGCTATCGAGTCGTCAAATATTAAATTTGATTATAATTTTTAGATTTTCCGCTCTTAGTCTCCAAATTGAAAAGAATGTGCTGAAACAATCACGTTGTGTGTTAGTATTCTGTACTTAATAGCTTCTGTGTAACCAAAGAATGCAAATAAAACCGTTGACCAAGAATCAGGTTCTCTATCTGGACCTGGACCATATTATTGGAATCTGGAATTGAAATTGGCTTAAAAGGCTCTGTTCTGAAATTTACTTACGAAACATTGACGATAAAATAATCGTAAATGTCAGATTGTAAAATGTTAGCGAGCAACTTTTTAAAGTATTATTACTTGTAATATTATTATTATTAATATTGATATGCTTATATAGATTCTAACCCGCGATCTTCAGCTTCGAGGGCAGGGTCACTAACAAATCGGCTATCGAGTCGTCAAATATTAAATTTGATTATAATTTTTAGATTTTCCGCTCTTAGTCTCCAAATTGAAAAGAATGTGCTGAAACAATCACGTTGTGTGTTAGTATTCTGTACTTAATAGCTTCTGTGTAACCAAAGAATGCAAATAAAACCGTTGACCAAGAATCAGGTTCTCTATCTGGACCTGGACCATATTATTGGAATCTGGAATTGAAATTCCGACCACCCAACCACTCCGCCATCGTTACTTCTATAAAGTTTCTACAGTCAATTAATCAAACGCAATGAAATTAAATTTGAATTTCGAAATTCTTTTATTAGTCATATATACACGTATATAATGTATATTAGACTAGACTATAACATAAAAAGAAACGTTATTAATCTTCAACAAAAGCCAATAAAATAAATATTATAATTATATAAATACTGTTACTGTTTCTTTGTCAAGCCTTGTACATATAATTAATATGTATTAAATGACATTTTTGTTTACATATTTAATTGCAATAGAGAAACTTCCTATCTATGCTACTGTAAATATAGTAACAATAATGATGGCTAAATTTTCATGTCGTATGGTTGTATTTTACTATATTATTATTTTTTATTTCTTCAGGTTCTCTAACCAGTCAGCAACTACTAAGCCAGAGAGAATATATCGCCATGTGTCACAATCTTCACTTGCTACTTATTCTTCTTTTAATCAAATTCAGGTGGTGAGTCCGTCGCCGTCTTTATGTCCAAGCCAACGATATAATTCGCATATAAGTTTTTGAAAAACCAGTACGAGCGAGAGAGAGACTGAGTATCTTGACTTGAAATTCCGATTACCCAACTACTAGGCCATCGTACAGTTGTTCCGAAAATATCGTCAGTAGAAGGTGGGTCGAAGGCTCATATCGTTCATTTGGTCTTCGAAAGTTAGTCTCCGTCTTTCTCAACCACTTGAAGTATGTTTTATGTAATATGTAATGATAGTAAATTCTTTAGATAGTCAATTCATAGCATAAAGTAACCGGACACTCTCTCCCTTCCTGTCCCCTACTCTTAGGATGTGTATAACATTCTTTTTCTTTTCAGTTCCTTATTTTTCTTCTGATACTATAAATGCGGTTTCTACCCATCGCCGATTTCCCGATTGCTCTCTTGCTACCCTTGGATACTGTACTACAACCTTTGTTGTTTAGTTAGTGCATATCCGTGTCCCAAGATGTTGATGGCGCATTGCTGAACTTTGGACAGTACAATTTTTTCTTTTAGCCAACCTCCAACATATTACTGGCTGAAATAATGTTATTACGTATTTGCAAAAAAAAAACTAAACAATTCGAAGACGTAATTATTGCGCAACCGTGGCCTGTTCATTACACGCTTACTGCACATAATTAGTCACTTTCTTTTGGACCAATCGGATACGCCATTCAAATATCCTACCGCTTCATTTGTTTTCAATTGCTTCCGAATTATGTAAACAATTATTGTCGATTGCGCAACGGTTAAAATCTAATGCACACTTAACATAATTTTACTTTTTATTATTATTATTATTATTAATATTGATATGCTTATATAGATTCTAACCCGCGATCTTCAGCTTCGAGGGCAGGGTCACTAACAAATCGGCTATCGAGTCATACATACATATATACATATCGGCGTGTTAAAGTCCACTGCTGGACATAGACCTCTCTCATTGAGGGAGGATTTGCCATAATCGCTACTCTTGGGAAGCGGATTGGCGATTGCAGTACCAGACTACTCGCACCTCCAACGCTGCTGCCCATCTGCGGTCTGATAATTTTGATATGATATTTTTAGAGGTGGTTATTCCGCCATCTATCGGTTGCGATTACGATATTCAAGGCTGTTCCCTTAGTCGCCTCTTACGACATCCTCGGGAAGAAAGGGAGTGGCAATATTCTTACGCCGTTACCACACGGCTATCGAGTCGTCAAACATTAAATTTGATTATAATTTTTAGATTTTCCGCTCTTAGTCTCCAAATTGAAAAGAATGTGCTGAAACAATCACGCTGTGTGTTAGTATTCTGTACTTAATAGCTTCTGTGCTTAACCAAAGAATGCTAATAAAACCGTTGACGAAGAATCAGGTTCTCTATCTGGACCTGGACCATATTATTGGAATCTGGAATTGAAATTGGATTAAGAGGCTCTGTTCTGAAATTTACTTACGAAACATTGACGATAAAATAATCGTAAATGTCAGATTGTAAAATGTTAGCGAGCAACTTTTTAAAGTATTATTACTTGTAATATTATTATTATATGTGCTTTATCAGTGCACGTCACTGCTTGCTTAATTATCATGGAACCTCTCGTGTTCTGTATGATGAAATGAGTGTTCTGATATTCTGGAATAAGGTACTCAAAAGGTTAACCGTGTGGTAAAGGTGTAAGAATATTGCCACTCTCTTTTTATCCCGTGGGTGATGTAAGAGGCGACTAAGGGAAACCGCTTGAAAATCGTAATGGCAACCGATAGATGGCGGGATAACCATCAGTAGATATATCAGACCTTAACAATCAGACCAAATAAGGGCAACAGCGTCTGAGGTGCGAGTGGTCTGGTACTGCGATCGCTAATCCACCTGCCAAGCGTGGCGATAATGGCAAATCCTCCCCATGGGAGAGGCCTATGTCCTGTTGTGGTCTTTAACAGGCCGTTATGTATGTATGTTATATAACATAAAGAAGTTAAAATTGAACGCAGGCTTAGCCGCGGTCAAAAGTATAAGTAGCTATCTCCCTGTTTATTGCTTCGACACATCTTTAGAGTCAAACGGATATTGATTAAAATTTTAACTATCATTAATGAATCTTTTGTCACGAAATATTAAAAACTAATTAAAAAATATTACGTAAATAAAATCACACAGGATCACGACTAAAAATATAATCATGGCTTGTTAAATGTCAAATTCATTTACTACAGTTTGAGAACCACACCTATCATGATTGATAGTCGCTGGTCGATACCATTTCTACCGTCTGTATAAGGTGGGTCGAAGGCTCATATCGTTCATTTGGTCTTCGAAAGTTAGTCTCCGTCTTTCTCAACCACTTGAAGTATGTTTTATGTAATATGTAATGATAGTAAATTCTTTAGATAGTCAATTCATAGCATAAAGTAACCGGACACTCTCTCCCTTCCTGTCCCCTACTCTTAGGATGTATATGTATAACATTCTTTTTCTTTTCAGTTCCTTATTTTTCTTCTGATACTATAAATGCGGTTTCTACCCATCGCCGATTTCCCGATTGCTCTCTTGCTACCCTTGGATACTGTACTGTACCTTTGTTGTTTAGTTAGTGCATATCCGTGTCCCAAGATGTTGATGGCGCATTGCTGAACTTTGGACAGTACAATTTTTTCTTTTAGCCAACCTCCAACATATTAATGGCTGAAATAATGTTATTATTTGCAAAAAAAAAACTAAACAATTCGAAGACGTAATTATTGCGCAACCGTGGCCTGTTCATTACACGCTTACTGCACATAATTAGTCACTTTCTTTTGGACCAATCGGATACGCCATTCAAATATCCTACCGCTTCATTTGTTTTCAATTGCTTCCGAATTATGTAAACAATTATTGTCGATTGCGCAACGGTTAAAATCTAATGCACACTTAACATAATTTTACTTTTTATTATTATTATTATTATTAATATTATTATTACATGTGCTTTATCAGTACGTCATAACATGAGTATCATGGAACCTCTCGTGTTCTGTATGATGAAATGAGTGTTCTGATATTCTGGAATAAGGTACTCAAAAGGTTAACCGTGTGGTAAAGGTGTAAGAATATTGCCACTCTCTTACTTCTCGTGGGTGATGTAAGAGGCGACTAAGGGAAACCGCTTGAAAATCGTAATGGCAACCGATAGATGGCGGGATAACCATCAGTAGATATATCAGACCTTAACAATCAGACCAAATAAGGGCAACAGCGTCTGAGGTGCGAGTGGTCTGGTACTGCGATCGCTAATCCACCTGCCAAGCGTGGCGATAATGGCAAATCCTCCCCATGGGAGAGGCCTATGTCCTGTTGTGGTCTTTAACAGGCCGTTATGTATGTATGTTATATAACATAAAGAAGTTAAAATTGAACGCAGGCTTAGCCGCGGTCAAAAGTATAAGTAGCTATCTCCCTGTTTATTGCTTCGACACATCTTTAGAGTCAAACGGATATTGATTAAAAATTTTAACTATCATTAATGAATCTTTTTGTCACGAAATATTAAAAACTAATTAAAAAATATTACGTAAATAAAATCACACAGGATCACGACTAAAAATATAATCATGGCTTGTTAAATGTCAAATTCATTTACTACAGTTTGAGAACCACACCTATCATGATTGATAGTCGCTGGTCGATACCATTTCTACCGTCTGTATAAATGACCTTACCGTTTCATTTTCCTCTCACCCACTGTCAACAATTCAAGATGACACAACGTTTACTCGACACTTTGGTATTCATTTAATACTATCTCTAATTTTATTATTTATCTTTGGACATCAAACTTTAAGCTCAAATCAATTTACAAGTGATTATCGTAAAGTGAAAGTGATGAGCCAGTTAAAGCCCGGTGTTTTTATACGCAAACACAGTGATTGATGGTCTTAACATTGTTATTTTTTTCGTTGTTACAAGGGGTTACATTAAGGGGTGACATTTTTTCAATATTTAATACTTCCATTTCTACTTATCTTTCCGTTACCTCTAATCAAAGTAATGATCGATTAGCCACTCCCCTCGGTGTGTTTGCTTCTCTTATTATATCTCTTTTATTCTCTTTCTTCAATAACATCAGGATCGATACTGTAACAATGATAAAATTAATAACTATTTTAATAATTTCGTTGTATTTTAAATAATTTTTTAGTACATTTCATTAATTAGTTATAAATTTAGCCGATATTATTTTAAATATATATAAACTATACTAGATATACACTACAAATTTTGTGGTACTCTAATATTTTAAACATTAAATTTAAAAATCCCTTTACTAATTAATCGTATATAGATAAAAGTAGCACGTTTAAAGCTAAGCTAGAATTAATTATATTTGTGGGAAAGAGGTAGGTAAGACGTACTTACCTGTATCTGTTTTAATAAAAAAATTTACACTACCATTAAGAATTGTATATTTAAACATTATTCTTATATCTTCACTAATGCAGCAATTTCCTGAAATGGGGGCATGATTTAACACGCAATAGAATGTTTCTTATTTTAGTTAACATCTTTTTATGACTGTGTTTTCAAATGAAAAGATTTTGATGCTTTTCTTTCTATGTATCCATGTATCTACTGTATAAATATTATTTGTCGCAGACATAAATCGTTTGTAAAGATATTACTATTGTTGTCCAAAAAGTCGAAAGGCGAAACTAGTTAACTTAGTTGTTGGCAACATTTTATGTTTCATTATTATTTTCCAAAACGCTATTTTATGGTATGCTATGATTACTATACTGAACTGTAAAATATATAGTCCAGCATTTGTTTATATTTAATCATTTAAATAAATAGATAAAGATAACATTAGATACATTACTCCATTCACGTCCCGTAAGTAGTTGGATGATCAAAAATTGAATCAAGAGATTCGAGTTCCATCACCAAGAGGATGAATGATGGATGAGGAAAAAGATCATCCATCATCAAGGGAAGATGATAAAATAAGCGTGAAGATAAAAAATATCAAAATCGACTACGAGGATTTGTTATTGCAATTTGTTTTTCTTTTCAGAAATGGATGTGGTGTTTTCTTATTATCTACGCGGGGCCCGCTTGGAATCCAGTAAGATGTGTTACAGTAAGAACTCCTCCGAAGAATCCGGCTACAATAGAAGCGCAAGCGAAATTTTTCCAGTTAGTATTTCCCTTCTGATTAATATCGAGGACCCCTTTGTTCCATTCAATGTAATTCCAACAAATAGAATTTAGAAACATGATTTATGATTTTCTAACTGCATATTTTTATAATTAAATATAATATTTTTAAATACATACACAGATATGGTATAACTTAATAGATAGACAGGGATAACATCACATAAATTGCTGTGATTCCAAAGTAAATGAATGACACAATTATTCATAATTAAGCACATAATTACAACTATACGAGTATACCTTTGAAGTATCTTTTTATTTAAGATATTTATAGGGATGTATGCTTTCGGAAAAATTTCTTATCTTCATTAGATTAAATTTATAATACCGCATTATTTATTATTATGTTGGTTTTATTTTAATGGATTTATTTTAATTCTTTAATATGTTTTATAATATTTATAATTTAAATAATAGTATTTTTTGTATCTTCCTTTTCTGTTTTCAAATGTCTTTGAATATGGTCTATGGTCGGTACCCAGTTGAAAACAATTAATAAAAATTGCCACATAATTCTAGAAAACTCATTGGTAATACCAATCTATAATTCAGTATGCAAGGGTTTATTTGAGGAAAATTAGGAACTTTTCATTTGAAAATAAATTACGTTTATGTTTGGCTATATTGACATTACAGTATTTTTCAGTGCACTATATTACTATAAACTGTGATAAGGAATATTCTGTAATGTTTTGGTTCAAAACACGGTTTCAATTCCGCTTTTGGTACAATAAAATGTTTAAACTCGTGTGATTCTAATAAGTTTCTATTTTAAAACATTTCCAATAGAATGGCTATGTGGATAAATATCTGTAATTGCTCAACATTTTATCGTAGAGTAAAGTCCATAACACAAAATTTTTCTCACAGCAGCATTTATATATTTACAACTATGTAAGGACAATAAACTCTGTTTGATTTAACAATAAAATATCAATGAATTACTAATAACTTGCCACAAATATGCTTGTGGCAAGTTAATAATTCATAATTTTTGAAAGAAATTAATTATTGTTGTAATAATTCTATTAAGAAATCCAGAAAACGTTTGTCGAATAGCTCCATCTTGTATTTGTTAATAAAACATACGAAATTATTATAAATGATTTACTTTATAGGGATTTTTTCTCAGTACAGTTGAGTCCATACAAGATAGAATTCGGTCACGTTTGTGAGGACCCAAGCACCTGGGAGCAGCGTTACGAGAAGAAAGACTTTAAGAACCACAGGGACATGGGAAAAGTAACCATTTCATGTTTTTCTCTGTGTCTAACTTCCCTATGTTTCTTTCTCTGTCGCGCTTGGCTTGGCTTGGCTGAAGATATAGACATTTGCCTACGCATGAGGACTACGATCAGGGCCACCGGTTGGGCAGCGAACGTCACTTTACTGAGAGGCACGAGCGTGCCCGCCCATCAACAGGATTGTTTTCTGCTAAAGTACGCTTCAGCTTGACTATTCTTTTATTCTCTTATAACTGTTTCCTTCGACTAAATACTATGTTTTTGTCTAACTACAAGCTTACTTAATTACTTACTAAATTTTCATTTCATATTTCTGTAAAGGCTTTGTTTCTATATTATTTGCATTTGTCTCGTTATCATAAAACGACAATGTCCAAAGTTTGTCTTAGATAGTCTAGTAATCTTGTTTTTAACCATGGAAATTATAAAAGATTAATTTCTAGTTCACCGAATGTAATATTACAATTTTGTGGTTAATTAGGTACGTTGGGGTGATAAGAAAGGGGGATATGGAGAACATTATTGGGACCTGAACCATGCTGGACATGCGGGCAATCATGGTGATCACGGGTATGACAGTTCGGATGATGGTTCATACCGGGAAGAGGATGATAATGACTCATACGATGAACCAAGCCATCAGTCCCCAAAATATGAATCAAGTGATTATGATCAAGAATTAGCATCAGGGTACGAAGAAAGTGGCAGAGCTAAAAGAGCACATACAAGATCAAAGGTGCATAGAAAGGAAAAAGAAGAACAGCCACCCCAAAAATGGAAAACGCAGATAAATAACGATGAACAGTTACAAGAAGAGGAAAACAGGGACGCCAAAGAAGCATTTGTTAGTAAATCCGATAAAAATATTCCGCAAAAAAACAATCAAGAGCAACACCAAACAGAACTCAACCAACCAAGAGATAAGAATCAAATTGTATTAGTTCTGGATCATAAAGAGAGGAAACCTCAAGAAAACAATAACCAATATGAACCTCGAGAATCGGAGCCAAAGCATTATGTCCCATACGAAGTTGGAGCTGGAATAAGACAGCATCAGCATCCTGAAGTCTCTGCTGCGGCCACCTCTCCACGACTCTTCTTGGAACCCTACACAGGACATGTTATCGATAGGAACACGGGGCAAGCGTACATTTTACAACCGATTGTACAAAAACCTAATTATAGCTAATTTAAATAAATTATTACGTTTGTGATCTATTTTAATATGTTAAACTAAACAATATTTCTCTTAAGGTTTATTTATTAATAAATTAAATAATTTCTAATTATTATTGACTTTTATTTAATTTAATATTAAATTTTATTATTCTTATTGGGATAATTGTTTATATGTTCTCGTCTAAACCCAAGTGGTTTACATTAATAAATTAAATAATAATACGATAAAAAATACAAGATATCAAAAAATATGCGTTAGGAATACCGACAAATAATTAAAAAAGTGTCTTCTACTTTGACCCGACTGGGAATCGAATCCGGGACCACAGATCTGACGACACAATGAAAACCGGTGTGTACGCCACTCATCCACGGAGGTTGTCATGTAATATCTACAAACTGAGCAGATAATCAGTAATAAACAGAATATTCTAGTCTAAACGTTGGGAGGTGGAGAGATTCTATAAAAAATATTCTTACTTACATCAAAAGTAATACTTTCATTAATCTTATACTAATCACTTAAATTAATTTCACGCAATTCCCAATATAGGGGTAGACAGAGGTCTAGTCTAGACAATTAAGCCCTTTGATCCACCTTCCACCGAAGATATTATCGGGATAACGTGACAGGTGGTGAGCCCGTCGCCGTCTAGAGACGGCGACAGACTCAGCACACCACCTGTCACGATGTACCAATGTTGTCTTCCCTCACCGAAGGTGGGTCAAAATTACTTAACTGTCTGGACCTCCGTCTACTCTAGTGTTGAAAATAGCGTGAAGATAATTTATTTTTTGATTGCTATTTCCCACAGTGAACATTCCAATCTGCAATATTAACGATTGTGGGACAATAAACGAAAGGTTATCTTTACAGTAATTGTTTGCGATATCTAACAGTTACAGTCCGTTACATGCGGGCCGTGGCCCCTTTCCCTTGTCTTGCGTGAGTCACCACCACGACCCTAATATACTTTATTTGAAACGACTCAGTCATCAAAATAAATATTATTCGTTCAAAATATTTACCGACAATTGGAAATTTTACACTATAGTTGTGTTTTAATTTACGTGACATAAAACTGTACGAATTGTGATGTTATTTGCTAAGGAAATAAAGTTTTAAAAATGGAATAACCGTCACAATATATACAAGAGAAAAGTAGAACTGACCGTTGACGAGCAGCAACGTCTAAGTACTTTACTAGTGCTTTCAGGATTGACACCAAACCCTCCATGATTTGATAGTACACATTAGAATGTGTACTGTCAAATCCTAGGTGGATCTTTACTCGTCTCGTCGTCGTAAATTTCGGTCGATATTAAATTTTATTATTCTTATTGGGATAATTGTTTATATGTTCTCGTCTAAACCCAAGTGGTTTACATTAATAAATTAAATAATAATACGATAAAAATACAAGATATCAAAAATATGCGTTAGGAATACCGACAAATAATTAAAAAGTGTCTTCTACTTTGACCCGACTGGGAATCGAATCCGGGACCACAGATCTGACGACACAATGAAAACCGGTGTGTACGCCACTCATCCACGGAGGTTGTCATGTAATATCTACAAACTGAGCAGATAATCAGTAATAAACAGAATATTCTAGTCTAAACGTTGGGAGGTGGAGAGATTCTATAAAAAATATTCTTACTTACATCAAAAGTAATACTTTCATTAATCTTATACTAATCACTTAAATTAATTTCACGCAATTCCCAATATAGGGGTAGACAGAGGTCTAGTCTAGACAATTAAGCCCTTTGATCCACCTTCCACCGAAGATATTATCGGGATAACGTGACAGGTGGTGAGCCCGTCGCCGTCTAGAGACGGCGACAGACTCAGCACACCACCTGTCACGATGTACCAATGTTGTCTTCCCTCACCGAAGGTGGGTCAAAATTACTTAACTGTCTGGACCTCCGTCTACTCTAGTGTTGAAAATAGCGTGAAGATAATTTATTTTTGATTATTTTGACGACACTAGCCAAGTTTGTTTTCAAACTTGATTAATGTCATGAGAACGCAACAGATAAAGTAACACATACTCGTTTTTCATTCATATTTTTGACTACCTCCGTGGTCGATTGGCATATATACAGGTTTACGAGTTGTCATAAGGTGCTGGGTTCGGGTCGACGGGTCAATGTAGTCACCTTTTCTATTTTTCCTCAGGTTTTGTTTGTGGTATTTTCATTGTTTCTGATTCCATAACACCAGTGCTTTAGCTACTTACTTTTTAATTATTTATTATTATTATGATTACATATTTCTTTATTTATTTATTATTATGATTTTATATCCGTTTCCAATCTCTCATAAATAAATAAATATCTTCACGCAATTCCCAATATAGGGGTAGACAGAGGTCAAGTCTAGACAATTAAGTCCCTTTGACCCACCTTCCACCGAAGATATTATCAGGATAACGTGACAGGTGGTGAGCCCGTCGCCGCCTTTATGTCCAAGCCAACGATGAAATTCGTACATAAGTTTTGAAAAACTCATTGGCACTGCCACCTGGGGATCGTACTCGGGTCTCTCGACTCGAAATTCCGACCACCCAACAACTCGGCTATCGTGACTTTTTTCACGATATTTCACCAATCTCTCAGATTATTAATTTTCCTAATAAATGTTCGTCGAAAATTCTATACAATAAAAATAAAACATTTCTTTTAAGATTGATCTTACTGTAATTGATGTGAATTTAAAAAAAAGCTATCGTACTGACTTCAAATACATTTTAATCCTTGCAAAATAACCGTCGGCACGTATTATCTACACGGTCAAAGGGTCGATCGTAACTCACGAGCAATTGTCTTTAAGGAACCAGTTTGTCCAGTTTGCATTCGTGAGAACTATGTCCACTGCAAATTCGTCCCTTTTGTGCAAGTATTCACCTTTTGACGATGCTACGTATTGTTAAATCCGCCCATTCATAAAGGTGTCCCTTTTGCACTTGCTCCTTGGGTACATTTCAAATAATGCAGTACTGACACACAGTCCGTTAGTTTGGCGCACATTTTCTTGTAATAATTTACTAATTTAATTTACGTGACATAAAACTGTACGAATTGTGATGTTATTTGCTAAGGAAATAAAGTTTTAAAAATGGAATAACCGTCACAATATATACAAGAGAAAAGTAGAACTGACCGTTGACGAGCAGCAACGTCTAAGTACTTTACTAGTGCTTTCAGGATTGACACCAAACCCTCCATGATTTGATAGTACACATTAGAATGTGTACTGTCAAATCCTAGGTGGATCTTTACTCGTCTCGTCGTCGTAAATTTCGGTCGATATTAAAATTTTCTTGGGGTATAGCCCTAATTGCGTCTTTCGACATCCGAAAGGGATTTAAAATTCGACATACATTTCACCGTAGGAATTGAAGGTCTGTATTGGATCGTAAGAGTTTCTATATATTTTTCAAGAAGAAAGGAACTAATTTTATATATGATAGATAGCCAAAGAGAACTAATCACCAAATACAATTCTACACTTCTTTGACTTTATTTTTGATTATTTTGACGACACTAGCCAAGTTTGTTTTCAAACTTGATTAATGTCATGAGAACGCAACAGATAAAGTAACACATACTCGTTTTTCATTCATATTTTTGACTACCTCCGTGGTCGATTGGCATATATACAGGTTTACGAGTTGTCATAAGGTGCTGGGTTCGGGTCGACGGGTCAATGTAGTCACCTTTTCTATTTTTCCTCGGGTTTGTTTGTGGTATTTTCATTGTTTCTGATTCCATAACACCAGTGCTTTAGCTACTTACTTTTTAATTATTTATTATTATGATTACATATTACTTTATTTATTTGTTATTATTATGATTTTATATCCGTTTCCAATCTCTCATAAATAAATAAATATCTTCACGCAATTCCCAATACAGGGGTAGACAGAGGTCAAGTCTAGACAATTAAGTCCCTTTGACCCACCTTCCACCGAAGATATCTTCGGGACAACGTGACAGGTGGTGAGCCCGTCGCCGCCTTTATGTCCAAGCCAACGATGAAATTCGTACATAAGTTTTTGAAAAACTCATTGGCACTGCCACCTGGGGATCGTACTCGGGTCTCTCGACTCGAAATTCCGACCACCCAACAACTCGGCTATCGTGACTTTTTTCACGATATTTCACCAATCTCTCAGATTATTAATTTTCCTAATAAATGTTCGTCGAAAATTCTATACAATAAAAATAAAACATTTCTTTTAAGATTGATCTTACTGTAATTGATGTTAATTTAAAAAAAAGCTTTCGTACTGACTTCAAATACATTTTAATCCTTGCAAAATAACCGTCGGCACGTATTATCTACACGGTCAAAGGGTCGATCGTAACTCACGAGCAATTGTCTTTAAGGAACCAGTTTGTCCAGTTTGCATTCGTGAGAACTATGTCCACTGCAAATTCGTCCCTTTTGTGCAAGTATTCACCTTTTGACGATGCTACGTATTGTTAAATCCGCCCATTCATAAAGGTGTCCCTTTTGCACTTGCTCCTTGGGTACATTTCAAATAATGCAGTACTGACACACAGTCCGTTAGTTTGGCGCACATTTTCTTGTAATAATTTAGACTTTTTTTTAACGTGTAATTCATTGAATAAATTTGTAATTACGGAATTAGTTAGTTAAAAATCATCTAAATCAAGCAAATTTCAAGCCTGCGACCTTCACATATCGTGGTGGCTATCGTGTTAATCACAGGAATTTAAGTGGGTTTTTTATTTTATACCACTTTTTAATGTTTAATTTGATAGTTTTCAATCTCAGTGAATAGATTGAAAACTATAAAATAAAAACGAATTTACTTCACCCAATTATACTAGTGTTTTAATTTGTATTTTATACATTATTATTTTATAATTTAACACAATTAAAAAAAGTCATATCATTATTTGTATAGACTTATAAATGTAAAAATTATGAAAGTGTTTTTTTTTAAATTCACATACCTAATATTATCCGATTTTTAACAATCAAGTACTTTAATTAGGAATTTAATTATTTAATATAAATAACGTATTTTATAATATTTATTAAAGAGCGAACTACGAGACCGTGTGAAACGGACAAGACATGCAAATAAAGGGTCACTTGTGTTACTGTCCTTTCTCACACTGGGATGTGGTCAAACTGGTTTACGGACGAACCCTTAACCCTTAAATAATAGAACGATAGTTCATTCTTTCTATTGCGGACCGTATTGTCCAAAACTTGTTTGACCACTTCGTCGCTCTGAGAAAATATTTTTTAATGTCACTTGCGTAATGTTTGACGCTATGCGAAATTGGTTCTCAGTGTTACATTTTGGCGATTTCATAGTAGTTGCACTTGTTAATTTTAGATGCTGTATATTTCGTTAAGGAAGACGTCGTAATTGATCTGACGGCGTTAATTCGCTTTTCTTTTTGAGATTTTTATGTACAATTGAGTAATGCTAGTTGTTTTTGATAGTAAAAACTTGCAAGCCGAATTTCAAAATTAGGTCAGTTAACACTGAAAAAAATAAAAAGATTTTATTGTACAATACTTGTTTCAGTCTCAATTGCTTTTGTTTTATACTCTAACTTGCTGCGTTCCGCGGTTTTACTTCATGTTTCATAGGCAATAGAAGCTAAATTTTATTTTTTATGTATTTCATGTGTTACTTTGGTACTGTTACTGAGATAAATTCCTACTACGTTTTTACACTATGCAGATATTAACTTAATATCTATAGAGTTGTTTAGCGCTTATGGATAAATAACTAGCAAGAAGTTTTAGTATTATTTATATAGCACAGTAGATTGTAGTTACTTGTATTAAGGATCCACAGCGTTTAACATTTTCAAGCTTTAGTTTCAACTGTTTGATATGATTATCCCACGAAATCGACAGCAACACATTTATCCGTCGCTTGTTGTTAATCAATTTATTTAACTAAGTTTTTTTAAATCTTATTTTCAATACTTTATTTACAGAAACAAAATTGTATTTATATTTAGAATACGTATTAACAAAAAAACTACAATTATCTTATACCCGCAAGGAGTATCCTTGCGGCATGGTACCAAGAACGATTTCAAGTTATTTGATCCGTGAATTCAAATCATAATAAATATCGTCATAACGGCCTGTCAAACGTCCGCTGCAGGACAAGCAAAGAGAATATAATCACTACGTTATAATATATAAAGACAAGGGTCTCTTCGCAACGATAGGGTTTACCATAAGCAATAAGTTTTGGAAGCGCGCGGATTCGTTTTTTTTTAGAATTTATGGCCTGGTATCTCGACCTTTAGGCCAAGTCTTGACTATTTTTCGGTTTATTATAATTAAAATGCACGGATTAGTGATGCACTATCAGACACCATAGACACCGTTGCCTGTCACCGGTTACTATCCAGCCTTCTGTCGAAAGCGTAATGCATCTTCAAGGCCTCTTCTCCCTTCGTCGCCTCTTACTACACCCACGGGACGAAATTACCACAAAATAAATTAAAGGAAAAAAAATTCAACTGCGGGATCCGCCCGTGTCAGTTGAAATTTTAAAACATTTTCTCTCTTTAATTTAATAACCAAAAGTTCAGCATAAATTATATGCTTTAAAATCATTAAAAAATACCACAAAACAAACTAAAATTATTTTGCTCTAGTTAAACAGTTAGAAAAATGTGTAGGAATAACATGTTTTAATAACTTTAATATTCAGTATTTAATAAATGCGACCTTTTTATTTGTATTTTATAGTTGTATGAGGGGTGCAGTACATATGACCACCATCCCCATAAGATCATCTATTGTTAACAAACTCAGACACGCGACTGAGATGAAAAAAAAAACGACAGGTCGAACCACAAAAGTCCTTTGTGATATTATAATAAAGATGCTGTTTATACTGTATTTTATATTTCATCACCTCTTGTGTATGAACGTTTCTGAATTGATGTTGAAGTAAATTATAAAATTTTATCTATTCAAATTCACTTTTATTAATTCCATAATTTAATAATTTTGCTTTAAAAACCTCCCCGGTTTATCGAAGATTTACAACAAATATTCACACACACACAGAGGTCTAGGCAATTAAGTCGTTTCGACCCACCTTCCACCGAAGATATTTATGGGACAACGTGACAGGTAGTGAGGCCGTCGCCGTCTCAATGTACAAGCTAACGATATAAGTTTTTGAAAAAACCCATTGGTACGAGCCTGCCACCTGGGGTCGAACTCGGGTCTCCCGACTCGAAATTCCAACCACCCTACCACTCGGCTTTCATGACTACAAAGCTTAGATAGCTTAGAGTTTTCTCAGTGCTAATCATTAATCTATGGACGCTTTTCATAGTTAATGCCGTAATTTTTAAAACAGAAAAGATCTTATATACTTTTTCTCTGCCAAGAGAACAAAAAATTAGCCTCGTCGTTCTATAAATATTTTTAAACTTTAAATTCGATACCCTGCCACACATGTTCACAATAACAATGCACTTCTTTTTCTTTTTAAAGCATCAAATATCCACTGCTAGAAATAGACATAGCCCTAAGATTGCCACAAAGATTTGTCCTTTACCACCCTAGTGTGGACTAGTACTGTATTGTAGTAGTCTAGACTAGTCGCAATATTATGCAGGCTCCAACTTCTGGGAGGTTGGTCTAAACTACATTTTTTGGTATGATGTTACCTCGAAAACCTATTTTAATACTACTTCTACGAGCTATATGGCTGGTCACCATTGACCAAGTCTCAGTCATCACTAAATCTATATGTAATACACAGGTTATTGGTTTAGTTTTAAAGTTAAATAAGTTCGTAAGGTTGATGCCGTATGATGCCTTTTTCTGTAAAACAGCTGGAATATGTCTTTCAACTCAGCGATGAAACGTTTCGAGGATATCACTACACCCTGTCTTATATCTTTCCACAGATGGAAGGGTGTATACTCTCGTTCTGTGCTCGGATACACATTGTAGTCTCATTGTATAAACATCTCAACACTTCGATTTACCTTGATTCTACCTGGCATCGCTGTAATGACTGTACCTAAACTAAAACCTATTGCTTTGCTGTCTTAATATCTTAACCTCTGTCTACCCCAGTATTGTGAAAGGCGTGAAGATATATTTATTATGAGTTCCGATAATCATAGTCAAACCCTTTTAAATAGTTTGTCAATAAATCAGCTCGACCTGTCACTTACGGGATCTAGGTCAAAAACTACATTTTAAATAACACCTTTGGCTCGTCCTTTTTTTAATTATTTACGGCTTCGTTTAATCGCCTTGCGCTTGTTGTACTCTATACGATGTTTGGAAATTTTTAAAGACTAGTCTGCACTAAAGTGTTGTGTGTCATTAATTGCAGCTTTATAACTTGAATGTTTTCAAGTTTTATTTGTGTGGGTTTTTTAATTTTCGTGAAAGAACTCTTCCGAATAAAGCACATTAGGGACTATAATACATTATTGTCTTTAATGTGTTGACCCGATAGCTGAGTTGATAGTAACCCTCCCTTCGAAGGTTCTGTGAAGTGAGGGTTGCGGGTTCGAATCCCGCTGGGCAAATATTTGTGATGAATGGATTTTCGGACTCGAGTCATGGATGTTTATGTGTATGTAACACAAGAAAATATATATGTATTTTTTACTGTAAGTTTGAACACTAAGACTGCGATATGGTCACGACCTATCCTGTTCGCCATAAATAAGTTTCATTTAGTTATTTGGTCTATCGTTTCCGTTTTTCTTCATTAACACATTTATTCAATAATACAAGTATAGATATTACATAAATAATATAATTGAATTGCAAAATGTACATTTTTTGATAATAATAAAATTAAATAACTATATCAATTTTCAATTATTATTATTTAACACAGCTTCTATAACGTCACAGTTTATATGCATTTAAGATTAATTTATAATTAATTATATTATATAATTCATTAAATTTGTATAAGTGTGTCACTAAAGGTAAATAATGTATAACGTAGTTTTTTTAGAGGACATACAGTAGCCCTTGCAAGTGTTTATATGAGGGGATCGATATAAAAAACATAGGGCTACAAACCCCTTTTTAAATTATCAAGCACAATAGACTATGCAAATAAGTTTATGACTTCTATTGCATCTTCTTAAAAATTGTCAGTAATGCACAAGTCGCTCTAGAGGTTACTTCAAATTAAGTTTGTGATTTTAAATACTACTACTAATAGATTAAGCAGTTGGTGATTAAAAATAAAAAATATTGAATCTGGTGAAGAATATTTTAATTAATTCAAATTATTTTTTCTACAGGACACGGAAATAAGGTAATAATTAAATCTTTTTGTTATTTAGAAGTTGATTATATAATTTTATGACAAACTACCGATTAAGCATGATACTAAGATGTTAATAATTGTTTTTAAAAATTTACATAAAGTAATATTAGCAGATATTTGCAGTATTAATAAAAAAAATTATATTGGCAAACATAAAGTTGAATGGTTGGCTACATAATTGATTAGTTTAGATAATTAAAATATTCCATAGGCCCTAGAAATTTAATGAAAGGGTAACTATGATTCGTGGTCGCTTGCTTGATTAATTTTTTTTGTAGGTTTTTTGATGATTTTTTCTTTTTTTTTGATGTTTTTTTTTAGTTTTTATTTATTCTGGCTCGTTCATCCGGAGGCGAGCAAAATCCTCAAAAACTATGTTATCTTCCTCCTCGTTGGCATAGAGAGAGTTCTCATAGCGGTGTCTCTCAATGGACTGCATCTTCTTCATGGCGTTAAAGCGTTGGCGTTCAACAGAGCCTAATAGAAACAAAAGGATTGAATTAAGATTAGAAAGACTGTTAGTTAGGGTTTTAAGAATATTTGAAACTTGTGGATTTTGTACCTTCAGCAGGGTGCAACAATTTGAATGGCACATCAGTCACCAGTTCACCGCCAAGAGTTCCACAGTTAAGCTTGACGCGCACAGAGTAGGATACGACAATACCAATCGCATCAGCAGGGCATTTGCCTTCGCAGACAAGAGTTGAGCTAGCCAAGTTCACGTCATCTTCCTTCAGGTGTCCGTCCAAAGCTACACCTGTTAAATCATTATAAAAATAAATTACAGTCGAAGTGATAATATTTATAATGATAATAAACTTGCTGTAACTAAACTAGAGAGGCTATGAACCTTGTGGTGGTGGCATAGGAATATATCAAACCGTTCCTTGCGTGGGTGTTGTAAAAGGCGATTATGGGAGAAGTTCCCAAAATAAAGTTGGCTATCGACAGATGGCAGAATAGACATCTCCAAAAAGACCGGACTAAATTCAGAGTAGGGACAACAGGGCCTTTAAGGCGAATGTTGTCAGTGTTTCTTTCAATGCTACAATGGTTTTGAGTATGAGTGGTCAGAAATTATATTTGATTTGATCTGCATGTCATTGATTATACGGCATTGGTAAAAGGTACTAACCGCGGATATCCTTATTGCTGCGTGCCAATGGAACAAGGTAGAAGGTCTTAGACAAGCTTGCCCCAGGAGTTACGGGGCATCCTTCGCGGCTCTCCAGAGATGCAACGTGGCGGCTGAACTGGGAATTGATCATTGTAATTTCAACATGCTGTACCACCATGCAACGAATGTTGCGTACAGATTTACGAGAGTTGTTCGAGACAATAAGGTTAGCCGCGATCTTTTCTCCGTGGTAGTAGATTTCCTTGTCCAAAGTGACCTCAAGGCTGATCTTTCCGTTGCTGAAAGTAAAGCCCTTGCTCACGAGGGAGCTTGGAAGGCGGCGACCACGCGACGCTGGGGCATGTTGCAACTGTGAAAAAAATAAAACATTAAACAATGGTATAGACAACATATTGTATACATTTGATAGTGATATTACCTTCTTGATAGCAAGAGTCACCGAGCTCCTCTTGTGGCTCTTTTGGTCTTCACTTTCAGCCACGTAGGTGCGGACACAATATTCAACACCCATTGGCTTACCCTGGTCTTCTTCGGATGGTTGGAGCGTTACCTATTAAAATTTATTCATTTTTAATTGGCATGGTTAAATTATGCGTATTTTGATCAATACAAAAATACAACACTGAGAAAAGTTTACCGAGCTTGGTGACATTTCAGGGAAGTTGAAGGTGAATGGGAAGGCGTTAGGTCCAAGTTTCTTCAGCAGTTTTTCTTGAACAGGCGTTAATTCCATTTTCGCGTTGATCATGGGAACAACTTGTTCCTGGCCAACTACCATTTCCTTAGAAAACTTTACACCCATGACTTCATCTTCCTCCCGACCGAAGCGGTAGGTAGTGACGAGCTGCATAAAAAGATGACGGTTAGATCCATTGGTTTCACCACACTTTAAACTTAAACTCACAATATCACTTCACTTAATTTACCTGGCTGTAAACTTTTCTGCCTTTCAGATATTCCGTGTCGACAACCACAACTCCGTCGATAGGATCGCAGTAATCCACATGATCAATGAAGTCGCGCTTGCCAAGGTAAACAGTGACCTTTCCATTTGGTGTAGTTTTCTTGAAAACTTTAACCGCAACCACAAGGACCATAGAAAGGAAGTCAAGCATTTTGCTTGATTTTTCTGGAGTAGGACAAAATAATAAGGATGATTTTTTTCTATACAACTGATGGTTTTGAGGCTCCCACCAGAAATGCTGTTACTCGGAATATACTGCGTTTATATAGGCAGACGTGAGGTTTCCTGCAGAATTGAATAACATTCTAATAGGATTATACCTGTAGGAGTACAAATGGGATTAAAATCGCGTGACGCATACTCGCAATAATTGAATCGATAATTTGGTATCGATGTTTTTAAACTTGCGTCTGGATATGTAATGTGCCTACTTTATATCCTTAGTCGAGGTTGACGTTTTATTTTGACAAGTTTGTGAAATAGGTTAGGGAATTGGATTTCATCCTTCTTGAATTAAATTCTTCTTAAATTAATATGTGTGAAATGCTTATTGGATTCTCATAAGCAAATAAGAAAATAACGGATACCATAAGACATGTAATTTTGTATGCAGCATCACCATTTAGTTGGTCATAATTGCATATCATCATTTTTATAATTTATAATTTGGTTTTCATAAAGTCCTACTTTAGATAATTTAATTAGATGCTAGAAAACAGAAAACCTTGACTTAGAATAGGTAGGTACTATAGAAATAGTTGTAGTACAATCATTTTTACAGCTACTAAGTCAAAGCCGGCAATAGAATCTAGTGCCTGCGTAATGTATTAGATAAAATATTGTATTTTTATTTAACAAATATTAAATAGTCTAATACAAAAATTTTGAAAAAAGATGAGAAGTCACGATAGCCGAGTGATTGGGTGGTAGGAATTTCGAGTCAATAGACCCGAGTTCGATCCCCAGTTGGTAGGCTCGTACCAATGGGTTTTTCAAGAAACATAAAGACGGCGATGGGCTCACCACCTGTCACATTGTCCCGAAAATATCTTTGGTGGAAGGTGGGTCGAAGGGACTTAATTGTCTAGACTCGACCTCTGTGTACCCCTGTATTGGGAAGTGTGTGAAGATATTTTATTTATTATTATTTTTTTTGAAAAGAGAAACAATGTATATTGCAGACTGCTTATTAGTTTTCCATACATATTCTGAAAGTTAATTGTATTCTGAGAAACAAATAGTATTGTTTCAGACTTTCAGTAATTATTTATAATTATTTGAGTGCCAGTGTTTTTCAAATGTCATAATTTTTATATGTATCTATGATAATAACAACTACAATGAGTACATGCTAGTACAATAATACAACATATGTTCTGCATTGTTTCTTACAACTGATAACTGAATCGATATATCAAATATACTTGGTTGGGAACCACTGTTTATCAGTATACAAAAATATATCACCTTCAGTGATGGGGATAAGTATTTTATAGTAGTTAATGTTGTGTAATGTTAAAAATGATAAAACTATACTGATTTATTGCTTCTTAGATGAAATAAAAACCAGCTTAGATGAAATAAATTATAGAATAGTTTATGTTGGGAACACTTGTTAAAAAAATAACTTTACATAATATTAAATGGTTATTGCTGGTCATGGATACCTGTAAACAGTGTCAAACGAATGAATTTACAGATCATGTCAATAGATCTGAAGACTCTGGTTGTTGAAATAACTCCAAGTTTTACTGAGTACTTATACTTTAATGTTTATATTTTAGTTAAATTTAAAAAGAAATTTTAAATAATGTCCACTGCATAACTTAGTCCTTTCTCTTTCCTTCCTTCCTCTTCCTTTCCCTTCTCTTGTTTCCTAAACATTTTTTTTCCTTATTAAATTACTGTGGTTATTATGTTAAAATTAGTACTTAACATATTGTATGTCATACATTGTTTTTATAATAGTGTATAATATTATTGTTTCATGGAATTGACCCAATTCTCAAAATTTATCAGCTATTGAAGTGCATAATTTACTAAATCCTTATATATAATTTATAGAAATAATATAAGGATGTTTGAATATAATATATAATAATCTGAATGAAGATGTATTGACTAAAATTGAGAAAGGTATGCTAAAAGGGTTTGGCCATGACGAGAGAATGAATGAAGAATGATTGACAAAAAAAGTGTATTAGGCGAGTGTGACTGGAAGTGTTGGAAGGGAAAGACCTAGGGGGATGTTTCGAGACAGGACAAAAGTCCAGTTTATGTATTTTTTACTTTTCTATACACATTGGTCTATAATATATGTGTATGTTATGTATGTTTCAGTTATACCATCAGTATGCCCACCTTCCTGACACAGGGCAGGCATGGGTATAGTGTGAGGTTTTCTCGCACTCGTCCTGATTCCCTGGCAGTGGCTACAAGTCAATACTATGGCCTTGCTGGAGGTGGTACCCTGTTCTTCTTAGAACTAGCTCCAGATGGCAGCACACTCTTAGAGCTACAGAAGCTCGAATGGAGCGATGGGCTGTTTGATGTGGTATGTACATTTTATGTTTACTTTCATATATTTTCTAATACAAGGGTTGCAAGAGGTCTAAATAATTTAGTTTGCTAAAACCAGATTTAAGAAGTGATTATTAGATACAACATATTATTAGATGGCAGGTGGGTGATGATGTTGCCACTTTAGTATATGTTCATAGATATGGCTAAAGCCTGTTTCCTTGTTCCATTCCGGTGGCACTGGCTAACTGAGATGACAGTGAAACATATAGGGCTATTCATCCCCATAGAGATTGGCTGGAATTTTAACAGCTTTTGTATGCATGATATGTTAGTGTGTTAGTATTGCATGTCCCTCCGGGTAGCTCCTATTAACATGTACTAAAGTCCTCCGCCTTTTTACTTTTCTAATTATAATAAAAAAATAAAATATCATCACACCATTCCCAATACAGTGGTAGACAGAGGTCTAGTCTAGACTACTAAGTCCCTTCGATCCACCTTCCACTGAAAGATATTTTTGGGACAACGTGACAGGTGGTGCGCCCGTCGCCGTCTGTATGTCCAAGCCAATGATAAATTATACATTGAATCATACATAGGTTTTTGAAAAAACCTATTGGATGGAGCCTGTCACCTGGCGATTGAACTTGAGTCTCTTAACTTGAATTCCGATCATCCAACCATTCAACTATCATGACTTTTTGTAATGATAATATATCACCATTATGACTGCCTATTATTAAAATCTACCTAGAATGTTTGTTAATGCTGTATGCAGTATTTATTTTATTAATCTTATTTAATTGGATGTCATCTCGCTATACATTAATTGTTTGACAGAACTATATCTTGTTTTTAAGTTTTGGAGCAAAATTTTACCCTCTTTCTTAAATTTTTTTTAACTCAAACAGCTGTACTAGTCATCAAACTGTCTCTAGTGTCTTTGAATTAATTCTTAATTATAGACACTTCAACAAATTTGCCTCTGGTTGATTATTTGTGTTTAATCACAATGTAATGTTTGTCTTTAAATCTATACTGATGTTATGAATATGACTGTTACAGTCTAACATTAACTCTTTCAAAGTAAAAAACTGCTACACCAATTTTGCTTCTATTTCGTAGGATATTTTTATCCCGAAAAAAGTAAAACATAACGCCATAAAACAAATAAGTAAATCGTCACGCTTTGCAAGCGGATTGACGATCCAAGTACCTCCGATCTACCTAATATTGGTCTAGAATTTTTTGAAATTGTTAACTGCCATCTTACGGTAGCCATTGTCATTTTAAAAGCATTTCCCTTAATCACGATAGCGGAGTGGTTGAGTGGTCGGAATTTCGAGTCAAGAGAACCGAGTCAAAAACTTATGTACGAATTATATCCTTGGCTTGGACATAAAGACTGCGACGGGCTCACAACCTGTCACGTTCACCCGAAAATATATTCAGTGGAAGGTGGGCCAAAGGGACTTAATTGTCTAGACTAGACCTCTGTGCGTGAAGATATTTATTTATTAGTTTTTCCCTTAATCGCCTTTTAGGAAACCCACGAAGAAAAGTAGTGGTATATTCATACGCCCATACCACACGGTTTTGTTTTTAATAATTATGTAAAACAAACTGTGCCAAAAGTGATTGTAATAAAATAGAATATATCAAGCATTTTCCAATGCTAGGATACACAGAGGTCAAGTCAATTAAGTCCATTCGACCCACCTTCTACCGAAGAAATTTTTAGGGACAACGTGACAGGTGGTGAGCCCGTCGCCGTCCAAGGCAATGATATTAAATCGAAAATATTTTTTTTGAAAAAACCCATTCGAACGAAACTGCCACCTGGGGTTCGAACTCCGGTCTCTTGACTTGAATTCCGATTACCCAACCACTCGGCTATCGTGACATCAAAAGTGATTGAGTATTCTAATTTGAGTGTAAAGGACAAGAACATATGTATGAAGCCTTACCTGTTGAGTTACGTGTGCATACTTACATCAGCATTTAAGAGGCTTATTTATTTCTTTGCATATTTTATATATTCTATTTACTTGAGTTACCAAGAAAAACGGTTACGTTTATGGAACATATTGGATTAAATGATTTTTCGCTAGCGCCTTTCAAATAAAAGAATAATATGCTGTAACTAATAGTCATACAATAACGTAGTTAGTACAGTCGAAAACTTGTCTTTATTTTATCCTAATAAATGTGTTTTTAGCTTTTTATTATGTTGCGAAAATAGGTTAATTTTTATAATTATAACCCACGTGGCGCCGGGTACTACAGGCTGTTATAATATCCCTTTATATCTTTTTTTATCAGGCTACTAAATCCATGGATTTAATGTAGGCTTCTGAAAGCGCCACTATAAGCTGACATACACGAATACTGTTCTAACGATGCCGGGCAATAATTCGTTCTAGAGAACATTGTCTGTTCTCTAGAATTAGAGATATTTTTATATCTTTACGTAATTTCTCATACTGGGGTAGGCAGAGGTCTAGACACTATGGTCCATTCGACTTACTATCCAATGAAGCTAATTTGAGTGACGGTGGTGAGTCTATTGCTGTCTTAACGTCCAAGCTCAAGGTACAAAATACACACATACATATTAACATAGATAAATATATAACATATGAACAGCCATACCTTGAGTACAAATATTCATATTCCTCATAGAAACTTTTGCTTCTAGCGGGAGTCTAACCCGCAACCTTTAGATTCTAAGGCAGTGTCACTACCAACTAAGCTATCGGGTAGAGATGACGCTGCTTCTAATTTTTCGTTTGTGATACGTACATATATACATATATAACGGTCTGTTAAAGTCCACTGCAGGACAGGCTTATCCCATGGGGAGGATTTGCGATAATGTAGGGTGCAGCGTTTGTGTGTTGTGTGTTTAATTAATTTAATTTCAAAATAAATTTGCGCCAGACGTGGTCGGGTACCAGTGATGGCGTGGCGGCCTGCGGCGCTGGCGATGGCGCTGTGGTGATATGGCGTGGTGGGTGCGCTGCACCATTACGCGTCCTGCGCGCGCACCGTAGCGAAGTATGCTCAGTCGATTGGCCCCGTGCGCATTTGCTGAGCGCAAGCTGGGATACATCGGTTAAATTGGTGAGTATTGGTCAAGGGACTTGACGACCTTCATGGACAAGTGACTGACTGGTTTTCATGGTGTGGTATATTCTGTTTCGAGGTCAAGGGCTCGATTTCCGGTCGTGTCAATGTAGAAAACACTTTTTCTACATTTTCTCGGATCTCGGTGTCTGCGGTACCTTCGTCGTTTCTGATGCCATAACACAAGTGCTTAAGCTCCTTACCATGGGATCAGAGCAATGAATGTTATCTTGTCTGTATATATATGTGTGTTAGTGAGGTATCCAGTGAGACCTTGAGAAGATATCTAATCTCTTTTTTCTTTGGATATAATCAGTATCTGACTATATTAAAAGCAATACGTAAGTCTATATAAAAGAAATTAAGTTAAAAGCTACATTAGATGTGGTAGTCCAGTGCTCAGGTCTTTCGCTATAGTACGTGAGTGATTCAGATTTGATTCCCGAACCAGCACTAATTAAACTGCCACGACCTCGGCGGTGAAGGACAAACTCGTGAGGAAACCTGCGCGTCTGAGAAATGATAAAGAAATGTATTTCCGTGGATGTGTACTGTATCCTTTAATTAGCATTGAAGTAGCGATACGGAAGTTTATCCTGCTGTAATCTCTCTTAAACAATTGGGTTTAGAAATTTCTATATTTGGCACGATTTGCAAGTCTATTGGCGATCGCCGTACCAGACACCGCACACATTAGACCGCTGATGCCCGTTACTGGGACGCTGAATTTCGGTTTAATATTCATCGAGTTACCGACATCTGTCGGTACCCAATTTCATTTTCAAGACTTTCTCCCCTGTGTTGGGAATGGTGTGAAGATTTTTTTTAATAACTACCAATTCGCACTGAAACAGCGCGGGGGACAATCCTGTGCTCCGATACCTTCGCGCCATTTCCAATACTGGGGTAGGCAGAGGTCTAGACAAATAGATCCCTTCGATCCATCTTCCACCGAAGACATTTATTAGATACGATACGACGCCATAAATCGTACATAAGTTTTTGAAAACTTTTGATGCGAGTATTATACGAGTATATTGCCACCTGGGGATCGAGCTCTGATTCTAAGACGGATCACCCAGAACCAATATATATATATATATATATATATATATATATATATATATATATATATATATATATATATATATATATATATATATATATATATATATATATATATATATATATATATATATATATATATATATATATATATATAATCAAGAGAGCATCATCTGCTGCGCCTCCGGTATTGCGGGTGTTCACGGGTGGCGGTAATCACTTAAGATCACGCGAGCCGCCTGCTCGTTTGCCTGCCTTTTCTATAAAAAAAATCTCTCTCGCGCGATCCAGTGGGACCCCGAGTCGGAGGCGTGCCTCAGCACTTTCTCCGGTCACTCGCAGCTGGTGTACACGGCCGCCTTCTCGCCCCATTCGCCGGCGACCTTCGCCTCGGTATCGGGCGACGGGCATCTGAAGCTCTGGACCTGTGCCGAACCTACGCGCCCGGCGGCCGCAGTGAAAGCGCACGATGCCGAGGTAAATGAATGAATGAATGAATGAGTGAAATGAAGTTTATATGTTATTAAAATAAGGAGAAAATATTTTAAATTTGAACTGACACTCGAATTCGAAACCGAATCCTGCTTGTGTCAGGTTTTCCTTTTAGTTCAGCGTAACCTATAGGCTTTAAAATTTGTTGCGTCAAAAAAATGGATGCAAACACAAACTTTATGTTTGTTGTTGCAGAAGAAATAAAACAAAATAAAATCAAACTAACCATAATATCAAAACAACAATTAAAATTGATACTTAACAATCGTATGATGACCTCAGTAGTCGATTGGCGTACACGCCGGTCTTCTTGGTAACACTCTCTGAACTCCCGGGTTCGATTCCCTGACGGGGTAATGTAGAAAACTACTTTTTCATATTTTTCCAGATGTCTGTGCTTTAGCTACTTAGGTTTAGAGAGTATTTATTTTTCCTATTAAGAAAAAAGTTCTCTTATACAGGATAACTTAAATAGTATGTAATTATGCGTACTGTATCTAGTGACTCTACACAATGCAAAACTTGATGTATGTATTACAAATTTTGACAGCGCTTGCTAAGTTTAGCTTTAAAAATCTGTTTACTTACTGACTTCTATAATAGACCCGAGTTCGATCCCCAGTTGGTAGGCTCGCACCAATGGGTTTTTCAAAAACTTATGTACGAATATCGTTGGCTTGGACATAAAGACGGCGACAGGCTCACCACCTGTCACGTTGTCCTGAAAATATCTTCGGTGGAAGGTGGGTCGAAGGGACTTAATTGTCTAGACTCGACCTCTGTCTACCCCTGTATTGGGAATTGCGTGAAGATATATTATATATTATATTATTATACTGACTTATAATTTATTTTATGTTTATATTAGGTGCCTACAACCATAAGAAATAAAATTATACACACCAAAAAAGTGTGTTAATAAAAAAATATTATAAAAAATATAATAGTGCACGCTATATGTATATATCTATATATTTATTTAAGTCATGTTTGAATCTAAAAGAATGAATGAAAGAATGATTGCAATCATTCAGATGTTTGTATGTTCTGTAGGTGCTGTCTTGCGACTGGAGCAGAACTGAGAGCCACGCGCTGGCCACGGCCGGCTCGGACGGACTGGTCAGAGGTTGGGACTTGAGGAGATTGACCACGCCCATGTTTACACTTAAAGGTAATCCATTACATTGCATTATACTTGTAGTATGATACTTGTTGTATGATACTTGTAGTATGATACTTGTTGTATGATACTTGTTGTATGATACTTGTTGTATGAAACTTGTCTCGGGGTTTAATTCCCGGATGCGTCAATGGCGAAAATCACTCTTTCTAAATAATGTCGGATCAGTGTATTTGTGGTAAACTCGTTGTTTCTCATTAAATAACACAAGTGCTTCTTTAACTATTTTGGAATCAGGGCATTGTATGTGATTTATCCTATCTATGAATTTATTTATTTTATATGTATTACTCTTTTATTACTCCATTATTCCTAACAGGCTTTGTGGCCTTTTGATATTTTAAGCTGTTTTAACTTTAGCATGTTGTTTAAGTTACGTGTCTGCTTATGATAGTCTTTGTCATAAGTATTCTGAGCTATAATTTATAATTTTACTAGACGATCCCATCGAATCCAATCCGATAGCCCAGTTGGTAGTGACCCTGCCTTCGGCAAACATTTGTGTGAATCGCATTATGAATGAATGAATGAATGAATTAATTAATGAACGAATGAAATATGCTTTATTGTACACCAAAACATTAAATAAACAAACGAAATACAGAAATGACTATCTTATATGCTATAAAATTGAAAAGGATCATTTCTGTACATTGAATATATTTGAGTGAAACTAACTGGTACTAGGATGTGTATGAGCCCAAAACTAACGATAAATAAAGAATTTCACCATAGCCAAGTGGTTGCGTGATCGAAATTTCGAGGTAAGAAATTCGAGGCTAGAGATCCGAGTTCGATCCCCAGGTGGCAGGTTAGGGTAAAACTTATGTACGATTTACATTTTGGCATGGACATAAAGATGGCGACGGGCTCACCGCCTGTCATGTTGTCCCGTAAATAGTTATCGGTGAAAGGTGGGCCAAAACGACTAATTGTCTAGACCTCCGTCTACCCCTGTATTGGGAACGGCGTGAAGATGTTTTTATATATTATTTATATATTTATATATTTATAGTTATATTTATAAAATTGTGAAAGGTTCATGTCTAATCCAACGACTCTTAAAGTACTTTTTTTAAATAATATTTTTTCCTGGCAGGTTGTGAATGTGCTGTCAGAAGGGTGCAGTTCTCTCCTCACGCTCCCTCGGTCATAGCGGCAGTATCCTACGATTTTACTACTAGGTAACTGGTTTATATTTAATATAAATATAAATATTTTCACACAATTTACAATACAGGGGTAGACAGAGGATTAGTATTTAAAAAAAAAGAATACTAGCAATGCCGAATAACATTACTAGTATTCCTGTTAACCACTCCAATTAAGCTGCAATGCTTGTGTCTGCACGTCAATAATCGAATGGCGGGGCCCGAACCTGCGACGTCATGTTTCGCAGTCCGCACCCTGAACGATTAGGCTATTGCCGCTATGCTAACCCTGTCTACCCCCGGTATTGGGAAATGAAGCGCAAGTATAATAATAATAAAAATTAAATATAAACCAAGCCACGATAGCCAAGTGGTTAGGTGGTGGAATTTCGAGTCGAGAGACCCGAGTTCGATCCCGAGATGGCAGGCTGTACCAATGGGGTTTTCAAAAACTTATGTAAGAATTATATCGTTGACTTGAACATAAAGAAGGCGACGGGCTCACCACTTGTCACGTTGTCCTAAAAATATCTTCGGTGGAAGGTAGGTCAAAGGTACATAATTGTCTAGACTAGACTTCTGTCTACCCCTGTATTGGGAACGGCGTGAAGATGTTTTTATATATTATTTATATATTTATATATTTATAGTTATATTTATAAAATTGTGAAAGGTTCATGTCTAATCCAACGACTCTTAAAGTACTTTTTTTAAATAATATTTTTTCCTGGCAGGTTGTGAATGTGCTGTCAGAAGGGTGCAGTTCTCTCCTCACGCTCCCTCGGTCATAGCGGCAGTATCCTACGATTTTACTACTAGGTAACTGGTTTATATTTAATATAAATATAAATATTTTCACACAATTTACAATACAGGGGTAGACAGAGGATTAGTATTTAAAAAAAAAAGAATACTAGCAATGCCGAATAACATTACTAGTATTCCTGTTAACCACTCCAATTAAGCTGCAATGCTTGTGTCTGGACGTCAATAATCGAATGGCGGGGCCCGAACCTGCGACGTCATGTTTCGCAGTCCGCACCCTGAACGATTAGGCTATTGCCGCTATGCTAACCCTGTCTACCCCCGGTATTGGGAAATGAAGCGCAAGTATAATAATAATAAAAATTAAATATAAACCAACTCACGATAGCCAAGTGGTTAGGTGGTGGAATTTCGAGTCGAGAGACCCGAGTTCGATCCCGAGATGGCAGGCTGTACCAATGGGGTTTTCAAAAACTTATGTAAGAATTATATCGTTGACTTGAACATAAAGAAGGCGACGGGCTCACCACTTGTCACGTTGTCCCAAAAATATCTTCGGTGGAAGGTAGGTCAAAGGTACTTAATTGTCTAGACTAGACTTCTGTCTACCCCTGTATTGGCAACTGCGTGAAGATATTTATTTATTTTAATTTGAAGTGCGAGTTGAAAGAATTATACTGTACAGGCTTTTGGACATACCAACAGGGTCATGCAGCTTTGAAAAAAATAATTAATTGTGCTATAAATAGTGGCGCCGCTTGTGAAATAACTTTAAAAAACTTAAAGTGCATTCAAAGTGAAATAATTTTATCTATATGTTGTTCGTATAGATTCAAATGAAGTTAATATATTGTTATTTTATTTCACATTTTAATGTTTCAAAATTCAATTACTAAATAACGCCATCTATCGACTATTTTATTTTATATCGACTATGGTCCTCAGAATTGGAATTTTAAAATTGAACATGGAATTTTTTTTTGTGTAATGTCTATGCATCCCTATACTGGCGTATACGGTGAGCTTGTTGTTGATAATAAATGCAGTACCTAGGTGATAAAGCTTCCCCGAGAATTAGGTAGTGCTATAATACATTTTTAATATTTTTTTTCCTAATTTGAACAAATTCTATCAGAGATTACAGATAGATCTCTAGAATCTCTAGATAAGATAAACAGAAAGCGTCAAACACTATGTATCTAAATATAAAATTATGTCATATTAGTTAGTTACTGAGATATCAATGTATAAATATACCAGTTAAACTAGTTAAAAGCCTAGTTTGTAGTGAAGCTAAAGATTGCGGGTTCGAATTTTTTTTGTGATTTATGTATTAATGATTTTTGTATGCAACGTTTTTGTCATGATTATGAATGTTTGTTCTCTACTCATAGGTGTATACATTAATATAAATCTATGTAAATATCTTCACGCAATTCCCAATACAGGGGTAGACAGAGGTCTAGTCTAGACAATTAAGTCGTTTCGACCCGGATTTCACGGAAGATATTTACGAGACAATGTGACAGGTGGTGAGCCTGTCGCCGTCTTAATGTCCATGCTAACGATATAATTCGTACAGCCTGCCGCCTGGAGATCTAACTCTAGTCTCTTTCACTCGAATTTCGACCACCCAACCACTCGGCTATCGTGACGCTTATGTAAACATACATCTATGTAAGTATACTGTACCGTTGAACTTGGACACTAAGATAGGCGATGGGCTCACCGTCGGTTACATTGTCCTAAATATCCGTTGAAAAGTGGGTTTAATTTTGTTGCCAATGAGCGGTGAATATTTTTATAGGTCGTTACTATTAAGGGAGGAATACTTTTGTCTGTCGTAATTGATTTGTATGTTGGTGTATTTATGTATTACAATGCGTGGCAGCGCCCTCTGTGAATAAACCATTGCATAGCAAGCCGCTGGCCGTGCAACTCCTTGACCTTATACTTAACAGTTATCATATGCAGGCTAATAATATCATATGCAGGCTAAATAATAGTGATTGGTTATGCATGTAATATTTAATAATATTTTTTTTGTATTTTTGTAAATTTCTTATTGGAGTTGATTTTATTGTAATTTAAAAATTTTAATATATTTCAATTTCTGGAATTGTAATAAATATAAATATCTGCAATTGTAATAATATCAAATATTGTAATTTCTATTAAGGAATAAACAAGACTTATTATTATATCATGTATATCATGTGCAGGCTAACGTTGCCATCTCTCTCTGAACCAGGATAGCCGTTCAGCTCGCTCCTTGACCGTATACTCAACAGTTACACGCATGCTAATGTTGCCATCTCTCTCTGAACCAGGATAGCCGTTCAGCTCGCTCCTTGATCGTACACTTAATAGTTATCACATGCAGGCTAATATTGCTATCTCTCACTGAAGCAGGATAGCCGTTCAACTCGCTCCTTACTTAATACTCAACAGTTACACGCATGCTAATGTTGCCATCTCTCTGAACCAGGATAGCCGTTCAGCTCGCTCCTTGACCGTATACTCAACAGTTACACGCATGCTAATGTTGCCATCTCTCTCTGAACCAGGATAGCCGTTCAGCTCGCTCCTTGACCGTATACTCAACAGTTACACGCATGCTAATGTTGCCATCTCTCTCTGAACCAGGATAGCCGTTCAGCTCGCTCCTTGACCGTATACTCAACAGTTACACGCATGCTAATGTTGCCATCTCTCTCTGAACCAGGATAGCCGTTCAGCTCGCTCCTTGACCGTATACTCAACAGTTACACGCATGCTAATGTTGCTATCTCTCTCTGAACCTGGATAGCCATTCAGCTCGCTCCTTGATCGTACACTTAATAGTTATCACATGCAGGCTAATATTGCTATCTCTCACTGAAGCAGGATAGCCTTTCAACTCGCTCCTTACTTAATACTCAACAGTTACATGCAGGCTAATAATATCATATGCAGGCTAATGTTGCCATCTCTCTCTGAACAGGATAGCCGTTCAGCTCGCTCCTTGACCGTATACCTATCAGTTATGATATGCAGGCTAATATTGCCATCTCTCTGAACCTGAGTAGCCGTTCAGCTCGCTCCTTGACCGTATACTCAACAGTTAGACGCATGCTAATGTTGCTATCTCTCTCTGAACCTGGATAGCCATTCAGCTCGCTCCTTGATCGTATACTTAATAGTTATCACATGCAGGCTAATATTGCTATCTCTCACTGAAGCAGGATAGCCGTTCAACTCGCTCCTTACTTAATACTTAACAGTTATCACATGCAGGCTAATGTTGCCATCTCTCTCTGAACCAGGATAGCCGTTCAGCTCGCTCCTTGACCGTATACTCAACAGTTACGCATGCTAATGTTGCCATCTCTCTCTGAACCTGGATAGCCGTTCAGCTCGCTCCTTGACCGTACACTTAATAGTTATCACATGCAGGCTAATATTGCTATCTCTCACTGAAGCAGGATAGCCTTTCAACTCGCTCCTTACTTAATACTCAACAGTTACACGCATGCTAATGTCGCCATCTCTCTCTGAACCAGGATAGCCGTTCAGCTCGCTCCTTGACCGTATACTCAACAGTTATCACATGCAGGCTAATGTTGCCATCTCTGAACCAGGATAGCCGTTCAACCTAGCTCCTTGACCGTATACCTATCAGTTATGACATGCAGGCTAATATTGCTATCTCTCTCTGAACCAGGATAGCCGTTCAGCTCGCTCCTTGACCGTATACTCAACAGTTACACGCATGCTAATGTCGGCATCTCTCTCTTGACCAGGATATGGGACCTGAAGCGCGGCTGCGAGCCGCTGGAGACGCTGCGGCACCACTCGGAGTTCACGTACGGGCTGGACTGGAGCGCGCTGCGGCCGCACCAGCTCGCCGACTGCGGCTGGGACTCGCTGGTGCACGTGTTCGTGCCGCGCTCGCTGGCCTGAGGTGGGACTACCTCTGTCTACCCCTGTATTGGGAATTGCGTGAAGATATTTATATTTATTATTAATATTATTTCTTAACAATACGGGCGTTGTCAACGCGCGTTTTGCCGGAACTCTTGGACAACGCATCAGGCGATGGGCCTGACGACGTATTTATATTCGAACCGATGATATAAATTATGAAGAAATCCGTGGACGAGTGGCGTAAACAACATTCATGATGTCGCCAGCTCAGAGGTCCCGGGTTTTATATCCGGCTGGGTCAATATAGAAAACATTTGTTATACATTTTCTCGGGTCTGGGTGTTTTTGGTCTCTTCATTGTTTCTGATTCCACAAGTTCTTAAGCTGGGATCATTTCTATATAAAAAATCGTACATAAGCTTTAAAAAAAATCTTATAAACCCACCATCCATAAACTCGGGTCTTTCCTGACTCGAATTTAAATACTAGCCACTCGGCTATCGAGACTTTCACTGCACTGTAAATTTATCTAAACAGGTGTCATCTTTAACAAAATTCGTTTATTGTCAAAAAATATTAAATTTTTATTAGCAATGTATTAAAGCGCCGTCTATTTCTCAACAAGCGAAGTAGCCATAGCCAATGTCTTTAAAAATATATGTATTATTTGTGATAACGCCAACTATCGGCAACAAGTGAAACTTGTTAACCCTAACCCAAGTAATAATCATTATATTGCTCCTTCAGAATTCAGATTTTTTTACCGTCCATGGCTGCAACAGATACTACACACTGAAAAGGGCATTTAAAAAAATACTATTGTAACTTTGTCCTGTCTTTGACTTGCCTAGTGAACACTACTGTTATCTATACATATAAATGTCTGTTTGTAATATTGGTATAACCGTTGTTTACTACATGTATATGAATATATACGGTACATACACCAAAATAAAATTTTTTTTATTTTGTCTGTCTGTCTGTTTGTACCGGCTAATCTCTGAAATGGCTGGACAGATTTTAACAGTACTTTCACTGGCAGATAGCTAATGTTATAAGGATTACCATAGGCTACTTTTATTTTAGATACATAATAAGGGTTCCGCGTTAAGTGTCAAACTGCGGGCAAAGCCGCGAAGGGCAAATATATAATATAATGCAGAATTATATTATATATTAGCTATAATAAAATGCAGAATTGAGTTTGATATAAAAACTTTTCCGTTACTTTCAGTTTATTTTTTTGATGAATGAAATGTCTAATTAAAATTGTATACATTTTCAGGTACAGGTTATATCACTCAATATTGGTTCTAATGAACTCTATCCTAATCAACGGCTGTGTAGCGCATATAGTGCCAAATGTGACGAATTATGTAAATTAGTGCTTGTTGCTATCGTAATAACGTTAAATATCGTTCGGCCTATCGGTTTTGGATACGAAACAGGGATTAATTAGTATTACTACGGACGTCTAAACTTTTTCAATGTATATATTGTTGTGTTATTATTCTATTATTGGTTATTGTGTTATAATCTCTTGTAAATATTACTCAATATTTTGCGACTGTTACAATTTAGATATAAGGTGCTTCGTATTGACTGTTTTGCTTACAGATATTAAGTTTAAAATATACAAGCTTAAGACGTTATATTTAGTTAGCGTTGGATTACCGCTGCCGTTTGGGACCGGAGAAATTCCCCCTCACCCCTCTTTCCCCTATTTTCCAGTGGGTTTCTGTCGTAAGAGTCTACCTAGGGGAAATCCTTGAAATCGGTAATGGATACTGACAAATTGTAGGATAAGCACTTCGAATTATACCAAAGTTAGTGGTGGTGGTAGTGGTGATGGTTGCAGCGCCATCTGTTTGCAAAGTATGGAGATTATGGGAAATAAGATTTACTAAAGATGACTATGTTCAGCCTTGGTGTTATACAGGCTGTTATTTATGAATGTATGTATATGTTATTTACAAATTCTGTATCCTGTACAATTTAGCTCAACGAACTGGTAGATTATGATCTCTTGGCATTAACTTCGCCTTTGTGTAGTATATTTGTGCAAAAGTCTAAATAAATATTTAAAATAATATACTGAATTCTGATATCGGAAAAAATATCTTCAATGACATTTTGTTAGTAAAATAATGCAGTATTATTTGTGTGATGAAATGGGAGTGGTGTGGAATAATTGGACTAATTTTATTTCCATGCAATCTTTTTGATCATCTATATAACATTATGACATCTATGATAAATTAAAGTCTGTTAGTTTGTAGTGTTTTCATGTCTTAACGGATCTTGATAAATTTGAAGACATACTTAGTGTTATATAGTGAGGAAAAATGTTTAATTTTCAAGGAAAAATGTGTAATGTGTTAAAAAAAAGGAATTCGCGTACTCAAAAGTCAAACTGAATGCTGTATTAAGAAAATCATTTTAAAATAACAAAATTGTTTTGAAATAATTTTCTCAACATTAAAAAAATATTAAACATTATTTTATTTTTAAATTATTTTAACAGGCGAAATATAGATTGCATGTAATTCTCTCGAAATATATAATATAATAATTTCTATCTATTTATAGACTCCTTACTAAGGCATGTGCGAAGGTTGCATGGAAGTTCTATTAACGCGAGAAGTAACACCTTCTGAAGTATCTTAAATATTTGGCAACAGATGGCGTTGATATGTAATTATATGTTATGACTACAAATGCTCCGAATGTAAAAGTTTTTGTATACAAGAGAAGGAAATAAGAAAATATCCAGATTTCTGTGAAAATAATATAATTATTGGTGAAGATATTGTTTAATTATAATACTATTTTATACATTTTGTTATTTTGTTTAAACTACTGTTGTTAAGGATTTTTTTAATGAAGAAAGGACAACAGTAAAGACTAATGTAGACCACGAATAAGATAAAATATCTTTTTTAAATATCTTGTCTATAAAAGTGGCTATGGAATGTATTATTTTTTAGTTTTGTTTATGTAGTATATAGAAGGAAAGGGCCGCATATGTATTAAAATATGAAAAATTTTCGAAAAGTACTAAATCAGCATGTCGCTACAGTAGCAGATGTGTAATTTTTTTAAGAAAGCGCTACAAAATGGTATAACTTTTAAATTTCAAATTATATATCCGTTTATTAAAAGAATCTGCTTGACAAGTACGGAGATAGCATCCTTCTTACGGGAGAGGCCTGTGCTCTGCAGTGGCCTATTACAGGCCGATTTATGCTTATACATATATACCGTTAAATACTCAGCGAAAAACGTTGTCAATTTTTTATATCATCAATTATTACGTTGTATTATAATTGTAGTATATTAAATATATATGATTAATTATAATGTAATTAGACATTCCATTTATTATTATGTTCGTAATACAATATGTAAATAAAAGCTACTTACTTAATTTTTGTTGTTCTTTACCCTTTACCTGTCCATTTTATATGCTAGTCTATGAACTGTTTATCGTTGGTAATGGAACCGTTTTTAGATTACTACCAAATATTTATTTATTGTCTATTTTTAAAACGAAGACGATATTGTATACTGAAATCATTATGCAAGATCGGTTAGGTTTCAAAAAGTTTTGTGTTGTTGTCCATGTGAATTAGGACGATTTACTACAAAAGTAAGGACCGGATACTAACCTTCACTTACAATACAACTTAATAACGACCTTCACACGAAAATCAACTGGAGGAGTCAACTATAAATGCCGTTCGTTCAATTTTATGGAACCAGATCTGTTGATCTGGTTTGGTGAATTATGTTCAATTATCTGGTTCGAATGATCTTTTGAATTGATTACGTTTTAACTTTGATGAGCTTTCTAATGGTTCAATCGAACGAATGAAATGCTGTGGAAGTAATGAGCTAATGGTTCGCGCTGTTCTTATAACCTAACTAACTTGATTCAACATCTCGATTTATGATAATCTCGCTTTTCAAGCGTTTTGGGAACTCATAAAGATGTATGTATTGTTAAACATGCGTATACAAAGATATGTATACGTAGCGTAAATTAAAAATAAGTCGTTGTTGGTTGTTAATAAGCAGCTATTTAGGCGAGAGGGTAATGTCTACTTTGATGACTCAGAAGAAATAGGCTTCGGCCTTTTAAAAATCTAAGAACCGAAATTCGTCGGATTTAAAAAAAAATTGTAATTATTGGACTACTGTGTTGTACAAGGTAGGAAATTCAATTTTATATATATATATCTTCACGCAATTCCCAATACAGGGGTAGACAGAGGTCGAGTCTAGACAATTAAGTCCCTTCGACCCACCTTTCACCGAATATATTTTCGGGACAACGTGACAGGTGGTGAGCCCGTCGCCGCCTTTATGTCCAAGCCAACGATATTCGTACATAAGTTTTTTGAAAAACCCATTGGTACGAGCCTACCAACTGGGGATCGAACTCGGATCTATTGACTCGAAATTCCGACCACCCAACCACTCGGCTATCGTGACTTCAATTCAATTTTAAATTAATGATACAAAATTAAAGTAGTTACGTTGCGAAAGTAAAGGTTAGTAAAATAATATACTGTAGATATTTTTGTAGACAAACAATTTAATTTTACAATTGATGTAATAAAAAAAACGAATTACGTGACAAACACAGAATACAGTTTCCTTCTTAGTTCGTTTCTTTCATTTGGAACGTAGCTATCCGATTTTTAATGTTATTTTCAATTATAATTTGTTTCCATTTGCACTCCATCTTCCGGCAATTAAATCTAAACAACTTTTTGTAATATAGTGACATCTAACTTCATAAATTAGAACTACCTTGAGCGAGCATTGCGCTTTAGCCTTCTTATCCTTCCCTCTATGGCAGTCAGCATGTAATACACGATTTTCAAGTCCTTTTTGTCTTTACCTCCGCATATCTCCGTGAGACTTAATGCCGGTGAGAGAACGCAGGAGGTGCTTGCTACTCTTATAAGAGGCATTGATATTAAATTGTAGGTCTGGCAACCTGAGTTGTGGTAAGCACTCGGTTTCATCGTGCACGCTTCTATGTAAAGTAAGTTGGAGTTGTTCAGTAAGTGATTTGGAATGTTGCCAACAGATGCCATATGTTGCTTGAATTCTGGAAACAATAAGAAAAAAATAAACCCGTATGTATAACAAAGAAATTTCCTGAAAATCGTAATATTATAATATACCCATATAAATAATATACTCGATAATGGATGGCCAGATGATAGTTGCTGTAGTCTTAATCTGATTTTTCTCTACATTATGTTTGGATCTCGCGGAATCCGATGGATGTTATTACCATCCTCCTTTTGGCATAATGCTACTTAATAATTTTTTTCAAAAAGTCACGACAGCCGAGTGGTTAGGTCGTCGGAATTTCGAGTCGATAGACCCGAGTTCGATCCCCAGGTGGCAGGCGTACCAAAGGGTTTTTCAAAAAACTTATGTACGAATTATATCGTTGGCTTGGACATAAAAGACGGCGACGGGCTGACCACCTGTCACGTTGTCGCGAAAACCCCTGTATTGGGAGTTGCGTAAAGATATTTATTTATATTTATTTTTAATAATTTTTTCCATATTTATAAAAGTTATGAAGCTGTACCTTAATTTTTTATCTTTATGAACTGCTTGTGCTGGAGAACTGTTTTATTCTTTTCTAGTCTACTTAAAGAATGTCCTAAATATAGAACAATTTCATGCTTTAATCATTAAGCTAGTTGGTTCTTCTATGTCGAATGAAGCTCAGACAAATTACCTCAGAATTTTCTGGTCTGGGTTGAGAGCGCTAATGCGTTAATAAAAGTTGAATACTAGTATGTAACTTTCATTAGCGAGTACAGGGGAACCATAGAGAAAGTAAATGAGAAATAGGTAATTATCATTTTCAATTTATTTGAGGCGTTACTAACCCTTATTTTTCTTTCGTCTGTTGGTCGTTGCGCATTCGTGGTGCTTCATGGACTTCAAATACAAGCTATCGTCAGTAGAACCTTGAAATAAAACTACGTTTAAACTTGTGATAAGTTATATTTATAGATTTCTCGCTGTGCCCAGCGGTTTCTGTCGTCGTTTTATTCGAATCCTATATTAAGTAACTGTCAGCATAAAATAAAAATAAAATAATTGCTTTATAGTATAAATAATCAATGCCAGCAATCCCCACTCTAACGCAAATGCTGCCAAAAAACAAAAAATAAATAAATAAATATCTTCACGCAATTCCCAGTACTGCGGTAGACAGAGGTCTAGTCTAGACAAATAAGTCCCTTTGACCCACCTTCCACCGAAGATATTTTCGGGACAACGTGACAGGTGGTTAGCCCGTCGCCGCCCTAATGTCCAAGCCAACGATATAATTCGTACATAGGTTTTTGAAAACCCATTGGTACGAGCCTGTCACCTAGGGATCGAGCATACTTCGTGATTAGCGCAATGTACGTGATGTCGTATGTCGTGTGTATGTGATGTGTTGTTCTTATCTATTTATTTATTTATTAAAAAAATGTGTGTATGTGATTATTTATCTAAGTAAAAAATTGTCAACTAAATAATATAAAATAGCATCAAAATAAAAATTGAATAAAATAAAACGCTATCGCAAATCGATGAAATCTAATGAATAATGTAAAATGCACAGAACCTAAAAATAAAACGTAAACATAAAAGATGTACGGGAGGAACAATATTTGAAAAACGTAATAGTTTGAGAAAAGTGATTTGCAAAGCTTCATGACAAATCTGTGCATTTATTTCTTCATATTTATTCAAAATTAAGTAAATCGAGTCAATAGAATGACGGGACGGCATTGTAATATTTCATTTATTTATTGATAAAATTAATTAAAACTAAAAAGTGATCTTTTAGATCTCCAGATTCGTTAAATAGATGTCATTTACACGCTACAAACCTGCTTTTTCGGTACTGGCATCCATACTACTCGTTTCTTCATCGAATACCAGTTTTGTAGTGCCATACTGGGCTTTGTATGCTGAAAAGGAATATCTGGTATATATCGGGTACGCATATAACGATTATAATAATACATGAAACACACTAAAAAATGTTCATCAATAAGATCTACTGAGTTGACAATGGAGTTGACACAACTGTCGAGTCGAGTTTAGTCGACCGTGGATTCGACTGTAGCAAGTAGTCAGTAGAGATAGCAAAGCTAAGGATGATATATTTTCCAATTAATAAAATCTATTGACGACCTCTGTAAAATAGTAGAATGTGGTGATTAAAAGCTAAGAATTTATACTTCAACATATAATGGACATTCCTGATGATCCCGAAGTGTTTCCTGACCTTCCCCCGTCACATAATATATATTTTGGGGCATCTGAATCTTATCCTTTATTGTATCAGACCTTATTTGTATGCCCTTTTTCAGTCGTTTATTAAATTAAATATAAATATCTTCACGCCATTCCCAATACAGTGATAGACAGAGGTCTAGACAATTAAGTCATTTCAACCCACCTTCCACCCAGGATATTTTTGGGACAACGTGACAGTCAAATAAACTGTATTTCTTCTTAACGCATTAGGTCTGATTGGATTCAGTCAGTGAAGTTTGCACGTCAGCGTTTTTGATTTTATCAATAATATTGAAGCAAGCTTTTAGGTCAGAACTGTTCGAGATGAATCCAATGACCTTTGATACAATGGAACTATCGATTTCCTTCAGTTAAGTTATTATTATGACAAGCAGTTTAATGAACACAGATTAATTGATGAGTTGTTAAAACAAATGAAATTAGCTCAGACGCCTTAATTAAATCTGATCTGAAGATGTTATTAATGACAGCGTTCGTGTTCATCATCAGAACAGCTTCACAAATATGTCAAAATTCAGCTCAATCAAGTCCATGCAAGTGTCGCAAAAACTTATTGCAAACTTTGAGCCAGTTAGAGAAAAATTAAAAAAAAAACATTCATTGATAAAAATTAAAAATAGATAAACATACAGTATATACTGAACAAATAGGGAAACTGGTTTAGCAGTCACAATTTACTGAACATTTAGTTTGCTATCGATGTAAAAATCCTCCTCCCTCCTTCTGTTTCTTCTCGTGGGTATTGTTGTAAACAGGTTTAGCAGTTGCAGTTATTGAATGTTGAGTTTGGTTCCGTCGTAAAAATACCTGCACTCTTTATTCTTCCTTCTGGTGCTTAGATTCCCCTTCCAGACTTCAGAGGAAGACTTATCTGCAGTGGACTTTTACAGGCCTTTGTGTTTGTATGCATGTCAGTTTTTTATTTACTTTTTTGAATGATGAAACAAATTGAAGATTTAATAACAATAAAGTGTCCTCAGTTTACTAACTACGAAAAAATACTTTATAACTTGGATCATTACCTTTCGGCAGCAACACTTCTCCAATGAAATCCGATGTCCTCCGGCGATGGGAACACGGTACAGTGATCTCCTGGCCAGAAGCGAGTAATCCGATTGATCGAACTTTTTTATATTCCCGTTTATTTGATTCGTGGACTTTAAAAAAGAATCGAAATGTCATTACTGTAACTTTATTTTTAATGTCACTATCAAGATGTATAATATTGTAATAAGTATCATATATTTTTATCAGTGGAAATTTTAAATCCCTCTCGTACGCCTCCTAGGGGCAAGGGGGATAAGGTGGCTGAGAGGTAAATGCATCATGGTACGCGGAGGCCGCGGTTTCGAAACCGGTTCTTTGATTACTTATGTTTAAAAATTCATAAAATATACATTATTGTGTATAGATGGTGATATGATATCACGTTTCCATAGCTGTAAAGTTATGAACATCGAGCGAGACGTTTTATAACTACTGATAGATGTAACAAATGTGCTTAAGTAGCGTACGAAAGAGATTAAAAATTTCAACATAGCTGGTATATTGTGGCTCATAGGTAACGGTACGTGCGTAGGTTCTTGGTTCGATTTCCTGAACCTGTGATATTTTTTAATTTAAAAATTTTTCTTTTGATTTTTTAAGACTAGGGGATACAGTTCATGTAGATTAAAAAATTGGTGCTCGGTCAAGGACCCGCCTTCCTAAGCCCCTTGGCCTCCGGGTGGCGGATTCCGGGAGGTTCTACACTCAAGTGGGTTTGGAAGTCAAGAATGTCTACGCGTCATTGTTCCAGCGCGTCTAGCCTGGTGGGAGTGGAAGAGAATTTGTTCTCTCCCGACGAGGGTCTGCCCTGGGCGGACAGTTTGACGCTTTTTGCGCCTTAATCTTCATCATAGGGGAGGTAAACTAACCATTTTTGTGCAAATAAAATGACAAGCAATGTCAAATAATATTACTATTATGCCTGTTATGTACCACAATTAAGCTGAACAGTTTGTATCTGTGTGGTTTAGGACTATAGTCGAACGACGGGCCCGAATCTGCGACCTTATATTTTTCAGTCCTCACCCTAAACTAATAGGCCATTGACACTTAAACTTTAATTACACGTTACTACGCAGCCAAATCCAATTATTTATTTTACGGTTAGTTTTATGTTTTTCTAGTCTTAAATTACTTGTCCCGTGCGAGAATCGAATCCGCACATTTAATATAGCAGCATCATGATTGGAGTAAGCCCAGTAATAGCAACAACTATATTGTTACATTGCAGATTTTCGATGTCAATTACATTTTACAATCTCGTGAGTATGTTGTGTATTTGACTTCATTTGTATACAAAATAGGGTATCCTATTCTCCATGATAACCAAAAAATTGAAAAATAGAATGTGCTTATGCATACCTTGAGGAAGCTTGATTTGAACGGACACATCAGCTTTTGCTTTGTGAACCACACATCGTGGCGTGTCGTAGACAAATAAACAATCTAAAAAAGACAATGTCATGCTTTCATATTACCATTTAACAATTAAAAGATACGATAAAATTTTTTAATATGGCGGGAGAGGACGCACATTTTTCATGTTGACGATATCATGACTCTACAAAATATACAAAAATGTACGGCAGGATTTAATTTAATTAAACTGATTTTTAAATCTAGCTGGTAAAAGTAGGAGCGATATTGTTGAGAATACATTTTTTCTATCTTCACGAGTTCAAAGAAGATGTCTTTATTAGAGCTTATTTGGAATATTTTGCGAGGTGCAGTCTTAGTCAAGCTAACAATACAGTATACTGGCATAGGTTTTGACGACCTCGGTGGCTTTGAAGTATCGGGTACCAGTCGGATTTCGTTATTTATCTGACGGGTCCGGTAAATAACGTTGAAAACCATTTTTTCTAATTTTTCTCGAGTCTGGGTATTTTGTAATGCCTTCGTTGTTTTGAAAAAGTCACGATAGCCGAGTGGTTGGGTGGTAGGAATTTCGAGTCGAGAGACCCGAGTTCGATCCCCAAGTGGCAGGTTCTTACCAATGAGTTTTTCAAAAACTTACCTACGAGTTATATAGTTGGCTTGGACAGAAAGGCGGTGACGAGCTCACCACCTGTCACGTTGTCCCGAAAATATCTTCGGTGGAAGGTGGGTCGAAGGGACTTAACTGTCTAGACTCGACCTCTGTCTACCCCTGTATTGGAAATTGCGTGAAGATATTTTTATTTTTTTTTCGTTGTTTCCGTTTTCATAATACAAGTGCTAAGCTACTTATTTTGAAATTATTATCATAAACATAATATTAACTATAAACTGGGTGTTTTACAAGATAGTGATATATTAAATCACATGATCTCAAAGTTTAGCCATTAATACAAAAAAGCATGCAATAATGTTAAAAAATTGCAAGAATTTGCATATTGCAAATATGCATGTATTTTTATATTTATTTATTTATTCATGACGGTAAATTTATGAAAATTAACCTATACGAACTTTATTCATGGGGATCGAACTCGAGTCTTCTGATACTAATTTAAATTATCTTATCACTTGGCCATATTATTAAATTATTAAAAATAAATAGTGTGCGCCATATTACTTATGATAAGTAATATGGCGATCTCATGCAAATCCTACAATGAAAATTAGTCTAACGATAAGATAATTATATTGCATCGTGCAAAGTGTAAGACTATATCCTGGTATAGATATTTATTTCTATCAACTACCGTCAATCCTATTAATAATTAAAATATTTAAAATATAAAAAAATGTAAAATATCTATTAGTACCCGCATTATCATGAATATTACCTGTTCCTTTTCCACATTTGCGATTGGTATTGATGCAGAAACCAGGACTGGGAAATATAAACCGTGACGTTAAAACACTTGCCGTTTTTGTTCTCTTTTCACTTGTCTTCAAATCCATTACTGCAAAGAGTACAGAATTTGTGAAATAAAAAGCATCAAAGCTATAAACTGAAACTATTTGATGCCTACCTATTTTCTACATCTAGATTTTATGCTTATCGATACTGTACATGTACTGTCGTTTTTACTTGAACGATCCAATTTTAGCGTAACATTGAATTTGGAGTCTCGTTTTGGCGTGCTTGTTGTCACTAGAGGAGAAAATTTATGTTTTCGTAACTAATATAAAATTTAAGACAAGAAATTAAAAATTGCAGTACCTCTGTTTGGAATAAATGACTTCATTTCTTGTATATGATCTTTGAGGACTTTATCTGTAATGTTATAATAAATAAATGCATATAATCTACAAGACATATGATTGCAGTTAACTATATATTTACCTGTAAAGGTTGTTTTGTCATGCATTGTTTTGTTTGTGTAGTTCATATCTTGTGTTGTGTTTTTTGTTACATTTCTGGGTTCTGTTACAAGTACTTCATTAGATAGGGTTTTTGTAAGGCGGGACGATGTGACTGAAATTTAAATCTAATTTGTAAAATGTATAAATGCGTTTAAAGATCCAATTAATGATTTAAATAATAAATAATATTTTTAAAATTGATTCAGTGCTTTCGCGCTAAGTGGTTTAAATAGTTGCCTTTTTATTCTAAAATTGTACGTGAAAATAAAATAAAAGCTTTTTACTAACGAAATAATTTATTAGATATAAGAGTCACGATAGCCGAGTGGGAATTTCGGGTCAAGAGACCCGAGGTCGATTCCCAGGTGGCAGGCTCGTACCAATGGGTTTTTAAAAACTTATGTACGAATTATAACATTGGCTTGGACATAAAGACGGCGACGGGCTCACCACCTGTCACGTTGTTCCGAAAATATCTTCGTCTTCATATAAGGTGGGTCAAAGGGACTTAATTGTCTAGACTAGACCTCTGTCTACCCCTGTATTGGGAATTGCGTGAAGATATTTATTTATTTATTTACAAATGATTTATTGTAATTTATGGAGTAAGAGTACAATAGTTTTAAAATCCATAGCATTCGTTCTTACTGTTATACACTGTTTGTTGACAACTTAAATTAAGGGCTACAAAAGGATTAAATACTTGCTTGTATTCTCACCTAATTGGATCCTTGTCATGGTAAAAAGTATTATGATGAAAATATATCATTGAAAAAAATGAAAAATAACACAGATTTTTGAGTTTTTTGTATTTTTATCGGAGGGCCTGGCGGCCTTTTGATGTATTTACAAATCTATTATACGAGTAGAATACGTTTTACGGATATCTATTGCTTTGAATATGTATATAGAAAAACAAGCAATATTTGTAATAATAATATGTAGACATGTAAATAATAAAATGTCTATACCGGTGTTACATTGGATTACTGGTTGTTTGTGTATAGCGTTTGCCACTTTTTTCTTTTTAACGGTTTTCAATCTTGACGACATGGAAATGAATTTCATATAATTGGGTGCAGAAACCGGTTGATGCAATGACAATTGGGAATCTGAAAAATGTGTACACAGGTGTGTGAGTTGTTCGCAACGAACATTACTCGTATGCACTATTAAAAGCACATTAAAAGTAACTATTGGTAAAGTTCAACTATCGCTAAAGGGCTTAATAAGAAAGTTCAACATTGTATTGCTTAATTTTGTACATCACTGAATTTTGCCTGTAACCATCTAAAATCCAATACGCAGAGTTTTAAAATGGAAGTTTATTAAAAGTAAAAAGTTTCTCTCCGCCTAAATTCATTAAAATTCGTTCGGTTGATCCTGCGTGATAGAGTAACAAGCATCAATCCTTCCAAACCTTCGTATTTATAAAAGTAATAAGGCAGATGAGATCGCCAGGGCTGATTGTCCTGGCGCCAAAAAATTGGGAGAGTACATAATGTGGGGAATGAGCGGGAAGAACTAATATAGAATGGCATAGTGTGCGATCTACGAAACACAAATTCGCAGGTTGAAGCCTACAATGAGACTATTGTCGTGAGCAACTTCGTATATAAGTATTGTAATTTAGTTAGAGAGGTTAAGGTATTAAATAAAACCCGAAATTCACCATATTCGAGTGGTTGGGTGGTGCAATTCTAATCACGAGACACGTGTTTTCCCCTCGTATCGTAACAAAGAGATTTTTCAAAACATGATCGTTTTGTTGAGCATTAAGACGGCGATATGATTACCACTTGCCATGTACTCCCAAATACGTTCTGATTAAATGGCGAAAGGACCAAATTGTCTGGACCTCTGACTATCCCGGAATAGAGAAATGCTTAAAGATAAAAACTTACGTCTATTAATCGACGACATTACGAAGATTAATAACCAGGACGTGTTATAAACTAGTGCACTGTCAAGCAAACGCCAATATTTTCGAGTCACGAACGAAAATACTTAACTTATTTTTCCCCAAGAAAATATATTTGCTACTAGTCGACCTCTCAACACACTATTTGTAATAAATAACATGGCCCTACCCGTATCTTCGTTCCAAAGTTTCGCCGGTGTTTGTACCGACACGCCAGCCACGTGGCGCGAGGTGACTACTCCTGTAGACGTGGTGGGTTCTAGGGTTGTTTTGGTTTCTGAACAATTGAAAAAAAAACTACATAGACAATTTCTACTTTGGTTTGAATAAAATTATGTGAACTAGGCAAATGCTGTTTTCATTTCGAAATTAAGAAGAGTATCGTATCGTATTAGCAACGTTAGCCGATTGTTTGTGTGATCGGAAGTCCAATCAGGAGATCCGAGTTTGATTCCCAGCACGAAGAATTGTATTTTTAAGTCTTTTTTAAAGTTTATGTATGATTTTTATAACTTGTACATAGATAGATAAATAGATAGAATACTCTTTATTGCACGCCAACACAGAAAATATACTACATTAAATTTTGCAAGATTATGGTGACATACATACTTATAGTATTAAATAAGCTCCGATGAAATGTGCATTGAAATGATTATATAATCTAGAACTCTGTCTACAATCGAAAAGATCAGCTCTGGTCCACGTGGTGGATCCAAGTGCACGGCAGCACTTCCGGTGCTATGAGCTGTTCTCAGCGGTCATCCGCCCTGGAAGGATGGGGATCGCCAGATTGGATGGAACCAAAGAGGAGTTGAGTAGTCGCAAGCGCGAGATTTGGGTTGTGACTGGAGAATGAAAGGCGCGATGGATGAGTGATATGAAGGGATGTAGACCCTGATCATGGACGCTTTAAGACTCTCAGAAATTAATTAAACAGATACGATCATATGTGTCTGCGAGTAGTAACTGAAGGTGCTTAAAACGTACTGTGGGAGTGTCTGCTGTATGAATACCTACGCAGTAATATAATGGATGGGAAAGATCGTCGTAAGCAGGTTCCGATTTACTACGTGAACCTGGTTCGTGGGTAGGGAAATATTTGAGGTCAGTTTGTGCAAGGCTGATCTCAGCGCCAGACCGAATGGCGTGGAAATGTCTGACGATGAAGGCGTTTTAGTGATGACACAGTCAGAGGGGAGAAGGGGGAGTGACGGATCTAGGGACAGGACGGATATATCATCGTTAATCATCAATAATAAGAGCCACTTAGAAGCTTTATTTATTTACAAATGGCAAATTACCGACAACCGACAGATTGCGAGAGAATCTCAAAAATGTCAGACCAAAACAATGCCTACGTCCTGCAGTGGATTTTTGGGGTCCTTTAATTAAGCAGGTTCTAGCTATGAAATATTTTGATCGAAACAAATCAAATTAATTATTCATCGACATAACAAATATACATTTCATCGGACATTTATTGTCCCTTGGGGGTTTCCTCGACGAATAGAATTTTTTCTTCGAAATATATAAATATAATATATATAAATTACTAGAAGTTCAAGAATATCCTCAAATTTGAACGACAAAGAGAACCTGCTATGATTTGAAACTTAAATCATAAATTAAATACCAATGCCTTAATTGCAGATATTGATTATGTAATATGTATTTAGGTTAAGAGTGGGTGGGTGTATGTGAAGAGATTGATAATATTAGTAACTTAATGTTAAACATTTAAGTACCCTCCCCGAAGTATTAAAAAGAATATATAACCATCTATACATAAATGAAATTTAAGTGTCAATTTGTAATTCCAAATTAACGGATTTTCACTAAATGCATATGAAAGTATATAGGGTAATTACTTCAATATCAATTTTAAAAATTTCAGGACTCACTGGCAGATAGCTAATGATATAAAGTAGTAACATAAGCCACTTTTATTTTATAAAAATAATTAGGGTTCCGCGTTTAGTGTTCAACCGCAGGCGAAGCCGCAAGGGACTATTAGTTATTAACTATAGGTACTAATAGGACAATGAAATATTTTTACCTTAATTTTAAGGTAATTATGAATTTAAGCAATTAATCAATGAATCTAGGTGACACTTATGATTATATTCTTTTTACCTCCACTCTATTTCCCACACTGAGGTACGCAATGAAGCCTTTCAACTCACTTTCCACCGAAGCTGGATAACGTGACAGATGATGAGCCTATCACCGGCTTTTTGTTCAAAGGGTAAAAATGTAAAAATTATACCCTCATCATATATACATACATATAAACCTCCATGAAACGTGCACAAACATTCATATTCATGTTACACATATTTGCCATCAGCGGTATTTGATCTCGCAACCCATAGTCACGATATTAATATTTATCATCACGATATCAATAATTTATGTAAGAATTATATCGTTGGCTTGGACATAAAGACGGCGACGGGCACACCACCTGTCACGTTGTCCCGAAAGTATCTTCGGTGGAAGGTGGGTCGTAGTCGGCACAACGTTTATTAACTAAACATTTAACGTACATAGTAATACCGAATGAGTTATATACATACATACATAACAGCCTATTAAAATCCATTGCAGTACATAGGCATCTCCCATAGAGGATTTTCCATTATCGCCACGCTTGATAAGCAAATTGGCGATCGCAGAATCAGACACCTCGCACCTCAGACGCTGCTGCCCATCTTCGGTCTTATTATTTTGGTCTATGGGTATCCCGCTATCTGACGGTCGCCATAACGATGTTCAAGGCTGTTTCCCTTAGTTGCCTCTTATGACACCCACGGGAAGAAAGGGAGTGGCAATATTCTTAAACCGTTACCAGACGGCTTATGAATGAGTTATATAAATAAAGATTATTATGTACTTTAAATAAATAAGGACATGGTACAGAGATTGACATTTATAAATCAATGACAGAACTGTATAGGTTGTTGTTATGACTACTGCATTTATTAGTGTTAAAATAGGCTGTAAAAAATTATGTCTCACCTTCACGGCAGGGTCATTATTTCTTTATTAGAACTATACTGCGTAACGCTGCTCAAATATGAAGTTATTCTCAGTATCTAAGTGTTTCATTTGTTATTGAATCTAAATTTGTAACAATTTATCGCTAATAGGAACACTCACCAGCATCCTTTTCCAAGGTTCTAAACGCTGTTTGAACAGATTCTCCAAAAGCATGAACCGAAGTGATAACACCCACAGAGGTGCTCAACTCCGCCTTCGTTTTTGTCTCTGTCATCAGTAATATACAGTTTTTAATTACAGTAACTTCATGTATAATAATAAAATAGACGACATAAAAAGTAGCAGACAGTATATAACCACCGTTGCTTGACTAGAAGAGAGGAATACTCGTCTCGCTGCTCCAAAGCGGATTGGAGGGTTAAAAATAGCACTATTTGTTCAATAATTATATATCAGACCAATGCTTAAGTCAACAATTTAAGAGGGGTCATCAAAATAACATATTTATATTAGTACATCATCATCATAACGGCCTTTTGAAGTCTACTGCAGGATATAGCTGTAGCAGGTTTGCTATAACCACTGCGCTTGGTAAACGGATTGGCGATCGCAGTACTAGACACCTCGCACTTTAGACGCTGCTGCCCATCACCTGTGTACAAAATTTTGGTCTTGTATTTTTTGAGATGGTTGACTCACCATCGGTCGGTAGTCAAGCTTAGTCAAGTCACTTTCAAGGCAAGGAGAAAGGAGGCGGTATATTGAAGTTAACGCCGTAATCATACAACAGTATATAATACAGACTGATTTTTTAAGAAACATCGCATCAAAACCTCTGTTTCTAAGTAACTTCTTATCGAATTTTATTTATGTATTCATTATTGCATACCAAAAAGAAAGAAAAACATTAACCATAAAATACACATGTTATTGTAGTGAGCAATGGTCGGCCTTATTGCTGACAGCAATATCTTCCAGATAAGCGATGGAAAGGATTGAAAGAAGAATGAAAGAAGTGGGGTGGGTGTGAATTTTACCTCTTTCTAATATTACACAATAAAAATTAATTGACAATGTAGATTGATGATAATAATAAACGATATAATTAGGCAAAGGCAAAAAGGAAAGTTATAATAATTTTTCTTTTTACATTGTTCTGTTGGGTAAAGGCTAAATATGTACCAATTGCAAGGATTATACTTATGAAACAAATAACGCGCCCGAAGCTTCTATTTTTTCTTTTTATTTGGGATAACAAATGAAAGCATATTACAAATAATACAATAATATTTATAAAAGGGATTAAAGAAAAGTGAGTCGAAAGTACTGGATTTCCTAGACCTCTGCCACAACTCTCGGGACAACGTGGCAGGTTGTGAGCCCGTCGCCGTCTTTATGTGCAAGCCAACGATATAATTCGTACACAAGTTTTTGAAAAACCCATTGGTACGAGCCTGCCACCTGGGATCGAACTCGGGTCTCTTGACTCGAAATTCCGATCACCCAACCACTCGGCTATCGTGACTTTAAAAATAATATAAATGAATTGTATTCATTTATTACAATTAATGAAATAAATGCCAATTATATTACAAATTTTATCACAACAAAAAATATTTTGAACAGCGTATATGAAGCGTCATGTCCGATGAATAGCCCGCAACGCACCTGTCTTTTACGCCATCTATCTTTCCGACCCGTTTCGCTCAATTGTATGAGATTGCTTAAAGCTTAGAAAAATGGAAACAATTTACCTACGTCAGGGCGGCCTTGTCATTACACGTAACATTGTGCGTAGCGAAAATTGCCTTCTATTTATTTAAATTTTAATAAATCAAATAATCTGTTGGGTATAGATCTAATAAAATATCGTAGTCATATCCAAATAATTGCCAAAAAAATCTCATTAGGCATGGGTTACTCGGCAAAACTTCTTGCAATATCTCTATAACTTAAGTGCAGTTTACTTTGCCAGTTGTTAGACTTAAGACGGTTATCCTACCTAGAAACTATGTGTGTCACATCTCATACAACTAGACTGTCTCATTTCGGCAGTGAATACGCACAAAATTATTCATTAATTTATTTAAGTTTATGCTATCACTTGTTCGGTATACAGATAAAATTAAAATGGGCATAATGTTAGTTATTTAATTATCTATATTTAAATAGTCTATATTTAAAAGTATATTTTAATATATTTAAATAGTTATATTTAAAAAGTCACGATAGCCGAGTTGTTGGGTGGTCGGAATTTCGAGTCGAGAGACCAGAGTTCGATCCCCAGGTGGCAGTACCAATGAGTTTTTCAAAAACTTATGTACGAATTTCATCGTTGGCTTGGACATAAAGGCGGTGACGGGCTCACCACCTGTCACGTTGTCCCGAAAATATCTTCGGTGGAAGGTGGGTCAAAGGGACTTAATTGTCTAGACTTGACGTCTGTCTACCCCTGTATTGGGAATTGCGTGAAGATATTTTTTATATATTATTAATTATCTATCTATAGCGAAGTGGCAATGGGGCGACCAGACAGCTCGTCGAACTGATAACTGTTGGGAGAAAAAGGTTCTCGAGTGGCAACCTCATTTAGGCAAACAGTGTGGGACGCCCCCCGCCGGGATGGTGTGACAACTTGCAAAATGTTGTGGACAATCGATGGATGCTGGTAGCTGAGAACCGTTCTTTGTAGAAAATTTTGTGGGTGACCTCTGTTCTGTAGTGGACGATAGGTTTTAACGAAGAAGATGTTGGTTACAAATTAAAATAATTAATAATTAATCATGCACTATCCATTAATTTTTGTGGTTGTTGTTTAATGATTTTATAAAGATTTATTCCAACAAAAATTATTTCTATCGGCCAGTGTCGAGAAAAAAGAAAAAGGCGTATGTCTTGTAGTGGATTTTTATAGGCAGTTGTTATGATGTTTGTGATGATGACCATGGAGTGCAGTGTCCAATAACAATGAGGTGGATTGTAAACTTTCTTCACCCTAATCATAGACATTTTATTGCATAATTAGGATGAAAACTGTTTCAGTTTTAGTGTTAGTGTGTGTCAGTTTTAGTGTTAGTCACACAGATATAAACTTAACTTTTACCGGTACCTGCGTTCATGCTCTCCGGCTTTACTTGGGTGGCAACCTCACTGTTGGAATTATACAGTAGACCAGATATAAGCTGACTTCTTTCGATGCTATTTGAGTATCCGGATAAACCTTGAAATTATTATGATTATAAATAAAAAAATATCTTCACGCAATTCCCAATACAGAGGCAGACAGAGGTCTAGTCTAGACAATTAAGTCCCTTTGACTTACCTTCCACCTGAAGATATATTTTGGGACAAATAAATAAACACTTAAGATTCACTCATAAAGATCTTCGTGGACGAATGGCAAACACCATGAAGACCGGCATCATGTAGTCGCCAGTCCTGAGGTCTTGGGTTCGATTCCCGGTCGGGTTCAAAGTACAAAACACTTTTTCTGCATTTTCTCAGGTTTGGGTGTTTGTGGTTTTTTTCTGATTTCATAATACAAGTGTTTAAGCTGCTTACTTTGGAATCAGAGAAACGTATGTGATGTTGTCCCTATCTATCTATCTATCTACGTATTCATTAATTGTCTTTCGTAAAAAAATCAACACTATCAGTATTCATTTTTGTTAACTGTTTTCCGAAAAAAACTATATATAAATTTGTGTATAAGATTTGGACTATTTATTTATGCGAATTAAGGTGTTCTTTTTAAATCTGTCGATGACATGCGCTTTAAATACAAACCATTGTGGTTTTGTTCGCATGTTCTTTATTGTTGAATGCAATGTTCTTACTTCATTTACGCAATCTATGTTGTTTCCTTCGAAAATTATGATAAAACAAACTTAAGTCTTGTGTTCGAAACGAAAAAGTGTCATTTTAGAAACCGTGAAGGTTTAAGTATATATTAGGGAAAGCCATATTCAGCGGTAGACTGTTTAGTGGGGTCTATAATGTACTACTTTTACCATACTGATATCGCCTACTGTGGTTTTGAATCAACGTGTCGATTTTCTTCTCGTAAACCGCTGTGGTGGGCGATTGGTGAGTTCGCTCCCGCAATGAACACATCACGCCGGCAGACCTGGTCTTCAATTCTTCGCTGATGCTCGTGCACACGTTCTCGTGTTCAGGACGGACTTCTGGATGAAAAAATTAGTAAAGAAAATAACAAAATATAAATATTTTGATGCAATTCCCAATACAGGTGTAGTCAGAGGTCTAGTTTAGATATTTAAGTCCCTTCGACCCACCTTCCACCGAAGATACTTTTCGGGACAACGTGACAGGTGGTGAGCCCGTCGCCGTCTTTATGTCAAAGCCAATGATATAATTAGTACATATTTTTTTTGAAAAACCCATTGGTACGAGCCTGCCACCTGGAGATCGAACTCGGGTCTCATGACTCGAAATTCCGGCCACCCAACCACTCGGCTATCGTGTCTTGAAATGACTGTTAAAAAATAATGAAAAAAACAAGTTCACAAACGTATCTATGCAATTGTGACGTGGTCAGAGGTGTAGACCGCTTAGTCTAGTCTAGACTATGGCTTAGTATAGACTACTATAGCCAATTTAAGGTCAAAAGTTGATCGTGACCACCGTGGAGTTTTAGCCGTTGGGGATTTGATATAATCCACTTCTCCTTCAGCAGGCTGGGTCCATAATGAATTTGTCGAAGACTGTGTTCACCAGAACCTATTTGGTCAAGATTGAGATCTTATCGCCATCTTAGCGCCTAAGCTAACGATACAAATCCAATAGAAGTTTCCTAAAAACTCATTTGTCTTTATTTCTTTATTTAACTTTATGAACATTATAAAATATATAAGTACAAAAGGCGGACATAATGCTTAAAGCATTCTCTGCCTGTCAACCTTGAGGAGTGGAAAAACATCGAAGGCGGTTAAAACATCGTCTTTCTCATGGTGATCAAACTTGTATCTCCCGATTCGAATTTTGTAATTCGAAACCTGTACAAGCCACTCGGCTATTGGGGCTGTATAAGTGAATAAAAAAAAGTTTCTTCACGCAATTTCCTATACTCATATAGACAGAGGTCTAGACAATTAATACCTCTCGATCCACCTTTCACCGAAGATATTTTTTGAGACAAAGTGACAGGTCGTGAGCCCGCCGCCGTCTTTATGTCCAAGTAAACGAAACAAATCGTACATGAGTTTTTGAAAAAACCTGGATCGAACTCAGGTCTTTTGACTTTTTTTTATAGAAGAGGGAGGCAAACGAGCAGGTGGCACACGTGATGGTAAGTGATTACCGCCGCCCATGAATATCTGCAATACCGGTAGATGTTCATGGGCGGCGGCGCACCGTGCGGATGCGTTGCCGGCCTTTGAGAAAGGTATAGGCTCTTTTCTTGAAGGTCCCTAAGTTGTATCGGTCCGGAAAAACCGCTGACGGCAGCTCATTACACAAAGTGCAAGTGCGTGGCAGAAAATTCCGCGAAAAACGCACTGTGGTGGAATGCCAAGCATCAAGGTGGTGTTGATGAAATTTTCGAATTGACTCGAATTCCGATCACACAACCACTCGGCTATATGACGTTAGCAAACAGTATAGTAGTAGTAGTAGTAGTAGTAATCGTTACCGGGTTGGAAATATTGCTAGTTACTTGCTTGGCAAACATTTTCTCTCAAGTACTATTTATTGAGAGGAGCCATTTTATAGTAAACAATTACACATAGTTAATAAGACTCATGTATTACTTGGCGGAAATTTATTATTGTAAATATGTTGTTACAAAATTATATTGCACAATTGCATATGTTACCTGGTTCTAAGAAGATGAGCGCTCTTCTTCATCACGCCGTTTATCTGTAGCAATTTTCATTTTCTCTAAGTCGCCTATTACGCCGGTACTAAACGGCAGTTCTATTAACCATTTAGTTGTTACCCCAGATATTATTATATACCGTAGTGCAAATATGTGATAGTAAATTTAAAACTTCGCAACAAAATGTTGCGTAATGCATGCAAACTGATAGCTTAATGTTTTAGTAGTTCTTTCATTTTTCACTTTTTTACCTTTGACTAAAGTGAAAAAACAGTTTAACATAGGAAGAGAACACTTCTTAGGTTTAAGCTCGCTTTTGTACATTTTTATCATATAAATTTAATTGTAAATTTTTTAATATGTATCATGAATAATAAATACAGTTATAACGGTTGTTGTAAATCAGCTTTATGTAAAATTTTGCCTGTGAATGGAAAACAGTTGATAAGCAAAACATGGCGAGAATAATGTCTTTTTCATTAAATTTATAGCTTGAATTCACGCCAGAAGTTTAGTCACAAGCTTTGTAAGCTAAATATTGAAACGGGGTAAACATTAATTTACAGCATTTTCTTTAGAGCAACAAAATACCATACATTCATGTTTCTGTAGCGCAGTTTCTTTACGCCTTTGGTGGCCTGAAACTGATCGTGATTAGGCCCCTCAACGTGCTACTCTTATTTTTCTCTATTTTGTATTTTATTGTGTAGCAATAAAATGATGTGCATACATATTCAATCATTCCTTCATTCAAAAAATTTAAAAATTGGTTTACCGGAGACAAAAGGCATGTGATAATTTGGTAGTAAAATAGAGCAATATATATTTATTTTACATTTCCCGGGAATTTTCAGAATAACATTTACATACGAATACAAAAAGAAATACGAGTATTTTAAACGGTAGGCATGAAAAAAAGGAACGCCGGACGACTGCCCGACATGTCACGTTGTCCCAAATAAACTCAGGTGCAATGTGGGTCGAAATTACTAAATTTCCTAAATCTCTGACTCTCTCTCCGAAATATCTGGCTACCGCAGTGTTCGGGAAATGTGTAAAGATTAAAAAAATACGGAAGGAACAAGATTTTTGAGCAAAACAGGAATGTTAAGAATGAGGTATTGTAAATCTTAAAACTTCCTGTAAAAAGTCCCGTTAATACAGTCTAGGTGTTTAAGAAATTAGCTGTAACAAACAAACATACATGCAGACAGACAGACAGACGGACGGACAAAAATTTAAATATCATTTTATGCAAGACCCGTATATACTTTCATATACGAAAATTTGTTAATTTAAAATTACAAACAGACAGTTACATATAGTGTAAATGTATGTGTCGATCTCCGTGGACGAGTGACACACATACCGGTTGTTATGGTGGCCAGCTCTGAAGACCCGAGTTCGACACATTTTCTATATTTTCTCGGGTCATTGTGTTTGTGGGACCTTCGTTGTTTTTGGTTCCAAGCTTAAGCTGCTTATTTGAGAACAGAGTAATGTATGTGATGTTGCCCCTATCTTTCTACGTGTTTATTTAAATGTATAGATGATTTCGATGTAGACAGGTGTATGGCTGTTGGGAACAAAGTCACAGTTCTGCGTTACAAGGGCAGAGTAAAGTGATAGTGGTGTGATATCAAAAGAAGCATAAATGCAAACAGAATGAAGTAAAAATACGATTTATTATTTTGATCATTAACATTTAGTTAATTAACAAAGTTATTGTCAAAAATGATCAGTCATTTCATCTATTAACTATAAAACACATTAGGCTAGAAGGAATGATACTTTTTTGAGTCATTTACCGCGCCTATCCCCGTCTAAGTGTATACAGTTTACCAAACTTCATACGCCGTGTACATTAGCAAAACAGAAAGGGGCCATCGGTCGATTTACATTACACGTTTTTGTCGTTACTTACGCTCTGATGAGGGGATAAATTTTCGTTTTTCGGCGAAAGGCGTTTATGGAAGAGGGTAGAAGCCCCATAACATCCATTATTTAAACTAAATTAATTCGGGCATTTAATGTACATCAATGTTTTGCTATCGATTGTAATAAAAATTATATTAATACATTTGCGCTCTGCGGGACGTGGGTTTGATGTCACATGGGATAAGTATGTAGTCATTACAAACAATTGTTAATAATTGTGGCGAGTTGTCCATATGTGAGTTTCAGAGTAGCGTGCAAACCGGTATTCAAGAATTGGCCAGCTTTTACTTTTCTATATTTTCTCGGGGCTGGGAGGTTTGTGGTACATTCGTTGTTTCTGATTCCATAACACAAGTGCTTCAGCTACTTTGGGATCAGAACAATTTATGTGATATTGTCCCTATTTATGTTTGTATTTATGTATATACGAAATCTATTAGGAGTTCATCCGACCATTCTATTTAATTGAATATGCTTAAATCTTGTTTTAAATTGTCGATTTTTTTACATTTGTCATCAAATATAGTAGTCACTCGACTTTTACTCTTCTCAAGGTATATTCAAACGTGATTTCATTCCTTACATTCCGAGGTTTTAATCTATTGTAAGTACATCCGATATTTCTTTCCAAAAAATTAAAAATGCACAGATTTGTCATCAACTATTGAAAATCACCTCACTTTTCTCAGAGTCTCATTCTCAGTTTATACTCAAACCCTCTTTATTTCCATACATTTATTACATATATTCTATCGTTCGGCCTTTTTTACTACTCCTACTACCGGTTTGGTTATTTTTTTTTAAATAAAGATTATGAATATATCTCATACTTAAGTTATACTGAAATACGATTTCATCTTGTAAATTTTAATGCATTCAAAGTTTTCTTTCTTTGTTTATTCGATTTTGATAAAGGCACGCCGTTCTTAGTTAGTCCGAAGACACTCGCTGAAACGAACCTTTTCATTGAAGCTTTTACCCACCTTAATTGATTGAGTTGGACGGAAGCTATGTGATAAAATTTAAAGTCGCTTTCAATGCTTCGAAGCGCTACGGACCCTTTTGCCCTGATGAATGAATGTTTATATGTACCTACTATCTGATCATTATCGCTAGCAAGGATTTTAAATACATGAAATTTGTTTATATATACAAAGAGTGAGAGAGAGAGAGAAAGAGAATATACGATTCCACCGTTTAGGAGGAGTTCAGTAACATACACGCGTACAAAAGAATACGCAGGAAGAATTAAATACGAGTATATAAAGATTTTTCACATTTACGTAATGACTTTGTATATTTCCAACAGTGTCTAAAATTACTGAATCCATGTTAAAAATGACATGTTAAAGCGTTAAAGCACAAAAAAGTTCTAATAAGAGTGTAAAACTATATACCTGCAGTGAAACTACATTGAGAGTGATGCGAGCCGCCATTAAAAGAATATTGCTCTATCAAGTCTCCGGTAGACACGCCTGAAATAATGACAAACGTTCAACACAAATAATATTAGGCTATTATGGTGTCTATATTAACACATTTAACTTGTAAATGAAGGCTATTATTGTCAATTTAAATAGAAATACTGTGTTTTAAATCGTAAACACATCGTTTTAATAATAGCCATTATAATAAATACAGTGAATGTGTTTTGTGGTATACTCCTATAAACAAAAATTACCAACCCTACGCCTGCTGGTTTTAAATTTATATTTTAGTTTTGTATTGTCTATTTAAGTGATCCTTAGAGAAAATAAATGTCTATAACCGTAAAATTACCTACCAAAATACTGATTACTCGTCATCAGTCTGTTTAATTTTGTTAAGACATTGACAGCATTTCGACACGTTAGAAGTAGATATTTTATAAAATGTTTATGAAAAATTTAAACATTATACCCATGTCAACAATAAATTGGTTTGTCGGTCCTCCGATAAAAGATGCTGTTTCAATCAAGTTAGACGCTGAAACACCTGAAAATAATTCAATGTATATGTATATGGTAAAGTCAAACGTTAGGTTCTGCTGCTGCATAAGAGCCAGCTGGACCAGTGTGGGACTACGGCGTTTGTAGTGTGACGTAGTGACATTTATACTGTTGCATTTCGTTTGTCCAGTAAGGTAACCAGTCGCCTTTTCCCTCATTTCCGCTCTTCTCCTTCTCCTTCCCCTTTTTCAATTATTTTATTATTTCTTTTTTTAGACGGCGACCACGGGCTCACCAACTGTCACGTTGTTCCGAAAATATCTTTGGTGGGAGGTGGCTCAAAGGGACTTAATTGTCTAGACTAGATCTCTGTCTACCTCCGTATTGGGAATTGCGTGAAGATATTTATTTTTATTTATTCTTTTCTTAACGGTAAGTTACATGACTGCAGCGCCATTGGTGCTGCGATTGTGATGGCTGGGCAGTCACTTACCTAGGTAAACTGATTCCTGGTGTGACACAACATCGGAGGTCCTTCAAGCCAAAAGCCTTTTACTAGGTTGTCACGTTGTCACGAAAATATCTTAGGTGGAAGGTGGGTTGAAGGGACTTAATTGTCTAGACTAGACATCTGTCTACCCCTGTATTGGGAATTGCGTGAAGACTAGGCTTTGGCTTGAAGAGTACCTTACTTTCTTGTCTGCATGTCCCCTGATTCCAGGTAGAATAACCCAACAATTAGCAATAGCGGTCAATTCTCATAATTATAAATAAATAAATAAAAATAAAAAAATATATTCACGTAATTCCCAATACGGGGGTAGCCAGATGTCAAGATAAATTAGTTCTTTCGACGCCACATTTTACTATAGCTCATTATAGAACAGCAAGATAGGTGGTGAGCCTGTCGCCATCTTCACGTCCAAGTCAACTATGTAAATTGTAGGTTTTTGAAAAAACTCATTGGTACGAGCCTGCCTCCTGGAGGTCAAATTCGGGTCTCTTGACCACTCGGCTATTTTTATACGAAGGAACAAATATTCGGGGAAATTGGGCAAGGAAAATATTTATAACTTCTTACCGGCATCCGCATTGAGGTCCAACCCCTTCGTGCTCGTAGTTTTTCACGGCCCAAGATGGAACTTCCTGTGTTAGTTCCTATAAATATTAATATAAATTTTAAACACAAACCTGTTAATACATTTTTGGTAATCGTAATTTTATTGATCGGAGTTATATTTTTTTATACCTCAATTCTCAAGTTACATTTTTTAATTCTGGGATAGTCTAGATAAATATTTATATGAACACGCATGACTCTGAAATAATTACATCCATCATTTCGTTTTTCTTAAGTCAGGAAACGCTATTTCAACTATAATGTTGTTGTGAGTGTTATCTTACTTATCATTACGCCATTAATTATTCTATATACGAAAAAAGAAATTGTGTAATTTCTATGCCGTAGGAGTGTAACCATCACAATAAAAGATGGTGGTTAATTGTCACAGGATATTTTAGAACTTGCTGACATCGCGTTTCTTCTGATCGCGCATTTCTCATGTCTTTCTTTCAAAGTCTCCTTTTGTTATTATGTATTGATTATAATTTTGAATCTTTTAGTGTTTCTTTTTGTGTCATTGAATTTCAAAATAAAAAAGTTTTTTTTTAAAAAAAAAGCACTAAAGAAGTTTTCACTTAAAAAGTAATGACACCGACCATGACAATTGGTTTCATATTCTCGACAGCAGAGATACCGGGACGGTTCCGTGTCCAAGTTCACTTCTTTCAACGCTATTTCTGTTATTTCTAAAACAAAAAACATTTAAAGACAAAGGAATGCTGTGTTTTGTTTCGATAAAATAATTATAATTTAAATGAAATCAACTATAAATTCATACTTATTAGGAAATACGGGATAGAAATGTCAAAAGAATAAAACGTCAGCGACAAAATAAAATAATATTTAATTACTAAGTGAATATTGTAATACAAAGTGCCCAAGCGTAGCTTGGAAATAACATGCTTTTATACATTCTTTATAAAAAGAATTTGGATGTAATTTCCAGCGACGCCTGTCTAGATAAACGCTAGAAGAAAGGGAGGAGAAATTTTAAGGAGAGAAATGAATTATTATTATTAATCGTATGGTTTCTGATTATAACTAATCGTTGCAACAAGATACTTAGTTCTTTTAGCCATTAAAAAAGCGAAAAATAGACAAAAGCGTAAGATATCGGACGATATGCAGAAGAATAATATGCTTCTACTTCACGCTTAGTTCTGCGAAGCCATAGATCTTCATCACTGGAGGCGGCCCAACCATGCGTCATTCAGGTTCTTCTGCTGTATTCATACAGCACGACTTTTCGCTCTGGCATATTAAGCAGCGAACTTTCGCACATAGTTTAGTAGTTAACTATATATAGAAAATAAATACCACTACTAAACTATTTGCAAAAGTTCACTGCCTAATATTGGCGTCTTTCTTATGGAAGATATGCCATAATCACCACGCATGGCAAACGCCACTTTTACTTAGTCACCTTTTAGAATTCCCACAGGGTAGTGTGGGAATTCTAAAAGGTGATATGAAAACTTAATATGAAATACTTTCTATATCGTTCGTATGTTTAAATTCGTACGAATGTATAAAGTAATACCTGTACTGATGTCTTTTGCAATTGCAAATGCTTCTTCCAATTCTGTAGTCGATACAGAGTTCAATTTTGTACCTGAAAATTTTGTACCTGATGTTGTAAAATTACGCTATGGATAAACATTTGTTTTTATATATTATTGAATTGTGTAATTTGATTCTCAGAATGAGTGAAAGTTCTGTTGACTTCTCAATAACCTACTCGTAGTTGGCAGTGATCCTGTCTTTGAAACTAAAGGGTTGCAGATTCGATTCCCGCCAAGGGCAAACATTTGTATTATGAATATAAATGTACTCATGTCATAGATACATTTGTCTATACAAGCACTATATATAAATATCTAGACTTACCACCTACCTCACGTTATTCCAATTTACGTCTAGTGATAGTTGGGTCGAAAGGACTAATTTGACTCGAAATCCGATTGCCCTAAAATGCTAAATAAATAAATATATTCACGCAATTCCCAATACAGGGGTAGACAGAGGTCTAGTCTAATAAGAATTAAGTCCCTTCGACCCACCTTCAGCCGAAGATATTTTCGGGACAACGTGACAGGTGGTAAGCCCGTCGCTCGTACGTACATATCGTACATAAGTTTTTAAAAACTCAGTGGTACGAGCCTGCCATCTGGCGATCGAACTCGGGTCTCTCGCCTCGAAATTCTGAACACCCAACCACTCGGCTATCGTGACCGATTGCCCTAGTGTTAGAAAATTCGTGAACGTAAAAAAGTACAGTAAGTATTACCCGTACGAGATAGAATCGACAGAATTGTATCTTTAGAAACAACAGTCACAGATTTTTCCGCTTTTTCAGTTCTTTTTTTCGAAGATTTCACATCTGAAAAAAAATTGGCCATATTTAAACTTTCTGGACATAACATATATACTGTATGAGACGCATAGATAACTTAAAAATCTTTATCCTCCTTTTTTTAAAGTTTAGTTGAAAATTATAACCAGTTTTAGATTGTAGCTATTTTATAGTTACCTGTTATAGCAATGGGTTGCGAACGCTTTTCAGCCAAAGAGATTTTATTTTTTGACGAAACTGGAGTTATTTGAGTTTCTGTGGAATGAAATAAAAACAATGTACCCGTTAAATCGTTTCTTAATATCTTTACATATTTTCTCAATACCGAGACAGACAAAGGTCTTGAAACTTTCCTTTCCTTTCGACCGAAGCTTCCTCGAAATAATGTAACAGGTGGCGAGCCTATAACTGTGTAGTTTTTATATTTAGCTTCAAAGCCAATTTTCATTAATGTGGAATAGATCCCTATTAATTTGCTAAGTGCAGTATTGTATGTATTTTATTTGATAGATTGATCCTAAAGTGAATACCATATGCAATAAGATACATTTTACGCAATTTATTCAATTATCAAAATCACAGTCACGATAGCCGAGTTGTTGGGTGGTCGGAATTTCGAGTCGAGAGACCCGAGTTCGATCCCCAGGTGGCAGTACCAATGAGTTTTTCAAAAACTTATGTACGAATTTCATCGTTGGCTTGGACATAAAGGCGGCGACGGGCTCACCACCTGTCACGTTGTCCCGAAAATATCTTCGGTGAAAGGTGGGTCAAAGGGACTTAATTGTCTAGACTTGACCTCTGTCTACCCCTGTATTGGGAATTGCGTGAAGATATTTATCAAAATCTTTGTTATATAAAGGGTTACTTATAGAGACACTTTTGGTTGGGTGATCGGTATTCGAATAAGGCGATACCGGAGTGCCAATAAGCTTTTTCGCATCGCGTATGTACGCATTGTATCGTTGGTCTGGGCAGTAAGACGCTGACAGATCACCTTGTCCAAAAATAAGACCCGGCGAATGTGGAAAACGTTTTAAACGTTGTTTAAGCCAACGATATAATTCGTACTTAAATTTTTGAAAAAGTCACGATAGTCGAGTGGTTAGGTGGTCGGAATTTCGAGTCAATAGACCCGAGATCGATCCCCAGTTGGTATGCTCGTACCAATGGGTTTTTCAAAAACTTATGTACGAATATCGTTGGCTTGGACATAAAGACGGCGACGGGCTCACCACCTGTCACGTTGTCCCGAAAAAATCTTCTACCCCTGTATTGGAAATTGTGTGAAGATATATATTTTTTAAATTTTTGAAAAAACCCATTGGTTACGAGCCTGCCACTTGGGGATCGAACTCGGGTCCCTTGACTCCGAATTCCGATCACCCAGCCACTCGGCTATTGTGACTTATATCTGTCCCAATGTTGGAAATACGTTAAGTATTACATTGGATATAAAAACATAATACACTAAGTTACATAAAACACTAAGTTCTTTTCTAAGTCAATATGCGATGTGCAATGTAAATTAGCAACGATTAACATGCATTACTATGATTACAGCTCTTTGTGTTGACTTTATAAAAGGTCCATCGACGTTTTTATTGAAATACAATATAAATAATATGTAAGAAGCCCAATGTTTTGATATTTTAATTACCTGTATATATTGACTGTATTAGGGGAACCTGTGAAGTCATTATTCCAATTGAATGCTGCGAGAAGTTGCAAAGATCTGAAAATTATGGAAAATTAGTAATAAAATTGCATAAATTTCACTCTGACACTAACATTTATACAATATTATTACTAATACAATTATTAACCTGTGTTGGTTCCGCAGGGTTTGAAAAAATTTACATCATAGCTGGATGAAGAACTATCACAGTAAATCTCTAGTGATGGATTGTAATTCACATATGTTTCTGAAAAAAAAAAATACATAATAAATAATATTGTAAAGTTTAGTGTGGATCTGTGTCCGGACAAACTTGACAATTCTATAAACATATGCTAGTTTAATGTCATAAATGTGGACGTAACTTTGTTTGCCTATCTGTCTGTCTGTTACGATAAGGAAGTCTATATTTTTACGGATGCAATAAACATGCGAGCAACAGCTTATTGTCTTTAAAATTAGCTTATATTACATTCTTACCCATTTCAACACTAGCTACGTCGTCAGTTTGGTTGTACGCCTCTAGAGCGGTACTGTTAAAAGGCAAGGCCGGGTTCGAAACCGTTGATATAATAGACGAATCCTTCTTACTTATCAACGTTAACGATGCTTCAGTTCCTGTTGGAAAATGATTTGTTACGTTATTCTTATTATAAGTGACGGTAGACGAGTGAATAAGGCTCCTGTCTGAATTACGAGATTGTACTCGTAGTATGATCCATTACAAGAAGCCAGTGAGTCGGAACGTATTGAAAGTCGGGTCATTTAAAAATATGGTTAAAGTAAAGGAAAACTCAATAATTTTGTTTTCACACAAAAATATCTAAATAACCACAATAATTCAAGTAGCAAAAAGTAACGAACAAATAAGTTTCCACAATGTATTCATACACCCAAAAAATACTCATATTTCACCGCTTGGCATTCAAAATAATGGTTTGGTTAGGAGACATTCCGGAATACTACACATAACCCGACGCCACCTACACACCAGACTCGAGTCTTGCGTAGGTGGAGGGCAATGACCTCAGTAGTAAGGCTTAGACATAACGATTCTTACAAATTTTCATCCTGTTTTTCCAGTCACTTTCCTAGACAGTTCGACATTTTACATTACGAACGAAATTAAACTGAAAAGCACAAAAATAAACAAGCGGGGAGACAGTGTTACATCATTTCTTCAAGACTTTACAACAAAGTAAATCGTTACTTAAATATATACCATCTTAATAACAACAACTGTAAAAAACGGCTAAAAGAATGGCTACTTACATTAACATATGACGAAACCGAAAAATTACTTGAAGTTTTAGTTTAATACCACTTGCACAAGCGCGCGCACACACACACACACATATATAATATTTATCACTAGAATAGTGATACAATTTAGTTAATTCAATATATGTCAATAAGCCTTAGTGAAATGTAAAAAGTAGTTTATATGATGCATTTGTTTAAGGAGAGTACTGTCGCCTGAAACACAGGTATTTATCTAGTTTAGGGACAGTTGATGTCTGATTACCTTTACATTGTAACTTTTTTGTACGAATAAATTTATTTATTTATTTAAATTTGTGACGTAAAGATTATTTATGTTTCTAGCTTAAGTCACGATAGCCGAGTATTTGGGTGGTCGGAATTTCGAGTCAAGAGATCCGAGTTCGATTCCCAGGTGGCAGGCTCGTACCAATGGATTTTTCAAAAACTTATGTACGAATTATATCGTTGGCTTGGACATAAAGACGGCGACGGGCTCACCACCTGCCACGTTGTCCCAAAAATATCTTCGGGGTCAAATCGGGGGCGGTCTTAATGCCAAATTATTATGGTTTTATGGAACAATAAGTACTAAGCGGCCTCGTTATAGCCCGATATGGAATTTACTTGATATGAATTTTAATATATTTATAAGCTAAAAATAGCTTAATGCTATCTTATCAATATTCAATAAAGGAATCATGGTACAGTTTATGGGTAATCCAACTTATCACCACACTAGAGTGTCTATAAGCTTAGTATAACTGAAAAAATATATATCGTCGAACTGGCCTAATTTATTAACTCACTACAGTTTAATACATTTTATTTCGTGATTCAACAACCGTATTTTTTTCTGAACGTTGTATAGTAAAAATATCATACCTGTGGCGCGATCAGCCATTTGCGACTTGAATATTGAGTTTGTATTTCTTATGTTCGTTGTTTTATCATTTTCTGTAATAATTCGATATGCATAATATATACTTGCGATTGTTGTCACTTGGTGAAATTGCATTGCTTTAAAATTAATTGTTGAACACTTGTACACAATTAACTTTATTTAATTATTTATGTATAATCGGTCGGTTACGGTTTCGTCTTCTCTCTGTTTATGTTAATACCCTAATGATGCCGTAAGGCGAAACCAGTCGGTTTGTTGTGTACAAGTGTTCTACAATGAATAATTCGATATGCATTAAATTCATGAGTCTATATAGGAAAATCTTTGTTAAAGGTCAAAAGATCTTATGCCACTCCTGTATCCATCCCAATACAAGGGTAGACAGAGGTCTAGTCCAGACAATTAAGTCCCTTCGACCCAACTTCCACCGAAGATATTTTAGGACAAAGTAACAGGTGGTGAGTCCGTCGCCGTCTTTATGTCCAAGCCAAGGATATTAGTCGTAGATAGGTTTTTGAAAAAACCCATTGGTATGAGCCTGCCACCTGGTGATCGAACTCGGGTCTCGCGACTCGAATTTCGATCACCCAACCACTCGGCTATCTTGACTTTGTAAATGGTCTATTAATAATCCATTGCAGGACATAGACCTCGTAGAAAGGTATAATCGCCACGATTAGCTACCAGATTGGAGACAGCAATAACAGACATCGCAACACAATGCTTATTGTTCGTCATTGGTCTGCTCAATTAATCTAAGTAATCTTTGACGACCTCCGTGGACTAGTGGCGTACCGGTTTTCAAGGTGTCGCCAGCTCTTAGGTTCCGGGTTCGATTCCCGGTCCAGCAAATTTAGAAGACACTTTTTCTACGTTTTCGGGTCTGGATGTATGTGGTACCTTCATTGTATCTGATTCCATATTACAAGTGCTTAAGCTACTTACTTTGGGATCAGAGTAATGTATTTGATATTGTCTCTGTCTATGTATTTATTTAAATCTAGATCAAATAGTTAATGGTTATTTATCTTACGCAATCTGTTGACAACATTACTGCTTTTCACCGCCCTATCGATTGGAGGTAAATCGGTTTTATCATCTTCTGAAATATTACATATTATATTCATTAATAGTGTTCGATGTATTTATTGAATCAATAACAACGAAGGAACCCAAACCCAAACCCGGGTCGACAGATAAAGTGGTATTCTACATTGACCCGCCAGTAATCGAACCTAAGGCCTTAGAGCTGGTGAGATATTGAAATCCGGTGAGTAAGCCACTTAACCACGGAGTTTCTAATCGATTTTTTTTTTAATTTAATTATATGATGTGTTTTGTACGGCTCTTGTCTATATCAGCAAATATGTCAAGTTTGTCGTGTCACTGAAGGTATATAAACACGATTTCCGTAAGTTTGTGGCATACTACATGAAATTTAGTCGATAGATTGATTTGAACCAAGAGTGTTTACTTCCTGAAATTTCCACGGGAACAGGAAACATTAAATTTTTCTTTAGTCACCTATTAAAATACCTGCGAATACCTATTATAATACCAATACCTCTTATAATACCAATGCGAAAAAAGGGTAGTAAATTCTTATAAATAATATCACTAGCATTTAATTACTTGCCAACGTAAGTTTATCTCCTTTATTATATTTCTAGGTATATTCAGCTATTTTCAGTTACCAACCAACATGATTTGATAAATTCGAAACAAAAGAAAAGCTAGAATTTCAATGGGATACCTTTATCCTTATTTTGTTTGACTGCTCTAGTTTTTTTGACGGCCTTTGACGTATCGAATTTTGTGGAGATACTATTGTTACAAATCTTTATTTGACTCGAGATACCGACAGTGGTGATGGGTTTGCTTCTAAATTTTTTGCCGGTTTCCGATTTGTTTACTGCAAATTTAATTATTTTTTTCAATAAACAAGAGTCTTGCTTACTAGACGGTCTGCAAAAGTTTTATATGGGCGTTTATAAGGAAAGTTTATTATGGTCGCTACGCTTGGCAAGCGTATAGGCGAGACTTCTGGTTCCGAATCCCGCACTTTCAATATGCTGCTGCCGTCGCCGCCCTGAATAATATCGGGTTATCCCGCCATCGGACCGTAAACATTGATCGGTCGGAAGACTCTTACGAAATGAGAAGCGGTATCAACATTATTAATTTAATAAAAAGTAAAACATTTTGTGGATTCTGAAATTTTTATCAAAGAAACGTTAAATACATTACGTGGATGTCTGAAACAGATCGAATATATATTTATTAAATGCCATTTCCATTCTAGTTCATAGAATTAAAAAAAGTAAGTGTGATCAAAGTTAGGGTGCGGATTGCGAAAGATACAATCCCAGGATTGATCCCGACATTCTACTTACGTCGTGTACCACTCCAATTAAGCATATTAAGTTTTCGTTAGTGTTTAACAGTTACATTTATTTAGTATTACAGCATATAATATAGCATAAAATAAAAGTAAAAATAAAATAAAATATAAATAAAGTATGATGATTATATGAATTCGGTATGATTGATGATGAGCTGCTGCATGATTGGGCTGACTCGACAAGGGCTGAACCACGGCCTTGCCAGAACACCGGCGCGGAGCAGTGTGTGATGAATGTGGTGACCGGATGCTCACAACTATCCCTTTCCTGTCCCTCTTTCATAACCTTTTTCTAAATCCTTTCTTCAGGGTTTAACATGCAGCCCCTCTCTTCGAAAGATAGTTACGATGAAATGTAAGGTGACCCTATTACATATATCATCTGATCTCAGAAAAAAAACACAAAACTCACACGTATTGCTAGCAAATAAAAACATTGATGGTCCGACGTTAGCCTGCTTGTTTCGCAACTTGTTTCTTTTGGAAGAAGTTTCTGTAATAATGTAACAATTTATAAATATTTCATTTATGATTTATCTTATTAATAACTTAAGAGTTACGATTTCTTAGTAGTATCACAGGTTTGTGAGCCTAAGCTATGACTTTTGCTACAGCACGACAGAATACAATTGACAAAGTATTACAGGATCGGTTGTGTAAAACGCAGATTGTGCTTCAACATTTCGTCCGGAAAGTGAAGATTAAAATTTTTCTTCCGTTTCTCCTCTACACTTCCTTCTCCTCCTTCTTGTTGTTTTCAATTTCTTATATAAATAAATAAATATCTTCACGCAATTCCCAATACAGGGGTAGACAGAGGTCAAGTCTAGACAATTTGTCCCTTTGACCCACCTTCCACCTAAGATATTTTCGGGACAACGTGACAGGTGGTGAGCCCGTCGCCGCCTTTATGTCCAAGCCAACAATGAAATTCGTACATAAGTTTTTGAAAAACTCATTGGTACTGCCACCTGGGGATCGAAATTCCGACCACCCAACAACTCGGCTATCGTGACTTTAAACTTGTAGGCATTAACTTATCATTAGTTATAACATAATTAAAAAAAAACTCAGTCAATGCTGGGCTTTTTAGAACCCTAAACGTTGTGTTGAATGGTTGTAGCGAATTAGCCTCATTAGTCAGTTGGTCATTCAGAGGAACTAGAAAATCGTATGTTATCACAAATAACCACCAGTGAAATGTGAGTCAAAACTTATAAATTTTCCAGACCCCCGACTACCTCAGTATTGGTAAAGAAAGGCTTGGGAGCCGTATTGTAAGTGTAGGTGACTAATAGAAAAGCTTTTTAAATGGCGATCCCTACCGATGTACAGGCCAGATCATATCAAAAAAGACAGACCAAATTTAGCAAACCGGTAACGGGAAGCAGCGTTAAAGGTATGATGCCGGGTATTGCGGTCGCTAATCTGTTTGCTAAGCATGTCGATTATGGCAAATAGTCTCTACGAATGTGTCCAATACCCTTCAGTGATCTTGTTAAAGATTGTATGTAATAGTGATTGAAGGAAGGTGCGATTAGTATACAAACGAAAAAAGTATAAACAAAACAAGCTGTGTAACTCCTGCAATTACTACTAAACGACCTTTTACTCCAAAAAAGTACTCTAAATTATATGTCAAAATATTCTAGTAAGTAGATTGGAGATATTTATGCGGTTTAATTTAATTTTGACGTAATAAAACAACTATTTAATATATGTACGTAGCGATAAACTACATAAAAACAAAATTTAGGTTCTAAAATGTTGTAATATTGTGTATATTTAAACTCAAGAGGAGCGGTTTCACGTCAAGTAGCCCTTCAATATTCAATACAGCATACCTTATATCTGGATTAATTTGCTATTATCGGGGAGTAAATTTGTTTACCAAGAATCTCATAAATTCCCCACCGAACCGAATTTAGATTTACGTACACAGCTTAATTTAATTTTGCCTCCGTCTAATCTTCAGCGCTAATCAAAAGGAATTTAACTAGAAGTTTATTAGAAAATTGATAGGATTACTATTAAAATAAAATTATTAAATGATTATATCTAAGACGTTTTGCCTAAATTAATAAATATAAAAATTGGTAATAAAATTGTTGACAATTAGTGATAAAAGATCTAGGGGAAAAAGAGTGCTAGGTCTCACATCTGTATGGTGAATAAGTATATAAAAATATGTAGATATATAAATAAAAAGTCTGTAAACGAGCCATGGGTGAAATATAAAGTTATAAAAGGAGGGAATCATGAAACATTTAGCTTCTATAAATGCCATTTTATAACTATTATCATGTTTGAACAATACTCGAATTAATAAGTTACTATAAATATAAAATTTAAATAATACTACGTAGAAATATTTCTGCTTTAAACGTGGCTTCTTTAAAAATAAACTTGATTTAAACAAATTAAGTTTATTTTTAAATAGTGTAAAATAAATAGTAACTAATAAATAGTTCCATATATACATTAGCACCTTGGAAACGACTGCAAAGATATCGACAATTTTTCGCATTTCATTTTACTTACTTTCTAAAGTTTACTTTCCTTATTTACCATTGTACATCTTAACATAATAATATATAGTAAACTACAAATTACCTTAAGAATATTTGGTAAATACATGTGAAAGTCACTGATTCTCTCATTTTAAGCTAAATTACTTAAACATATGGGTTAAAGTATAAAAACCAGATTCAATTCCACCGCGGCCCCCAGTGAACAGCTTAAGCGAGGCTGTAATTTCGGCGGATTTCTGCTCCTTCGCGACAGGGTCCGTCCCTAAAAAGTAAAAGCATGTCACGGACCGCAAAAAGGAAATGGTCCCGCGATTTACGCGGTAAAGTACTTTAATTTAGGGCATGGCTACATGAGACTCACTACCGTGGGCTGGAGATTGGATGATAAAATGTTGTCATTGTTCAGATTCAACTACGTAGTTTGAGGGTTGAATAAGCTTGTTAGTATGTCTGTAATTGTCTGTACTTGTATGATAATACAGTAATTTTATTCAGGCAATTTTAAGTTTTTCATTTCATATCTCTTTTCAAAGGTCGGGAAATTGTAATAAAGTTATGTTCAAAATAATTTATTGAATTAATTAAATTGTGTTATTCTATTTAATAAAAGAATAAGTAATTTTTATGCCTTACGACCTGCACCAAAAAGTAGTGACTATAATAAATCGTTAAAGTTACCGAAAGGACTCGATGTTTCATCGCGTGATATAATTTCCAACGATGAGTGACCGACTAAGTACGAGTATGTTTAAGTGCCAATGACTGAAAACCATTGAGGAAGAGAGGTTCTCGAGTAGCAAATTCGTATAGACAAAACAGTGTAGAATGGAACAACACGATGGAAAAGGACTGTGAGTATATTGTTGCGGAAGAATGATAGATGCAGGACCGTTCATTTGGATAACCTTTTGGAGGACTCAATACATACAGTATAGCAATGGACTTTTGATGGAATATAAAGATGTTAGTATTGCATTGCACATGCATTTTTGCATGTGGAATTGTGCAATATTATTTTGTAATAACACCTCTGTGAATATGAATTTCCGTAAAGTAATGGTTAAGTCTATTTGACTATTGTTAAGTAAGTAGCAAACGGTTTATTTTTTAACTTTTTTCTATATTTTACTTAATTACTATCTTAATCTTTAAAAGGTGGTATACTACTGGTATACTTGTCAGCCTAGGAGTTGACTACACTCTGACTTATTTATGTTAAAAAACATCGTAATAACGATTGTATTCCGGTTTAAAAAGCTTATAGCGCCAGCCACGGGATATGAAGCATTCCATGTCCATGGAGGTGACATCGTTTTTAACGCTCTTCTTTTTAAATGGTTTGCAGGTGTCCATGGGCTCGAGTTGCCGCTTACCATTAGGTGGATTTTCAGCTAGTTTTTTTAACTATTTCCATTAAAATAATATAATAAAATATCTCGTATATTTCATATTTTATGTAATTCAACCCTTACTGAATGTTCAGATGGATGGACCTTGGTAGATGAAATACAAGTTATGTTATTACTTATCGGATTACGAACGTTTCCATCGCATCTCGGAGAATGGGAGCAATTTATTTGGATTACGCCAATTTTTGCGTTTTCGTTTCTCCATATTATTCAGTTGAGTCAAGTGTAAAAGTGTGAGAACACTGTTTAATGGCAAGTCAAATCTTAAGAGTTGAAAAACCGAGGAAGTTGAGATAATAATTATAAATTACGAAAGCAAATATTTTATGTACATTATATAAAAAATAAAATATCTTCACGCAATTCCCAATACAGGGGTAGACAGAGGTCAAGTCTAGACAATTAAGTCCCTTTGACCCACCTTCCACCGAAGATATTTTCGGGACAACGTGACAGGTGGTGAGCCCGTCGCCGCCTTTATGTCCAAGCCAACGATGAAATTCGTACATAAGTTTTTGAAAAACTCATTGGTACTGCCACCTGGGGATCGAACTCGGGTCTCTCGACTCGAAATTCCGACCACCCAACAACTCGGCTATCGTGACTTCGTACATTATATAATAATGATAAATACATTTTTAGATATTTTGCCTACGTTATAGACAATTTTATTTTACATTTTATGGTTATAGTATTTGTAATATATGCACACTTATGAAATATTATATATTGACCGTGTGGTAACGGCGTAAGAATATTTCCACTCCCTTTCTTCCCGTGAGTGTCGTAAGACGCGACTAAGGCAAACAGCTTGGAATATCGTTATGGCAACCGATGGGTTGCGGGATAACCATCTCTCAAAATATCAGACCAAACAATACTGACTGAAGATGAGCAGCAGCGACTGAGGCGCGAGTGGTCTGGTACTGCGATCGCCAATCTGCTTGCCAAGCGTGGCGATTATGACAAACCCTCCCTTTGGGAGATGCCTATGTCCAGCAGTGGACTTTAACTGGCCTATACGTATGTATGTACACTACTTACACGTACACTATTCACATTTATTTTGTCCTTACAACTTCACAATTAACGGGCGGTCTCTTTCATATTTAAATATCCACTGTTCATAAATGGAAAATCTTACTGGAGTTTCACCGAAATATTTATCTAAGATTTATCCATGCGCCATTATAACCAAAACTATTAAGCCCTTTCACACGTCATTTACCTGCTTCATGGTACAACAGTACCGCAGTTTGTGCGTCGGCGTTTTCCCAGAAAACGGAACGTCGCAAATCTTGTATAGTTGGAACTGCAAAAATATTATAAATCAATATTGTAAAAAATATAAAACTTTATGCCATACCTTATACTAGGATACACAGAGGTTAAGACAATTAAGTCCTTTCGACCCACCTATCACCGAAATATTTTTGGTCCAACGTGACAAGTGGTAAGCCTGTCGCCATCTTTGTAATAAAAGTTTTTTTTTAATTAATAAATAAAACATAGATAGGGACAACATCACATAGATTGCTCTAATCCCAAAGTAAGTACTTACTAAAGCACCTGTTTTATGTAATTTAGAAACAACGAAGTTACCACCCAGACCCGAGAAAATATAGTGTGTTTTCTACATTGACCCGACCGGGTATGGAATCCAAGACTTCAGAGTGACTGCCACTCGTCCATGGAGATATGTAATTACATACTATGAGGTATTTCATCTAAATCCTCGAACACGGATTCCTAACGACCGCGAAGTCGTTTGCACATGTCATTTCCCTGCATTAGATTAGCATTAATTAACACTGACAGATAATTTTTAACTTAAAAATAACACGTAGTAAACTACTGTAAAAGTCGGCGACAGGCTCACACGTGGTCCCAAAAATGTCTTCGATGGAAGGTGGGTCGAAAGGATTTAAGGTAAGGTCTAAACCTCTGTCTACCCCAGTATTGATAATTTTGTGAAGATATTTTTTAGTAAACCGCTACTTATAGAGTCTGGGTTGAGATGGAAGAGATGAGATGAGATTTATATCTGTAGCTTATATCTGCGAGAGAGATAAAATAGTACTTGCTACTTTTTGCTTAAATCATTTTACTCGTACTCAGACTTCATTTCGTACTCGGTTGTTTCAGTGCCATTACTTTGATAAAATTGATCTAAGAACACAAGTTTCGAAATTAAAGACATCTCTCTTATTTGAACAGACAGAATAGAAATAAACAAATGCCGGTCGCACTCAATGTGTCTTGTATTCCATAACGATGTATAAAGACAAAGCATGTTGTGGGTGTCTTATCTTCATTCGAATATTTTCTTTTATATGTCATTAACTGATGCTATTGCACGTTGATGTGTGTAACAACAACTTGGTTTTAAGTTTATAGTAGCTTTATTTGCTATATAAACAGCTTAGAAATAACCAAAGTAATTTTTTAAATAGATAACGACATGTAACAATTCACTTGGCAAGCGGATTTTCTAGCACAGCACCGGACACCTAGCACATTAAAAGTTGCTGCTCGTTATAAGTCTACCGCTCTCTCACGGGCTTTCCTTAGTGGCCTCATAAGAGGTAACGGGGATGGCATATTCCTACACCACAATAACACACTTAAGTTTTTAAACTGGACATTTTTGGAGTTTTCATGTATAAGGCCGGGGTTTGAAAAACCAGGGGTTTTATCAAAAAATTATGTCCGTTACGTTATGCGTTATGCGTGCGCAACTTTTAGCGCAGTCCGTAGCAGAGAGAATTCTCGGTTGCATAATAATACTTGTTAATATTTCCATAAGTATGTAATGGATTTTGATTATATAATCATAAATATTAGTTATATAATAATCTTCATGCTATTCCTTATACAGGGGTAGACAGAGGTATAGACAATTAAGTCCTCTGACCCACTTTTCACCGAAGAATTTATTTTAGGAAAACGTGACAGGTAAGCCTGTCGCTTGTTTTCAGTAATATAATAATTGCGTGAATTTACTTTCAACTACTAATGTTTCTATTTTCTGATCGTTACACTTTTTTAAAATTGATTTTTGGTATGAGCACTCGAATTTGTTCTCGAATTTTTTCTCTTGGGCTTCTGCCCAAGAAACTACTTTAAGCGAACATTTTTAAAACTGCTGTGACATGTAGAGGACTAAGTTCGCTTCCAGCAAATAACTTGCTCTATATATCGGTGGCAGAAATGGCTAAGGCATTCAGTTTTCGTGACATACTGAAACTAATGCTTTAATATAACGGCTGGTAACCAGCCAGTGCAGGACCTAGACCTCTCCCGCAAGGAAGATTTGTCAGTTTCTCCACGTTTGCCAGGTAGATCAGCAATTGCAGAACCAGATAATCTTCATTAGATACTGCTGTCTATCCCTAACCTGCTTAAAGTTTGGACTGATATTTTTAGAGATGATTACTTCGCCATCTGTCGGTAGCCTTTAGTACTTTCACGACCTTTTTATGACGTTTTCTAGGATATCAACGGCAGAAAAGGTGTGATATTCTTACATCGTAAACAAGAGCAACAATTGGTTTAGTTAATTACAAACATAAATAGTAGAACTAAAATAGTAGAAGTCACGATAGCCGAATGGTTGGGTGATCGGTATTCGAGTCAAGAGAACCGAGTTCGGTCCCCAACTTGTCTTGGACATAAAGACGGCGACGGGTTCACCGTCTGTCAAGTTGTTCCAAAAACTCCCCACGGTGGAAGTTGGGTCGAACTTAATTTTCTAGACTTTTGTCTACCCCTGTATTGATAATTTTGTGAAGATATTTTTTAGTAAACCGCTACTTATAGAGTCTGGGTTGAGATGGAAGAGATGAGATGAGATTTATATCTGTAGCTTATATCTGCGAGAGAGATAAAATAGTACTTGCTACTTTTTGCTTAAATCATTTTACTCGTACTCAGACTTCATTTCGTACTCGGTTGTTTCAGTGCCATTATTTTGATAAAATTGATCTAAGAACACAAGTTTCGAAATTAAAGACATCTCTCTTATTTGAACCGACAGAATAGAAATAATCAAATGCCGGTCGCACTCAATGTGTCTTGTATTCCATAACGATGTATAAAGACAAAGCATGTTGTGGGTGTCTTATCTTCATTCGAATATTTTCTTTTATATGTCATTAACTGATGCTATTGCACGTTGATGTGTGTAACAACAACTTGGTTTTAAGTTTATAGTAGCTTTATTTGCTATATAAACAGCTTAGAAATAACCAAAGTAATTTTTTAAATAGATAACGACATGTAACAATTCACTTGGCAAGCGGATTTTCTAGCACAGCACCGGACACCTAGCACATTAAAAGTTGCTGCTCGTTATAAGTCTACCGCTCTCTCACGGGCTTTCCTTAGTGGCCTCATAAGAGGTAACGGGGATGGCATATTCCTACACCACAATAACACACTTAAGTTTTTAAACTGGACATTTTTGGAGTTTTCATGTATAAGGCCGGGGATTGAAAAACCAGGGGTTTTATCAAAAAATTATGTCCGTTACGTTATGCGTTATGCGTGCGCAACTTTTAGCGCAGTCCGTAGCAGAGAGAATTCTCGGTTGCATAATAATACTTCTTAATATTTCCATAAGTATGTAATGGATTTTGATTATATAATCATAAATATTAGTTATATAATAATCTTCATGCTATTCCTTATACAGGGGTAGACAGAGGTATAGACAATTAAGTCCTCTGACCCACTTTTCACCGAAGAATTTATTTTAGGAAAACGTGACAGGTAAGCCTGTCGCTTGTTTTCAGTAATATAATAATTGCGTGAATTTACTTTCAACTACTAATGTTTCTATTTTCTGATCGTTACACTTTTTTAAAATTGATTTTTGGTAGGAGCACTCGAATTTGTTCTCGAATTTTTTCTCTTGGGCTTCTGCCCAAGAAACTACTTTAAGCGAACATTTTTAAAACTGCTGTGACATGTAGAGGACTAAGTTCGCTTCCAGCAAATAACTTGCTCTATATATCGGTGGCAGAAATGGCTAAGGCATTCAGTTTTCGTGACATACTGAAACTAATGCTTTAATATAACGGCTGGTAACCAGCCAGTGCAGGACCTAGACCTCTCCCGCAAGGAAGATTTGTCAGTTTCTCCACGTTTGCCAGATAGATCAGCAATTGCAGTACCAGATAATCTTCATTAGATACTGCTGTCCATCCCTAACCTGCTTAAAGTTTGGACTGATATTTTTAGAGATGATTACTTCGCCATCTGTCGGTAGCCTTTAGTACTTTCACGACCATTTTATGACGTTTTCTAGGATATCAACGGCAGAAAAAGGTGTGATACATTCTTACATCGTAATCAAGAGCAACAATTGGTTTAGTTAATTACAAACATAAATAGTAGAACTAAAACAGTAGAAGTCACGATAGCCGAATGGTTGGGTGATCGGTATTCGAGTCAAGAGAACCGAGTTCGGTCCCCAACTTGTCTTCGACATAAAGACGGCGACGGGTTCACCGTCTGTCAAGTTGTTCCAAAAACTCCCCACGGTGGAAGTTGGGTCGAAAGAACTTAATTTTCTAGACTTTTGTCTACCCCTGTATTTGCGTGAAGATCCTCTTTTTTTAGATAGTAGAAAGTAAGATAATAGAACGCATGATACATACACTTTTTAAATTTCGTTGGGGATTTTGATCTTGCCCACTTCTCTGTCGTGCACTTCCACATGTGATTCAATCGCCGTCGGCATATTCTCCCGACTAAGATGCGCTTAGTAAACGTGAAGAAAGGTCCTGGGGCTGTTAAAATAATAAAAAAAGCGTAATTTATTTACTTATTTATCTTCACGTACAGTTCCTGACGGGGTAGCCAAAGAGAACACATCACAAGAGGGTCACGATTCAAACATACCTCTTTCGCTTCCTTCAAAGTCATCATTATCTTCATAAATGCACGTCTCTTGACATCTCCCATCCCAGCTAAAAGCGCTCCCCAAGTACACAATTTCATTCACCTATTCTCGAAATTCCTGATTTACCCATAAAAATAAAAAAGCATAATCTGCAACTTTAAGGAATGGCATCTAAAATGTTTGATCATCGATCTTGTATTACTAATAAATAAAACTTTGTCAACCAACGTGAAAAAAGGAGGTTCTCCTTTCGGTTGTATTTATTTATTTATTTAATTTGCTTAATCTTCACGTTATTATCTATACTTGGGTACACAGAGGTCCACACACCTAAGTCTTTTCGATCCACCTTTCACCGAAGACCTTTTTTGAGACAACGTGACAGGTGTTGAGCCTGTCGCAATTTTTTCGTTTAAATCTACGATGTTGATCGTTCTTTGCTTTGGAAAAAATACATTCGGAATCGCACACGAGTCTCTTGACTCGAATTTCGATCAACCAACTAATGTAAATATAAATGCACCAAAAAGCTTTATTAAAGACACAATAAAAAAATAACTATTTTTAAAATACACACAATAATAATAATAATAAAATCTTTGTATAATACAATATAATTAAGCAACTGATAGCTTACCACGGTTCAAGTTATTCCGATTTTTCTGACATTTCTTGCATCGCCCTTTGCAGTCTCTGAGATCGCCGCCGTCATTCCGCTTTGTAACTTCTCGTCTCCAACAATAGTGGCGATGATAATCACGAGAGTCGGAGAAGCCTGAGAAGTAACCAGGTAATAAAACAAACATGCACATGTGTTATAAATAAAACAATAAATAAATAGCCGAATGTATAGCCGAATGGTTGGCTGGTCGGAATTTCGACTCAAGAGACCCGAGTTCGATCCTCAAGTGGCCGTACCAATGGGTTTTTCTAAAAACCTATGTACAAATTATATCGTTGGCTTGGACATAAAGACGGCGACAGGCTCACCACCTGTCACGTTGTTCCGAAAATATCTTCGGTTCCACCGAAGGTCGGTGGGTCGAAGGGACTTAAATGTCTAGAGTAGACCTCTGTCTACCCCTGTATTGGGAATTGCGTGAAGATATTTTCAATTTTTTTTATTTTCAATAAATAAATAAATACATATATAGATAGGGACAACGTCATATACATTGCTCCGATCCCAATGTAAGAATCAAAAGTACTTGAGTTATGGGAATTGGAAACAACGAAGGCACCACAAACACCCAGACCCGAGAAAATGTAGAAAAAGTGGTTTTTCTACATTGACCCCTCCAGGAATCGAACCCAAAACCACAAGATGACGACACCTTGAAAACCGTTGTTTACGCCACTCGTCCACGATGGACGTCAATGTGTAACGTATAATAATCATGTAACGTTATTATCAGTATGATTAGAGGTTAAGATTTCATCGCCTAGACCTCTGCCTAATCGTATATATACCGGGATGGGAAATTGCGAGTAAAAACATATAAAAAAGTCATGTACAGTTCATATTTGGGTACAATATCAAAGTCTTACTTATTTCCATTGCTAAGTAACAATTTAATCATCTAGTTAATATGTCTATAGATAATACATCGATTGTTGGATATAAAACTGGAGATCCGGTAAGAAGAGTAAAAATAGTCAGTGTAGACGCTCAGGCGAAGAACGCGTTCAGACGTTCCATCTTAGTGCAGTCTCTGCTAGATACTTCTCGTTTGGGATATTTATTGTGATTTATGAGCGCGTCTACGAATATATACGAACCAGATGTTCGTGGACTAAAGTAGTTAGAAGAAGTATATCCGTCTCTAATAGAAAAAAAGCGTACCTTTAATGCATTTACTGTTGTTAATTTCCGATGCACACATCTTCAGTGGATACTCGTCTACATATCCTTTCCTTTGGATGCCAGCTAAACTGTCCTTGTGGTTTTCAAGATGAATCCAATCGACACTGTGACCTTCTATCAGACTGAAATCATCCTGTTCTATAATATAATTGCTTGAAAAGTCTTCGCGGATTTCCATATCTGTTCCTGTTATGCTACTGATGGTATCATAGCCTAATAAGACAAAAACAATTCAATTGGTAAGCACTTCTCGTACACTAGACAAAGGGTTCATTTTTGAATAGGTATAGTCAGTCAGTCATTGAAGGAGGCGACCAATATCTAGTTAAATAAGTTATAGAGTTACTATTATTGGAATAAAATACCACATATTCTTTCTTTTTTACTTATCAATTAAATAAAAACCTTACTGAATTTAGGAGTCGAACCAATCACTTATTAACATACACAACTTTAATTATATTTTTTTATTTTAATAACACTTCTGTTGATTGACAAAAACGCTAAGGCGTATTTTTAGATTAACTCAAATAAGCTTTCAAATATTAAGTCACAATAAACGTGTAGTTGAGTGATCGGAATTCGAGTCAAGTGACAGGAGTTCGATTCCCAGATGGCAGGCTCGTTCCAATGTGTTTAAATAAAATTATTACAAATATATCAGAATTATATCACCTTCTGCTTCCAAGTTAGTCATTCTCTGGAGAATTTCAGAAGGGCATTCAACATATGATGGTGTAAGTATTTTGTTATTTTTTTCAAGTGAAAATTCGGTGATAGCATCCTTTTGTTTCATTCCTGTATGATAGTAAAGCGTTAATGTACATTTTAATGCTTTCTAAAGTTTTAAACCATGCTGGATTTTTTATTAAATCAATGAGAAGTATATATCGTTGGCTTGGATATAAAGATGGCGGCGGCTCACCACCTGTCAAGTTGTCCCAAAAATATCTTTGGTGGAAGCTGGGTCAAAATGACTTAATTGTCTAGACCTCTGTCTGACCCTGTATTAGAAATGGCGTGAAGATTTCTTGTTAATGAGAAATACAGCTACAGACACAGCATCTGTTAGGTTGTTCCATAAAATGCTCCAGAAAAATTTGGATCGCCTCAGAGATTAGATCGATTCAGAGGATTTCCGTCACGAAAGAGAAACATCAATTTACTCGTTTGAGGTTAAAACTTAGTAAGCAACCAGTGTTTTTAATATCATTAATCACTATGAAGACTTTTTAAAAATCGGTCTTCAATTCTTTAAATTTTTAAAATACAAACTTTACTGTACTGCTAAAATTTACCTGCTTTAGAAATTTGATTTGGTTTCATTTCTTTCTTCTCTTTGAAATTAGTAGTATAATTGGTGTTTTGTTTGGAATTGTTATTTTGTCTCTTATCTTTCAAAGTGTCTGTAGATAAAAAGGATTTATTATATGTAAAGAAACTGTATAAGAGAATAAATGTAATAAAAATAACGTTTTTCATACCGTTTTCAGCCTTTTTGGATAATTGCTTAGCTTTCATGTTTTCTTTATTTTTTAATTTTCGTTTTTCAAACATTTGGTTGATTGTAATAATATCGGGTGTTTTTGGTTTCATAATTTCATTGCAGCTCGATTCACTAACGTGACATCCTAAAAGAAATAAATTGTCCAGCGATCCTAATTTAAATAAAGGGAAGTTAGCAATGATAACAGAGTGGAGGAGGAGACCCGAATTCCAATTTCAACTCAATTCATATTCAAATTCAAATTCCAAGTAGAGAAGAAATCATACATTTTTATGAAAGCTTATGCACGAATTACCCGCGGACTACAGTATCGTTTACCGATAACAGGCTTACCACTAGTCGCGTCGGCCTAAAATAAGCTCCGGTGGTGGCTTGTTTAATTTTGCTTTATCAAAATAATTAAAGTTTACCTCCTGTTTTATCTCTTGTTGGAAGTTCTATCACAGGTCTTGATGATATAATTTTGCGTTTACCCAAGACATTATTAACTGGTATAGTTTTAATATCTTCAAAATTGGGAATCGAGTTTTTCATATCATTGTTACAACTTGCAGGTTTCATTTGGATTTCATCTAAGAAATTGCAAGCATTTTATCACAACATACCTTTACAAAAATATTTATAAATTTTAATAGTAAATAATCATCGATTACCTATAAAACTGTTTTTCACATGACACTGGCTCCGACTTATTTGAGGCACAATTGTACTGGGTATATGTGAATCTAAAGAGGTTTCAAGTGGTTTTAAATATTCTGTAACCGATTCCATAAGCCACTCTAAATATTGGAAATAATATTAATATACTATGTTCTGACACTACTATACACTTACACAACATTATACAGAAGCTTACCATTAAGTCGGTCACTACCAACGGTATTACATATATAAACTTGTTTCAAATTAGGATCATATTTTGTTTTATTCCTAGTAATATCACCTGGAATTTTTGGATATTATGAAATTATTTTTACTGACTTATTTTTGGAAAAATTTATATAACCTAAAAACAAAAACTAAATATGAAAATTCATACCGGGTTTTGTATCCAGAGTGAATTTTTCAATACATGGGTCTGTTACATGTTTGCTCAGATCCTTTTCGGGTTTAATAGATTTTACTATGGGTTCTCTATTTGATACTTCTTTTTGATTATATCTATATCGAGGTATTTGACTGGGTTTATTTTTTTCTTCGGTTCCTATAAAAAGGCGATGAATTTTAATCCTTTTATTTAAATGTAATGATTAATTATGAAGTAGTTTTATTTTCACCTAGATTATTTTTTAATTTAACTGTCGATTTGTTTATCGGTTTACTTGTTCCAGCTGTCTTATGGTCTTGAAACAAACGGATGTTCGATTATATTTATGTAATTAATATGAATAATTTCTTTATTTACGCTGTTAAGGAATTTAAACACGTTACCAGATTTTAATTTATTTGCCAAAATGTTGTTTCTATGTGGAAATTTTGTATTCGGCGACAATTCGTCTTGTTTTATTTGCTCTTCATGAAGTTCAAAAGCTGTTTCTAAATAGTATTGCTTATTATTTTTAATTCTTTGTTAATAAATTTTAATAGTTTTAATGTAATTCTTACCAGTACAACATTTATCTTTGTTTATTTTTAATTGCCCGTATCCAACAATATACTCTCTCGTGAGATCTAACAAATATGGTTTATTTATAACTGGATCAATATCATAAAAATGGTTAAAAGCTGGAAATATTACATTTTATCAAAGTGGGCTTTTAAAGGTATTTACAATAAAAAGAAAACGTTTCTATATTATGTAATAAAAAAGACTGTACGGCAAAAGGATATACCGATTTTATTAACCTTTTTTTTTTTAATAAATAATTGGCAGTATTATTAGACTGTAAAGATAGACAATTTCCTACACATTGAGTAGGTATAGGATATAACTCAGTGTAGTCTCAAATTACAAGTATCTATCTTTCACAGTTTTTGAGAAAAATCTAAAGTAAACATTCCTTCGTTTCTTCTCAAATTCACTAACAAACATTGTCTTCTGAAGGCCTCGTTTCACTTTCTGTTATGATATGAGCTACATCTACCACTCTGCATTTATTAAAGTTTGGTGAATTAATATCCCTATTTTAAATTCAAAATTGTATAATAGCAAATGAAAAAAATGGCCACGAAGCCGAAGAATTAAACCACGAAGTTACTATGTACGAAAAAATTAATTCACTTGTAATTGTGTAAAAAATATTCAAGCTATTCAAGAATAGGATCTAACGTAACGTTACATTCTAGTGCAGCTCAGATACGGGAGCTACTGACATCTTAACTATATTATTTTTTACGTAATAAACATAGTTAAGATAACTAAATACCTATTGAGAAACAACATTGTTACTTCCATTATATAGCAGTAAAAAACTAAATATAGTAGTAAGAAATTACTTACACATATTGAAAGATTATTGTTTTGTTATCTATCACTATTCACAACAGGCTTATCACGTTTCAGTATAAAGTAAAATTATTTAGTTTGTTTATTGCTTTAACATCTTATGAATTTTGGATAACAGTATCAAGATATAAGTACTTGTTTTGAACATCGGAGTAAAATAAATGGAAATTATAATATTATTTTTATTTAATCTTTTTACAAGAAATTTATAATGAATTGTTTTTACATTTTACTTTTGACATCGAATATGATTAAAATGGCATGTACTTGTCAACATTCAATTTCTTCTTGATTTTTTATGTGGCTATTGAAACTTCTTTTTCTGTTTCGCTTAAACCAATGGCACAACATTTAAGGAGGTTCGGTATTTTTAACATTACTCAATGCCTGCTCTGCCTGTATATCTTCTAGTTTCTTCATTAATTCTTCTTGCACACTGTCCACAATTTCTTTTAAATTTTTTGCTACAATAAGAAGGATTTTGAGAATATTAAAATATACTCATTATTGTAATTATTATATGATACTCATAATTTCCTTAGTAATAAATATTGAATGCTTTGTGATAACTTCGTAATAATCATTACACTTAACTACCGCTTATCTTCCCGTGGGTTTCGTAAGAGGGCGCTGAAGGAAAAACCTTGAAAATAAAAATGATCAATGAGAAATCAATTTTATAAATATATTAATCACAACATCACTTCGTAACACAACACGTCTTAGATTTCTGTTTGTCGGTAAACAATATGTCTTATATTGTTCCTATGGTTTTACTTTAATTTCATTAACATGTATTTTATTTATACAATTTTGACTCCAACGTAACAAATATATTATGTGAATTGAAAAGTAGAAAAAAAAAACATATGACTAAATCTTTACATTGTCATTGAGGAATATATTAAGATATACGATGATTTAAATATGATATTAATTTCAAATAATAACCTGTTTTCTTATTGAACTCCTCTGCGATTAACGATATTTTCTTTAAAGTGCCAACATGCTTTGCCAACTCTATTGCAAGATCATTAGTACCAACAGTATTAACAGCTACATTTTCTTTCACGGTCCTCTTACTTTTTTCTGCGGCAGTTTTAAGAATTTCGCTATTGACTACAGGCATTTTAGGAAATTTAAAAGATGCAATTTGCACATTCTCTTCTATATCCAGCTTTTTAATGTCGGCATCATTATCATTGACTCTTTTGATGTCTACTTTTGGAGCTTCAATTTTATCACTAGGAATGCGTTCTGGTTCATAATTTTGAAGTTCTTCTAATTTCACTGGCACTTCTTTTATTTCAGCACGTTTCTTGAAAAACTTAACTGGCAGAGCATTAGTGATGCTTTCAATTATGGTTTCTGAAAGTAAAAAGAAAAATAAACAGAATTTTTTTTGGAGAAAATCGAGACTATCCTACTGAACACAAATGTTAATTTTTCCTTGTAGATTTCAAAAATATACTGAAATTAATATTTAATTTATTAAACATAAAGTAGCTTTTAAAAATTAGTAATTAAATGTAAAATATATCGTGTCTTGGTCATCAGACCATATTCTGTTGCATTACTAAATTACATCTTAGAATTTAGTAATTAAAGATAATGGTACTGAACCGTATTATTCTAATTTGTTGAAAATACTTAAAATGAAACTGAATGAATTTTAACTTTACTTACGTACTATGTTTTTCGATGACTCCTCTTCGCGTCTCTTTTTAGACGCTAATTTTCTAGTGAGCTCAGCTAGAAACATTGAACACGTCGGTCCTGGGAAAAGAAAAAATTGTCTTTATTTTCTAATTTATTAAAGCTATCGATAAGAAATTAACATAATAGTAACCTTCACTTTTTCGCTTTTTTGGAGTTTTGGGTTTGCCTGCAGACTTTTTGTTTTTGCCTTTGTTACGTGTTGTTTTTTCCATTGCTGCAAAATAAAATAAAAGTTAGATGTTACTGGACGGGACTTCAGAGCAGGGAATTGTCCGACTCGATGGTCTTTTACAAATTCGCGGTTCTAAAATATCCTCGATGCAATATTTATCACTATTGCGCAAACATTTTCTATTGTATTTACTTGGCCAAGAATATTTGTGTGCTCAATCAAAACAAAGAACAAGGCTTATTTCATGGAATTGATTACGAACTAAAGTAATATTTTAAAATGTAGTCTTTGCAGACTATATAAACTACACAAATCAGTTTGAAATTACTTTCTTATTATATTGTTATAACATACATTTCAAAGGTACCTTTCAACAAATACCTTGTGTGACATGTAACTTCACTAAATGTCATATTCTAAAATCTAGGACACCGTGAAATTTTAAAGATATTAAAAATTGCTAATTTATTTACCCAACTATTACCTAGAAATTTGTTTCAGGAAATCCCGTATCGAACGGGATATTATTCAAAATTATCTTCATATGCAACACTTTGAATTTAGATAAATTTATATAGTTCATGACACTGTCACACTATTAAGACAAAGACAAAGATTATGTAATCACTACGACAAAGAGACCAAAACAGAGGATATAATAATACGTAACCACTACATTAATCTAAAGATTAAAAACGTAAAGAATGCAATTCAAATACTCTGTAGTACTTTATAACTTAATTAAAAAAAAAAAAAACCACATAAACATAATTAATAAAGTAACAAAAAGCAGTTTGAAGTTACCAGCATATTATCACGAACCTACAAACTATAATGGTTATTAATATAGTTAATTTAGTTAAGCACCAAGAATAATATTTTGCAAGAGTCCTTAAATGGACACTGGAAATAGATTAGTTTTCGTAAAAAATATTATTTACTCTCTCTATAATTAACTCCAAAAACCAACCGAAAATACCATAAAAACAATTTCGCGATCGTAGTCGGATAGTAGATTTTACTTAATTACTTTATGGTATATAGTATCTTGTTTTGTATTCCCCAAAATATCTTTGGTGGAAGGTGGGTTGAAATGACTCCATTTGTTTAGACCTCTGACTACACTTGTAATGGGAATGAAAATGGCGTGAAGATACTTTATGATATTTAGGCCTTACCCGAATGCGTGGATTGTGGCTAAGTGTAGGTTACGTTTAGCAACGGCAAGAAGATTGGCTATCGTAGGTGTAAGTTGGTAGCCATTGAGATTTTTACCCAAGTCGCTTCTTATGACACCTTTGGGGAAAATGAGAGTTGGTAAATTGTGAGGCCTGTATTAAATGGAAACATTATATTATAAAACATTTACACACTTAGATGGATAGGGACAATATCACATACATAGTTCCGATCCCAAAGCCCTACCACTTGCACTTGTGTTTTGTACATAGAATCGGCAACAACGAAGACACCACAAACGCCAAGACCCGAGAAATTGTAGTAAAAGTAATTTTTTTTCTACATCAACCCGTCCGGGAAACGAACCTCAGAGATAGCAAAACATTGAAAACTGGTGTTTACACCACTCGTCCACGGAGATTGTAAAATAAATAATAATGAGATAAAAAATAATAATGAGAGACAGAGTAGGCTAAGTCAAATTTCTGTAAGATGAAAACAGATTAACAAGGTTCTTTTTATTATATAGATTTGTAAATTTTTTCATGCGGAAACCAACGCCATGTTTATCCTCTTTGTTTTAAGTCGCCACCAGATGTGTAAGTATGATTGGCGGACTTAACCATTTAATTACGATTTCCCAGTCATACATTTCTTTAAGATATTTTCTTTCACGGCCGAACTAATTCAATGATTTTGTCTTTTAAAGTACCATTATGCTATATTATAAATATATAACTAGTCAACCATTGTAGACAAGGACAACATAACGTTTATATTGAAATACAAATTTATATAGCTTCAGATATTTATATTTTAAGATTTATTATAAGTTTAGTTTAGTAGTGTCGAGGTAGACCGAGACTAACTTTCGAAGACCATGTGAGCAAATTGCTCGAAGAGGGGAGGGTCAAGAGTACTCAGGACCTAGACATGCATGTATGAAGATGATGATGAATCTGAATCTGATCAAGAGACCCCGAGCTCGATCTCCAGGTAGCAGGCTTGTACCAATGGGTTTTTCAAAAACTATGTACGAATTATATCGTTGGCTTGGTCATAAAGACAGCGACGGGCTCACCTGTTATGTTGTGCCGAAAATATGTGGTAATAGGTGAAAGGTGGGTCAAAGGGACATAATAGTCTAGACTAGACCTTAGTCTACTCCTGTATTGGGCGTGAAGATATTTATGTATGTATTTATTTATTTTTTATTTATACAAAATTTAGTGACGAATCTCAACTTTCAATGAAATTACAATATTTCCACAGCTCATGGTAAAGTGAATAGATTTACTAATGTAGGAAAATATACTTTGATTAATAAAACAGTGATTTTCAATGTATATTTTATTGTTTTATATGAACATTTTTTAAAAGTGCATTATTTAACTTGCTGCTATTCCGAATGCCTGACTGGTTTCTGAAAAAAGAAGCAAAATTTGGACCAGCTGATAAAATTACGTAATAATCTATATATTTTTTTAATATTATCTATTTCAATAAACGACCAATAAGGAGTAAGCATATTTAGACGTTTATTTGGACTTAATCTAAAAGATTAACTGACACGGGCGGAATTCGAATCGCGTACCGTGACATCGCTCTTACTTCCGAGCCACCGTATCTATCCTACACGTATCAGCTGAAATCATACATCTTTCTCTTAACTTATGCCTTTTAGTTGGTGCCAACTGCCAGAAACTATTCTACAAACTTCTAATACAGTATTCAGTAATGAAGCTATGGAAGTCACGATAGCCGAGTGGTTTGGTGGTCGGAATTACGAGTCGAAAGACCCGACTTCGATCCCCAGGTGGCAGGCTCGTACCAATGGGTTTTATCGTTTATAATAATAATATAATATCTTCACGCAATTCCCAATACAGGGGTAGACAGAGGTCTAGTCTAGACAATTAAGCCCCTTCGACCCACCTTTCACCGAAGATATTTTCGGGACAACGTGACAGGTGTTGAGCCCGTCGCCGTCTTTATGTCCAAGCCAACGATATTCGTACATAAGTTTTTGAAAAACCCATTGGTACGAGCCTACCAACTGGGGATCGAACTCGGGTCTATTGACTCGAAATTCCGACCACAAAACCACTCGGCTATCGTGACTTTTTTTTTATCGTTTGCTTTGACATAAAGACGGCGACGGGCTCACCACCTGTCACGTTACCTCGAAAATATCTTCAGTGAAAGGTCAAAGGGATTTAATTGTCTAGACTAGACCTCCGTCAACCCCTGTATTGGGAATTGCGTGAAGAAATTTATTTACTTATTTTTATTTTTATTTTAAGCTATGGAACTTTAATACGATAATGCCATGTACACCTTTATTATGTTCTATAAACAGCAGTTCTTATTTAATTAAAAAAATGTACGTTCCATTCCAGCGCGTGGCAGTAAATTTTTTTTAAATTTTTCTTTAATATAATAATAAAAACTCGAGCAAGACTTGCATGCATTAAAGTTCAATAAAAATATATAATCTGTCACAATCTGACCTCTGGATATCGTAAGAGCCAACCACAAGAAGTCTTTTGTTGATGTGCGTCATGGGCCTCCTCTTCCATATAGTGTATTTACCACAATCGCCAAACCTATCCTATATAACCATAGATATCGAGCTCTCTGGAGTCTATCATTTTGTTATTATACTGATGAAATTTATGGTTAATACCACTTATATTTTTAATAATAATAATAATTCTTACGGTGATTGCAGTTGATGGTGGGCGACTGCGACGTTGTACCGGCGGCTCTATAACTTTTGGTTCTTGGAATTGTTCAGATTCAACTTGCGACGCCACTCTTTCAGCTGTTGCGCTCGGTATTTGGTTTGCTATTGCAAAAATAGTGCACTTAACAATACATTCATAACGGCCTGTAAAATTTATTATGCAGTATAGGTCAGGGAGGGTTTTCAAATAGTCGCCTTGTAAGACACCTATGGAAAGGAAGGAAAATCTCACAAATTATGACGTGGCCCCACATAACGGATTCAAATCTATCTGGTGACTGACGTAAAACCCTTAGTTTCGAATCATTTCCATCTATCAAGTCATCGGATCAGCAACTTAAGTTATTCGACTATGTTAATTATTCAACTACCCGACTGCCTAGTCCTTAGTGACCCTGCTTTAGAAAATAAACATTGCGGGTTCGTATCCACCTAGGGAAAAAAGAAGTATGATAAATGTAAATGTTCGCACTCGTGCTATGAGTCTTTCAATTTGTACATGAATATGTGAAAAATAAATATACCCGATAATCCGTCATAGCTTTCTCGCGCATCAAAGTACTCTTCGGTAGTTGGTTCGTCTATAAAAGACCGGGAAAAAGAACCATCCTCAGGCTCACTCGAGCTGCTACTGTCGTCTCTCTTGATAACAGCAGGCCCTTTCAGTTTCTTCTTAAGCTTCTTCACTTTTGCTTCGGCTTTCCTCTCAATAACTGGTTCGTCTTTTTGTAGGTCATGGAGCTCCAGAATGAGCGGATTTCTATCGAACATACTTGACGTGATACTGGAAGTTGTCGTTGTTGTTGTTGTGGTTGAAGTTGCTGTGTCAGTATCCGTGCCATCAATGATGTCATCTAATTCATCCCGTTCTGTAGAATTTGTTATTATTGTACTACAAGTAGCATAATATGTTGTTATATAGTTGAAATGTCGTAATCTCCAACAAATTAATGATTTAATATTAATTAAAAGTTTTAGACTGGCATAGGTTAGGAATTAAAATTCACTAACGCGAGCAGTTTTTTTTCTGTTATTCCTTCCTATAAAATAATCTTGTTTTAAGCCAACTCGTAATAAATCTTGTATGTACAGCTTTTGTAGGTGTAGTAATGATGCAAATATACGCTACATTGTGACCAGCTTTAGACCGTATGAGTTGTGAAATCGTAAATTTGATACTATGGTAATGCGAAAACAGTTCTACTGCTTTCTCGGTTGGCGGCAAGGTTACAAAATAGGTTAGGAAATTTATTAAAATATCACTAATCAAATATCAATTACTTCGATTTTTTTTACTAAAGTTATTGCTAAAAGACCTTCAACACTCCTGTCGTAGATTTGCTTACCGTAACCATCGCTATCATCCATCTTGAAACTGATTTATATTTAGCGATTAGAAGTGTTCCGTGAAGCTTAAAATTTTATTGATGGATTTTCGAATTTAATGTGCCCAGCCATTATTCAGAATAATTGATGAATGGTTTTCTGTTTATTTCTTTTGAAAATACATTTTATTGATTTTTTTTCATATTTTTTGATGTTTAGAAAACCATATGCCTGACTTTATAAGTTTGACGTAATACTTTGAGTTTCGAACAATGAAAATGTGCTTTAATCGAATAGGCGTTTATAATGAACCTTCATGAAAAGAAAACAAAACCGGTGTACATCGAAGTGTACGTGTTGGAAGTTCGCGGTTAAGGATTACCAGGACATTTATTTGTAATTTTGTAATAAATAATAATTTGTGTTAATATTATTGTAGTGACTATGTGTACAAATTCATTAAATAAATTTAATAAGTCATATACACATTCACTCTTTGACGCAAGTTTAGTCTTAGAAAATTGTTAGCATGTGTCGTATAGTATAACGGAAAACTGAAGTTCTATACGATTTGTGGATCATATTGTTTTCGCCCGACTGCGACACAAGAATGGTGATGTTTTTCGGGTATACATAAGCGTACTCATGGTAAAATTACTAAAATACTGAGTCACGCTTTCTCAACGGGTTGATGGATTACAACATAAGATATGGCATCGCTAGATTTATTTCCATCGCAGTACCGACATTAATACATTATTTAAATATGATGTCTGAATCAAAAAATAGGGGAGAAAAACCTCTTCAATATAGTCGTTTTATATTGAATTTTAATTGTATATTATGACCTTAAGGTGTCGTGCTATTTGCCTAAAAAAACATAGAACAAATGATAATTAGACCGATGAAAATGGTACTCGTTACTGTGTCTTTGTTTGCAAAAATGTCTCCCAGAGGAAAATCACGCTTTCTCAACGAGTTGATGGATTACAACATAAGATATGGCATCGCTAGATTTATTTCCATCGCAGTACCGACATTAATACATTATTTAAATATGATGTCTGAATCAAAAATAGGGGAGAAAAACCTCTTCAATATAGTCGTTTTATATTGAATTGTTACTTTGTATATTATGACCTTAAGGTGTCGTGCTATTTGCCTAAAAACATAGAACAAATGATAATTAGACCGATGAAAAGGGTACTCGTTACTGTGTCTTTGTTTGCAAAAATGTCTCCCACAGGAAAATCACGCTTTCTCAACGAGTTGATGGATTACAACATAAGATATGGCATCGCAAGATTTATTTCATCGCAGTACCGACATTAATACATTATTTAAATATGATGTCTGAATCAAAAAGAGGGGAGAAAAACCTCTTCAATATAGTCGTTTTATATTGAATTGTTACTTTGTATATTATGAATTTAAGGTGTCGTGGTATTTGCTTAAAAACATAGAACAAATGATAATTAGACTGATGAAAAGGGTACTCGTTACTGTGTCTTTGTTTGCAAAAATGTCTCCCAGAGGAAAAGTGGGTTTAACATGATAGCGAATAATCGCGCTATTAGTAGTTCGGGAGGTAATAAAGAATGATGTAATTTGTCTTCATTTGTTTTTATAGAATAAATTTTTATTCAATGAAACCTTCATGGACTCAATTGGTTCTTTAAGTCTAATTGAGTTGTTTGTTGAGTTGGATCAGGGTTTGAATACGTTACTAATCGTGATTACGTCGAAAGAATACTTCGTATCCCTTTTTAATCATATTGCGAGCATGGAGCAGTAAGTGATTTTGTACATTTAAAGGAGTGCAAACTTGAAATTACTGTGTTACAAAATTAAATAAACGTTAGGTGTTTACATTCATACTGACAATCTCAAAACGTAATAGTATGTTGTCAAAGAGTATATAAACACAATGTGTCTGTTGTCAAACAGTTATACAGAGTTTAGACTGCCGGTAAATAATTTTAAAATTTTGTCGCTTTTAACTAATTAAACCGAAGCTTTTGCCAACTTAAATTAGTAGAGTTGGAAGGAAACTAAGCGAGAACATTCAATCTTACCTTTAATGCTGCGGAGCAGCGCAGAAACTCTTGGCGGCAGGATCACCATCTGTCACATAGAGCCAAATAATCTTCGGTGAAATGTGAGTCGAAAGGCCTAAATTTTCTCAAGATCTCAGATACCCACAGAATTGGTGTAGATATAAAAATGAAATAAACGTAAAAGAATTCCAGCAGGATTAAAAATAGATTGATTGAATCAAAGACCCAGTTGAGTATCAAGCCCATAAAATAGTATATCCAAGTGAAGAAAGTTTATGTTATTTTCCATAATTTACGACAAGCTATGAAACGATAAATAAAACTTGTCAAGTCAAATATTGAGTTTACTGTATTTTTATTGTGAAAGTTGAACAATTGATACGTACAAATAAGTCAGCTACTGCTTTTCTGAATGATATTTTCATGTCGCTTACATGAAAATATAATTCAGAAAAGCAGTGGGAGACTTTAATAGAACAAATAAATTTATAGAAATGGCCTTCAGAGCTATAAAAATTTTGAATAAAGCCTATTGTTGGTGGCGATTGTTCACTAATTCCATTTTTTATATTTACCCATTTCCAATGTACCAGGTAATAAGGTATCCGGTACAGCTATCGCCAATCCGTTTGCCAATCATAGCTATTATTTTTTTTTATTTGATTATTATATAAATTAAAAAAAAATTAAAAAAATTATCCTATATTGCGTTCATTTTAATTTTATAAATACAGAAAATGTCATTCTTACGTTGTATTATGTATTGTCATTCTTGTAAACATTAATAGTCATTCTTAAGTTTCTTTTCCAAAACCTCGACGCCTAGAACAAGAGGCGTTCTGATTGCGAGTTATCGGCTTGTTTCTTAAGACTAATAAATAAAGAACGCAATTTGCCGCCATTTAGCTCAGCCGAAGCGATCATGATTTATTAAAGCCTATGTGGACAGACAATTCATTTAGTCGGTTTTTGTTTGGCTCACGCATTTAAGGTTAAAGGTCACGATAAAAATTTAGCTAAATCGCGGGAAACAAAATTTTATTTGATTTTTCTACGCTTAGTACTGGAATCCTTAGCTACTCTTTTACTGTTTAGTCCACGCTTCTCTGGAACGCACTTCTTCATGATGTCAAGAAAGATCCGAATAAACAATCTCTTTAAAAAACTATTTGAGTGCATATTTATGGAGACAATTCGATCTGACAATTTACAATTTTTATTATTATCTCCTCAACTTAATAAGTTAAAATAAAAAATTACAAATTTTAATATTATATAATATTTATTTTTAATTATTTAATACATAAATATATATCCAATACTGACGGGAAATATAGACCCGGAACCTTAGAGCTCTGCACATCGTGAAAGCCGGTGTTTATAACACTCGTCTACGAGGTTCACTAAATAACAAAGGAAGCTACTTACTATCTTCCACCAGGTCATATCATTACGAACAGGCGGCTTATCGTGGCGGCTTTAACTAAAATAAACCGGCACGTTGTGTGGATGGTCCTCAGTGGTAAACTAGACTAGAGTCTAGAGAGTGTTAGCGTCGCTACCATTACACGGTTCTCTGAACTGGAGAATTAGGGGGATAGGGGTATCAGTACTTCGATTCACCTTTCTCCTTCTCCTCTGCGGCTGAAATGTACTTGGTGGAGGAGCCAAAGTCCAGAGCCGCAGCCAGGCTTTGGTGCTCGTTTATGCAAGCACCTTCGTTAACCGGACTCGGGGAACCTAGTCTCTACGAGCAAAATGAGATACATGCGCCCTTATTCCGATGCGTCTCGCCAGGATTTCCATAAATATTCCGCGTCTACCGTCCTCTAAAATCATATACTATAAATTAGAATCGTTCAATATGCACAATTTTCCAGCATCTTCAACCAGGACATTATGTTATTTTTTGTAATAATTTTCTTGTATTTTTGTAATTATTCTCTTATCTACATTTAGCGATATTTTCTCAGACTTCAAAATGAAAATTCTTATTATTTCTTAAAAAATAAATAAATGTAAATATCTTCACGCAATTCCCAATACAGGGGTAGACAGAGGTCTAGTCTAGAAAATTAAGTCCTTCGACCCACCTTCCACCGAAGATATTTTTTCGTTAAATAGATTATTGTGTAGTTTATTATTTGTAACAAAAATAATTTTGAAGAAATTTCGGTAATTCCTCTTATTACTTAATAAAAAAGGTTATAGCGGACCTTGCTATTATTATTATGTTCTTCTTAATTAGCGACTTGAAACCAATACTTAGCGTCTTTCCTATCAGACACTGGTCAGAGAAAACGTAATTCGATACTGTCAGCAACAATCGAACCGCCTCCTGATTTATGACGTTATGGGCCCAACAAATTTGTTTTAAGTGGTTGATTATTATATACGATATACATAAACTAATGAAGTAACTGATCCTTTTATGCGTTTCGATTTGTTGAAGTGAAGTTATTTCTGTAAGAAGTACATATATAACAGGCTGGAAGTTTACAGCAAGACATAAGACCTTCCTGTCAGGAAGGTTTGTTTTAATCGCCAAGCTTAGCAAATAGATTGGTGATCGTAGTATCGAACTTTTGAACCTTAGTCGCTGCTCTCCATTACAAATGTGTTACCTGAAAAGGCCACTAAATTGTACGTAGCTTGCAAATTACTATTCAATACAACAAATACAAAATCTTGATTTTGTATTTGTTTTAAGTTATTTATTATACAGTCATAAAATTTTATTAATTCGTTGATTCATTCAAAGATCTGCATGTATTTAAGACTTTTCCCTTAGCCGCAAATGACACGACACCCATAGGAAAAAAGAGTAGGCATATTTTAAAACCGTAACCACCTACCTTCATTAATCTACTATAAATAAATAAATAAATATCTTCACGCAATTCCCAATACAGGGGTAAACAGAGGTCTAGTCTAGACAATTAAGTCCCTTCGACCCACCTTAGGAAGATATTTTCGGGACAACGTGACATCGCAGTACCGACATTAATACATTATTTAAATATGATGTCTGAATCAAAAAGAGGGGAGAAAAACCTCTTCAATATAGTCGTTTTATATTGAATTGTTACTTTGTATATTATGAATTTAAGGTGTCGTGCTATTTGCCTAAAAAAACATAGAACAAATGATAATTAGACCGATGAAAATGGTACTCGTTACTGTGTCTTTGTTTGCAAAAATGTCTCCCAGAGGAAAAGTGGGTTTAACATGATAGCGAATAATCGCGCTATTAGTAGTTCGGGAGGTAATAAAGAATGATGTAATTTGTCTTCATTTGTTTTTATAGAATAAATTTTTATTCAATGAAACCTTCATGGACTCAATTGGTTCTTTAAGTCTAATTGAGTTGTTTGTTGAGTTGGATCAGGGTTTGAATACGTTACTAATCGTGATTACGTCGAAAGAATACTTCGTATCCCTTTTTAATCATATTGCGAGCATGGAGCAGTAAGTGATTTTGTACATTTAAAGGAGTGCAAACTTGAAATTACTGTGTTACAAAATTAAATAAACGTTAGGTGTTTACATTCATACTGACAATCTCAAAAACGTAATAGTATGTTGTCAAAGAGTATATAAACACAATGTGTCTGTTGTCAAACAGTTATACAGAGTTTAGACTGCCGGTAAATAATTTTAAAATTTTGTCGCTTTTTAACTAATTAAACCGAAGCTTTTGCCAACTTAAATTAGTAGAGTTGGAAGGAAACTAAGCGAGAACATTCAATCTTACCTTTAATGCTGCGGAGCAGCGCAGAAACTCTTGGCGGCAGGATCACCATCTGTCACATAGAGCCAAATAATCTTCGGTGAAATGTGAGTCGAAAGGCCTAAATTTTCTCAAGATCTCAGATACCCACAGAATTGGTGTAGATATAAAAATGAAATAAACGTAAAAGAATTCCAGCAGGATTAAAAAACGATTGATTGAATCAAAGACCCAGTTGAGTATCAAGCCCATAAAATAGTATATCCAAGTGAAGAAAGTTTATGTTATTTTCCATAATTTACGACAAGCTATAAAACGATAAATAAAACTTGTCAAGTCAAATATTGAGTTTACTGTATTTTTATTGTGAAAGTTGAACAATTGATACGTACAAATAAGTCAGAAGTGACATGAAAATATCATTCAGAAAAGCAGTGGGAGACTTTAATAGAACAAATAAATTTATAGAAATGCCCTTCAGAGCTATAAAAATTTTGAATAAAGCCTATTGTTGGTGGCGATTGTTCACTAATTCCATTTTTTATATTTACCCATTTCCAATGTACCAGGGAATAAGGTATCCGGTACAGCTATCGCCAATCCGTTTGCCAATCATAGCTATTATTTTTTTTATTTGATTATTATATAAATTAAAAAAAATTTAAAAAAATTATCCTATATTGCGTTCATTTATTATCCTATATTGCGTTCATTTTAATTTTATAAATACAGAAAATGTCATTCTTACGTTGTATTATGTATTGTCATTCTTGTAAACATTAATAGTCATTCTTAAGTTTCTTTTCCAAAACCTCGACGCCTAGAACAAGAGGCGTTCTGATTGCGAGTTATCGGCTCGTTTCTTAAGACTAATAAATAAAGAACGCAATTTGCCGCCATTTAGCTCAGCCGAAGCGATCATGATTTATTAAAGCCTATGTGGACAGACAATTCATTTAGTCGGTTTTTGTTTGGCTCACGCATTTAAGGTTAAAGGTCACGATAAAATTTAGCTAAATCGCGGGAAACAAAATTTTATTTGAATTTTCTACGCTTAGTACTGGAATCCTTAGCTACTCTTTTACTGTTTAGTCCACGCTTCTCTGGAACGCAATTCTTCATGATGTCAAGAAAGATCCGAATAAACAATCTCTTTAAAAACTATTTGAGTGCATATTTATGGAGACAATTCGATCTGACAATTTACAATTTTATTATTATCTCCTCAACTTAATAAGTTAAAATAAAAATTACAAATTTTAATATTATATAATATTTATTTTTAATTATTTAATACATAAATATATATCCAATACTGACGGGAAATATAGACCCGGAACCTTAGAGCTCTGCACATCGTGAAAGCCGGTGTTTATAACACTCGTCTACGAGGTTCACTAAATAACAAAGGAAGCTACTTACTATCTTCCACCAGGTCATATCATTACGAACAGGCGGCTTATCGTGGCGGCTTTAACTAAAATAAACCGGCACATTGTGTGGATGGTCCTCAGTGGTAAACTAGACTAGAGTCTAGAGAGTGTTAGCGTCGCTACCATTACACGGTTCTCTGAACTGGAGAATTAGGGGGATAGGGGTATCAGTACTTCGATTCACCTTTCTCCTTCTCCTCTGCGGCTGAAATGTACTTGGTGGAGGAGCCAAAGTCCAGAGCCGCAGCCAGGCTTTGGTGCTCGTTTATGCAAGCACCTTCGTTAACCGGACTCGGGGAACCTAGTCTCTACGAGCAAAATGAGATACATGCGCCCTTATTCCGATGCGTCTCGCCAGGATTTCCATAAATATTCCGCGTCTACCGTCCTCTAAAATCATATACTATAAATTAGAATCGTTCAATATGCACAATTTTCCAGCATCTTCAACCAGGACATTATGTTATTTTTTGTAATAATTTTCTTGTATTTTTGTAATTATTCTCTTATCTACATTTAGCGATATTTTCTCAGACTTCAAAATGAAAATTCTTATTATTTCTTAAAAAATAAATAAATGTAAATATCTTCACGCAATTCCCAATACAGGGGTAGACAGAGGTCTAGTCTAGACAATTAAGTCCCTTCGACCCACCTTCCACCGAAGATATTTTTTTTCGTTAAATAGATTATTGTGTAGTTTATTATTTGTAACAAAAAATAATTTTGAAGAAATTTCGGTAATTCCTCTTATTACTTAATAAAAAAAGGTTATAGCGGACCTTGCTATTATTATTATGTTCTTCTTAATTAGCGACTTGAAACCAATACTTAGCGTCTTTCCTATCAGACACTGGTCAGAGAAAAACGTAATTCGATACTGTCAGCAACAATCGAACCGCCTCCTGATTTATGACGTTATGGGCCCAACAAATTTGTTTTAAGTGGTTGATTATTATATACGATATACATAAACTAATGAAGTAACTGATCCTTTTATGCGTTTCGATTTGTTGAAGTGAAGTTATTTCTGTAAGAAGTACATATATAACAGGCTGGAAGTTTACAGCAAGACATAAGACCTTCCTGTCAGGAAGGTTTGTTTTAATCGCCAAGCTTAGCAAATAGATTGGTGATCGTAGTATCAGACTTTTTGAACCTTAGTCGCTGCTCTCCATTACAAATGTGTTACCTGAAAAAGGCCACTAAATTGTACGTAGCTTGCAAATTGCTATTCAATACAACAAATACAAAATCTTGATTTTGTATTTGTTTAAGTTATTTATTATACAGTCATAAAATTTTATTAATTCGTTGATTCATTCAAAGATCTGCATGTATTTAAGACTTTTCCCTTAGCCGCAAATGACACGACACCCATAGGAAAAAGAGTAGGCATATTTTAAAACCGTAACCACCTACCTTCATTAATCTACTATAAATAAATAAATAAATATCTTCACGCAATTCCCAATACAGGGGTAAACAGAGGTCTAGTCTAGACAATTAAGTCCCTTCGACCCACCTTAGGAAGATATTTTCGGGACAACGTGACATGTGGTGAGCCCGTCGCCGTCTTTATGTCCAAGCCAACGATATTATTCGTACATAAGTTTTTGAAAGACCCATTGGTACGAGCCTGCCACCTGGGGATCGAACTCGGGTCTCTCGACTCGTAATTCCGACCACCCAACCACTCGGCTATCGTGACTTAAAATGTGATTATATTCAGCATCAAGTATCGAACAAAATATATTATATGTATTTTTATTTCTTTGTTTCCAGTATATGAATTGAGCAATAAATGTAACATATAATATTGAAATCCTTTGCAATTTTTTTATTGTTTTTTAAAGCGTATGAGTTATACTGAACTTTTTGTTATTAAATTAAAAAGAAAAAAATGTTTAAAATTTCTACTGACACGGTCGTGATCAGTGATTCAATGAATCCCATATTAAATAACGTGATAAATTTTGTAGAAGTGAAACCGTAAAATAATGTTTAAGAAAAATAAATATTTGTCCATTTTTAAATATAGTTTTTTTAACTGCTTCTTTCTTTAAAGTAATTTTAAATAATATTTATAACCACAGTTTACATATTTGTATTTTTTGTTTTTGTATAAGCTTTCCTCTTAAAGGCTAATATTCAATGAGTGATGCAAATTATGAGTGATTTACAGGGGAGTCACGTGGTTAAAATAAAGCTATTTCTTAGTTTTGCAAGCTTGCAATTATACTATTGTATTTGTAGTACAAAGTCTAGACGGTATAATATAAGCCATTCATCATTACAAAGTACATATATTATTGTTTATATCTGCAAATATGTGTTCATAAAAAATTATCATTCCCTGTATGCAAGTTATAGTTACATTTTAATTAAGACTAACTGGCCCCCGCCACTTTACTCGCAGTTTAACTCTTAATCTGAACTATAATTATTTTTTCTCAAATAAAAGTAGCCTAAGTTATTCCTTATATTCTGAATATTTATTTACATAAATATACATATTTTGGTTGGACATTAAAACAGTAATAGGCTCACTACCTGTCCCGTTGTCCCATAAATAAGCTTCCGTGGAAAGTGGGTCGAAGAAACGTCATGACCTCTGCATACCTCAGCATGGAAAAGTACGTGAAGATATAAAAAAAATCCACGCAATTCCCAATACGGGGGTAGACAGAGGTCTAGTCTAGACAGTTAAGTCCCTTCGACCCACCTTCCACCGAAGATATTTTCGGGACAACTTGACAGGTGGTGAGCCCGTCGCCGTCTTTATGTCCAAGCCAACGATACAATTCGTACAAAAGTTTTCGAAAAACTCACTGGTAAGAGCCTGCCACCTGGGGATCGAACTCGGGTCTCTTGACTCGAAATTCCGTCCACCCAACCACTGGGCTGTCGTGACTTAAAATGTGATTATATTCAGCATCAAGTATCGAACAAAATATATTATATGTATTTTTATTTCTTTGTTTATACAGTATATGAATTGAGCAATAAATGTAACATATAATATTGAAATCCTTTGCAATTTTTTTATTGTTTTTTAAAGCGTATGAGTTATACTGAACTTTTTGTTATTAAATTAAAAAGAAAAAAATGTTTAAAATTTCTACTGACACGGTCGTGATCAGTGATTCAATGAATCCCATATTAAATAACGTGATAAATTTTGTAGAAGTGAAACCGTAAAATAATGTTTAAGAAAAATAAATATTTGTCCATTTTTAAATATAGTTTTTAACTGCTTCTTTCTTTAAAGTAATTTTAAATAATATTTATAACCACAGTTTACATATTTGTATTTTTTGTTTTTGTATAAGCTTTCCTCTTAAAGGCTAATATTCAATGAGTGATGCAAATTATGAGTGATTTACAGGGGAGTCACGTGGTTAAAATAAAGCTATTTCTTAGTTTTGCAAGCTTGCAATTATACTATTGTATTTGTAGTACAAAGTCTAGACGGTATAATATAAGCCATTCATCATTACAAAGTACATATATTATTGTTTATATCTGCAAATATGTGTTCATAAAAATTATCATTCCTGTATGCAAGTTATAGTTACATTTTAATTAAGACTAACTGGCCCCCGCCACTTTACTCGCAGTTTAACTCTTAATCTGAACTATAATTATTTTTTCTCAAATAAAAGTAGCCTAAGTTATTCCTTATATTCTGAATATTTATTTACATAAATATACATATTTTGGTTGGACATTAAAACAGTAATAGGCTCACTACCTGTCCCGTTGTCCCATAAATAAGCTTCCGTGGAAAGTGGGTCGAAGAAACGTCATGACCTCTGCATACCTCAGCATGGAAAAGTACGTGAAGATATAAAAAAAATCCACGCAATTCCCAATACGGGGGTAGACAGAGGTCTAGTCTAGACAGTTAAGTCCCTTCGACCCACCTTCCACCGAAGATATTTTCGGGACAACGTGACCGTCGCCGTCTTCATGTCCAAGCCAACGATACAATTCGTACAAAAGTTTTCGAAAAACTCACTGGTACGAGCCTGCCACCTGGGGATCGAACTCGGGTCTCTTGACTCGAAATTCCGTCCACCCAACCACTGGGCTGTCGTGACTTTCGGCTAGAAAAGGGATGGTATTCTTCAGCCAACAAGACGGGCAACATCGACTAACGTTTGAGGAGTGTGGCAAGCCAAAGGACTTGTTATGCCTGTTGATGTTGGAAAATTCACTTTATGGGAACTGTCTATGTTCTACAACAGACTTTACCAGGCCGTTATGGTTTATATGCATGTATTTAGAGATAAATAAAAAAAATAATTAAATTGTGGAATAAGTTAAAGTTAATTTGAAATGGCATAACCATGAAGTTCCACCAAGAGACCTCCATCGTAAGTATTTATATATGGTAAATTTATCAATTAAAATTTAACAAATCACAAGAAATATTTTCTCCTTTAACAATGTAATATCGCAGCAAAATATAACGAAAACAATTTTCAGGTTTAGAATTCGTTCAGAATTTGTGAGCCATTAAGTCTCGAGCCGAGCTTAATATTCATTAATTTAAATTTCATTACACTCAATTCATCACAGAATCTTAAATTTTAATCGAAAATAACCTTCAAATTATAAACGTAGAAGTGTAAACAAGCGTTAATTAGGATTTCATATATGAGAAGTATACTCACAGAATAGATGATAGCGCTATATAGTATATTGCTGAAATTGTTAAAAGTACTTCATTATTATTGTTATATTTTTTGTTCACCTATCTAAATACCGGGATAGTTACAGGTCTATACAATGTTATCCATTCAGCCAACATTTCGTTGGAACTTCTTTGGTATAACGTGACAAGTTATGAGTATCCTACTAACAATAGTAAGTATAAGTATAGTAACATACAATTGGTATCTACCAAGATTTCATTAAAAATATAAATATAAATATAAATATCTTCACGCAATTCCCAATACAGGGGTAGACGGAGGTCTAGTCTGGACAATTAAGTCCCTTTAACCCACTTTCCACCGAAGATATTTACGGGACAACGTGACCGTCGCCGTCTTCATGTCCAAGCCAACGATACAATTCGTACAAAAGTTTTCGAAAAACTCACTGGTACGAGCCACCTGGGGATCGAACTCGGGTCTCTTGACACAAATTTCCGACCACCCAACCACTACCGGCTATCGTGATTTTTTCTCTTTAATTTAATAAAAAAAAGTCCTGCATAACTTATATGATTTAAAATCAATAAATAAATTGTATTATGATTTACTGTTACAACAACTAGATTTCTTTTGGTTCTCATTACATTGGTTATTATCATATTGACCTAAGGAGGGGTGCTGACTTGCGCTCAATGTGCTCGCACGTTCAGCGCAAACATCGGTTACATCAGTCACCAGCGGGCCCACGAACAACGCTCGCGATAGTCCAAGTTTCTGTGGCCGAAATCGGTCGGGATATTTACCTAATAGATAGCAATTTGGGATTATTAATAAAATTATCGCTTCTAGAATATACGTTTTTCCCTTTGATGTCGTAAGAGGGAAAAAACCTTCAAAACACCATAAGCTATCGATAAGTGGTGATATAACAATCTCGAAATGTACCAGACCACAATTTTGCAGCCCGGTGACAGGCAGCAGTCTCTATGTATATTTTATGCCATTGCTAAATCTATACTAAATCTCTACGATTTTTCACAAATAATGTGAATTATTTTAGAAATCATGTGATATAATCGACGAAATATGTGTAATTGAAATTAAAATGTTTTGGTTGTGAAATTGCTGTTCTTTCTATACTATTCCGTTATAATAAATATAATAAAAGTTTGTAAACAATATGCATTCAGTATATGATAGACACCAATAGAATATATGGAATTAAATCAATCGCATTTTCTCAAAATAAGTCTTCGGAGGAAGGTGGTTCGAAAGGACTTAATTGTCTAGACCTTCATCTACCCCTGTATTCGGAATGGCGTGAAGATATGTAATAAAAAGTATTAAGCAATCCATGAATTTTATAATATGTTTAGAAAAGTTCATAAGTCATGTTTTAAGCTTATAAAAATATGATTGATTTAAAGAGTACACAAGTTCCGGAAAAACTTTTTGTCACAACTCCGGAAATACTCCGTCCTCCTGGGGATCGAACTCGGGTCTCCTGATTATAACTACCAAACGTCCCATCGTGTGTTATTATAATTGATGATTTTTTATTTATATAAGGTAAATTTAGTTATAATTTGACGCAGGGAAAGTTTAGCGTTCAATCATTTTCAATGACAGAATGGATATTAGAAAAAGACCAAGCTAAGCTTTGTGAAAAAGATATGTAAAGATAAGCAAAAAACAATATCTAAATACAAAATGTTGTATGTTAATATCTAATTGTATTTATGTATTTATATACAATAAGATATTAACATACAACATTTTGTATTTAACAAACAACATTTTATTATTATTACTTCTAAAAACTTCGATTTTTATAAATCAAAGTTTTTAGAAGTAATAACATTATTCGAAAGTTTATTTTTCGAGTCGCTTTACAGTTCATGTCGTAGTTTAACAAGGGCTCATCCATGTGAGTGTAGTCGGGTCACGATTCGAATCGAAAATTTATGGTACTCATGTATAAGTTCGTTCTAAGCTGTAAAACTATCGACGCTGTCAGTATACAGATTTTAGTTCGTTAAAATGTTTGACAAAATATCAATCACCAGGCACCAAACTGAAACCTATCAATAAAAAATAAATAAATAAAAATAGTATTTCATTAATTTTAAAGGTATTAGGTTTACATAAGAGATGTTTTAAATTAAATATCTTTTAAGTTATTTTATTCTTATTAGTTTTTGAAGTCGGTTTATTTAAACTTTTATTTTTTTCTTTTTAGTGTATTTTATAGGTTGTTCTTTTGTATTTTACAATACAGCAAGATTTTTCTAAATTACATCAGCTAAATTATAACATTTCGTTGCTTTTTATTGTAATATATTGAAAAGTAATTTATTTAAGTAGCTATGGGTAGGCCCCATAGGCCTTCTCATAGCTACTACCTACCCTGCCCTAACAGAAACGGGAACGGAAAAAAGGAATCGACTCCCAAAAAATGCTGAAAAGAAGAGTTAACTCTTCTTTTCAGGTTCACGTTCTTATGAGTCAGTGAAAAATTATGATGAACGTTTGTCATTTATGAAAAGTTACATAAAATTAAGTTCACGCCAAGAGACCCTTGAACAGTATGAGTCTAGACTCTTCAAGATTCGAAAACCTTTTGTTAAAGGGAAGTCTAAACTTCATAGGCCTTGTTTATGATAATAATATATATATAAATAGATAGGGGCAACATCACATACATTGCTCCGATCCCAATGCTAAAGCACTTGTGGTATGGGAATCAGAAACAACGGAGGCACCACAAAAACCCAAACCCGAGAAAATGTAGTAAAGGTGGTTTTTCTACATTGACCCGACGGGAATCGAACCCGAGACCTTAAGACCTTGAAAGCCGGTGTTTACGCCACTCTTCCACGGAGTTCGTCAAAAATTATGACCATGTAGTTATCAAGTCTGCCGAGATGGCTCAAATCTTTGGGTTTATTTTATGTGATGTTGGTGCTTTTCATCACTTCAGATCAAGAAGCATATATCGTTTGTCAATTTTTTGCATGCAAAATACAAGCCAATATACAAGCTAATGTACAAGCTAATATTATTATAACATCTCTGAATTTTCGCAAAGCAACGCCTGTCTATTTCCGCCGAGTCTATTTACTATTTAGATTTAAATATTCCACACAAATCTGGATATAAATATTTTGTTGGAATTTCTTTTTATATAAAACTATAATAATATTCATACGTTTCAATCCATAAATTTTATCTCGCGTACTTTTTATTACGTTTCACTGCTACACCAACTGAAAACTGACTGGCATGTAATTTTTATACGTATGTGTAATTTTTCAAATTATATGTAGTATTAAAGAGACAAAGCCGAAACTGAATAAAGGACGGGTCGTATGTCTTTAGATTGTCGAAGTTGTTGTTGATTTGCGTTTGAACTACTTCCTTCATTGAAAACTAATCGGGCCTGAAGATTATATATATATATATATATATATATATATATATATATATATATATATATATATATATATATATATATATATATATATATATATTTCTCCATATTACTACATATAATTTGAAAAATTATTATTGAAATATATATTACATAATATAAATAGCATTCGCATGTATAAATTGTATATGATAACCTCTTCGAACAAAATCTCCACACTCATGTTGGGTAAAACAGTCAGTATTATAATAATCTTCAGGCCCGATTAGTTTTCAATGAAGGAAGTAGTTCAAACGCAAATGTCCGTAGAGAGGAAGAAAAAGATTTTTGAAGACAAGAAATTTTGGCGCGTAGGCAAAGGATGAGCAAAACCCCTGCACTGACAAAGACCCCACTTTAGTGACATGCTATTGCCTTGGCAGTCATGACAGTTTCGGCGAAAAGAGTTTCGGAAGCTGAAAATCTACAAGTAAAGAAACAATAAGACTGCTAACACTGCTGCAACATGCTTCTGTGTTATGCTTCAACCCTTGTTGACGAAATAAGACTTTCGACAAAGCCTTACTCGTCTTGGGTCATCGTTGGATAGAAAATTGAAATCATGAAAATGTTTGCAGTTTCCCAACTCTCTCGTTTCCAAATCTTAGTAATATTTATAAATTAGGGTGCGGATTGCGAAACAATGTCGCTGATTCGAGCTGTTTAACTATTGTTTTAAGCCACTCCTCAAGCATTTCTGCATAGTTGAAGTGGTTAACCGGAATACTAGTAAATTTATTCGGCGTTTAGTTAAATAAAACTAATGACGTAACACTGTGGACTCTACTACTAAGAAATGTTATAGCTTCGGTTTATGAACATTTAATTCTGTAATTAGTTATAGGTTTTGAATGCCGCTTCCATGAAAAGCTACTCGACTCGAAGCTAACCGAAGTCTGAATTTGAAGGCTATTAAAGAGACAAAGCCGAAACTGAATAAAGGACGGGTCGTATGTCTTTAGATTGTCGAAGTTGTTGTTGATTTGCGTTTGAACTACTTCCTTCATTGAAAACTAATCGGGCCTGAAGATTATTATAATACTGACTGTTTTACCCAACATGAGTGTGGAGATTTTGTTCGAAGAGGTTATATATATATATATATATATATATATATATATATATATATATATATATATATATATATATATATATATATATATATATATATATATATATATATATATATATATATATATATATATATATATATATATATATATATATATATATATATATTTATATATATATATACTACCATATTACCATATTACTACATATAATTTGAAAAATTATTATTGAAATATATATTACATAATATAAATAGCATTCGCATGTATAAATTGTATATGATAACCTCTTCGAACAAAATCTCCACACTCATGTTGGGTAAAACAGTCAGTATTATAATAATCTTCAGGCCCGATTAGTTTTCAATGAAGGAAGTAGTTCAAACGCAAATCAACAACAACTTCGACAATCTAAAGACATACGACCCGTCCTTTATTCAGTTTCGGCTTTGTCTCTTTAATAGCCTTCAAATTCAGACTTCGGTTAGCTTCGAGTCGAGTAGCTTTTCATGGAAGCGGCATTCAAAACCTATAACTAATTACAGAATTAAATGTTCATAAACCGAAGCTATAACATTTCTTAGTAGTAGAGTCCACAGTGTTACGTCATTAGTTTTATTTAACTAAACGCCGAATAAATTTACTAGTATTCCGGTTAACCACTTCAACTATGCAGAAATGCTTGAGGAGTGGCTTAAAACAATAGTTAAACAGCTCGAATCAGCGACATTGTTTCGCAATCCGCACCCTAATTTATAAATATTACTAAGATTTGGAAACGAGAGAGTTGGGAAACTGCAAACATTTTCATGATTTCAATTTTCTATCCAACGATGACCCAAGACGAGTAAGGCTTTGTCGAAAGTCTTATTTCGTCAACAAGGGTTGAAGCATAACACAGAAGCATGTTGCAGCAGTGTTAGCAGTCTTATTGTTTCTTTACTTGTAGATTTTCAGCTTCCGAAACTCTTTTCGCCGAAACTGTCATGACTGCCAAGCCAATAGCATGTCACTAAAGTGGGGTCTTTGTCAGTGCAGGGGTTTTGCTCATCCTTTGCCTACGCGCCAAAATTTCTTGTCTTCAAAAATCTTTTTCTTCCTCTCTACGGACCAGGTAACATATACCTTTTTATATTTGCATGCGGAGGGTTGCGAAGTAATTTTTTCAATAACAACTTTACAATGAATTTCCGCAGAGTAACGCCTGAGTCAACTATCTTAAACAGACTGTTAATTTTTGTTCAATCAGTTACGAACGTTAATATGTTTTATCGAGATATTTTTTAATTTGCGTAATTAGCTTATATTTTTTTTTATTGCGTCATTTAACTTTGAACACAAGTATATTTAATTTTTAAACACAAGTATAATATATATAATATTATAAGTATTTTTAGATATATGAATAAATACTTTTTTTCTTTCTTTCTTTATACATGTACTTGTGGTTTCAATGAATGTTCCAATGCCGAGTACGTTGGCATATCGCTCTGTCGTTAGAAATAATCATTAAAGATTTTCTTTTTTTCTCTTTCATTGAATGTATTTGCACTATTAACTTTTTAATAGTGTCTCGTAAGACGCAACTAAGGTGCTTAAAAATGAAAATGGCTACCGTCAAAAGTCGACAGACATCTTGGTAAATACCAGACCAAAATTAAGCGAACTTGTGAATCCCCGAAACGGTTGCTGATCGTGATGATTAAGGTCAATTCTTCTTACAGAAGAGGCCTATGTCTTGCATAGCAATTGCATTTTTAAGTAAGTAAACGGTAAAAAAACATGCTCCTTTCTTCCTTTTATTTCCTTCAGACGAAAATATTTTTTAATTATTAAATAAATGAGAGATTTAAAATAACTATAACCTCGCCTAGATTAATAGTCACTATAACCGAGAGATTGGGTGATCGGAATCAAGTGAACCAAATTCGTTCCCCAGGACTCAGGCTCGTACTAATGAGTTTTTTCAACTTCATTGCCGGGACCTTTATCCATCCCAATGTTGATAATAGCGTGAAGATAGATATGTTTTTAAATATCAACTGACATAGGCCAGTATTTGAAAAAAAAAAAAAACTCCATACTTTTTAGCTTTCTTCGCTTTAAGCTAGTTATGTACTAAATATATTTAATTACTTAATCACATTAAAAGTCACTTTTACTAATTCCACATATATTTATATTTGTATTTCTTTTGAGATCGAAAACTTATCTCCTATTTTTGACGCGGGATTGAGATTGAGTTTTCGATCTCAATAGATTATAACTGTAATAAAAACTTTTGATAATGCCATAAAGCAGAAACCGGTCAGGTATTTTAATATAAATATATGTGGAATTAGTAAAAGTGACTTTTAATGTGTTTAAAGATGAAGTTCCACCAATAGACATCAATCGTGAGTATTCAAAAATAATTACTTAATATTTTTCTTTAGAATATATTTTTTCAAAATTCCAAGCACATATTCGAATTTTCCGCGATCATTCTTCCATGTCACTCTGACACGTCTCCGTAAACAAATGTTACAAAGGTTTTACCTTACCGTGTACCCTTTTCATTTTGGAATGTGGGATTGATTTAAGCTGAAATTTCTGGTTGAATTTTCTCGCGTTGTACTGATTTCTTTTATCTTTTTAATGGATTATCTTAAATAATAAATTGATTGTATTATCTACATAATTGTATTAATTACTGTGTGGTTACGGCATAAGAATATTCACAAACATTGACATTGTTATGTTTCTGTCAAATCGATGAAAAGATGAGCCTACAACACCGCTCGTGTCTACAAGTTTTCTACATTGATTGTTGGTTAAATTCCTCTCAGCTAAGGAGACGCCTGGGTCATTATCACACTCTTACAAATTATGACATTAAAAAGCAGTGTAACAACTGGTTTGCTATGGTTTGAAGGTTATTAAAAACCCGTATACTCGTAATTACAGGCTATGAGATGCTATCAGATTACAGGCTGCGAGATGCTAAGAGATTACATGCTATATTAGATGTGTAATTACAGGCTGTGACGGCCTTCCTCAAACGCAATTGTTCCTTTGAGTTTTCCCTTATTTTACTTATCATAAACCACCTGATTATTGCGGCGAACAAAACAAGAAAAAGTACATTAAAATTAGTCGAGTCGTTTTCGAGTTTTTGCGAGGCTTATGTATGGTGAGTGATTTGCATTAATCCATTTACATGGGTATAAGATATATTTTTTCCATTTGAATATTACGTAACCTAGTGACTTTGTGTAAGATTAACTATAAAATATAATATAATATCTTAGTTTTTAATAGTCAGTTGCGTAGACAGAAGTTTGTGCAACTTAACTAACAGAAGTCCTTTCGAGTCACCTTCCACTGAAGATTTTTGGGATATTGACAGGTGGTGACCCTGTCGCCGTCTTTATATCCAAGCCAACCCATTGGCAAGAGCCTTGGGGATTGAACTCGGGTCTCTTGTCTCGAATTCTGATCACCCAACCACTCGGCTCTCACGATTACACAACTTTGTTATAGGTTACAATAAACTCGAAAAGCATTAGGAAGTATTTACGAAAAGTTATGTCCTCTTAATACATCCAAAAGTCGTCAACACGTCTACGTTACAAAGGAAAACTTTTAAAGCTCCTTCAAATGCCCTTCATGTCTGTTCCCGTGCGTTGCACTTATAGACCTTTCAGCAGTTAGTTTCACGTATCACGTATTGCAATGTCAAAATTGTTATGACCTAGATATAAAGATAGCAACTTTACTAAGTGCTTCCTCAAATTTGTGAAGCTTGTTTTTAAATGTATGACGTTAGATTCTATATTTTTATGTTATCAATTAGAATTATTAGACTTATGTTAACAACGTTAAATTTGAATTAATATCTACGTCACTTTTTCAACTAACATGTATAGTTTAAAAAATTTACATTATGTTGAGATGTCCATGTATAAATATGTCGGAGACATGAAGAAAAAGGAATGAAAAAAAAAAATGTTATATTTAATAACAATTTTAATAGGTACTTTGATAAGCATAGCATAGCTTCAGCTAAGACCAAAATTCAGCAGACTGTAGACGGGAAACAGCGTTAAAGGTTTGATAATGACACGAGGTGTCTGATACTGGAATCGTAAATCCGCTTGTCAAGCATGGCGATTTTGGCAAATCCTCGACGTAAGCAAACTCTACCTTTTGCAGTAACTTTTTACAGTAGTGGATTTTAGTAGACGGATTCTTCTGTTTTGTAAGCATATTATGTAAATTTTAAGACCACTTCCGTAAGATATCCGAAAAAATATGTTATAAAGTAGGAAGGATGTTTTTAAAGCAATTTTTCATGTAGTAATAATACTGCACTGGCACTATTATTGCCTTAAACACAATTTTAGAATAATTTAATGTCAAATTTCATATGATTTTCGAAGATATAACGCAAAACTTAAAGATCTTTGGGTGATGTCCAAAGTCTTTTTAAAGCATTTTCAACTATTTGAGTCTATTAAAGTGTTCCGCAAGTTAGAATGGAATATTAAAAATTCTTAGGCAAAACTCCAAATCTGTTATTGTAACAAATATATATCTTGGTGAATTCGTTGGATTATAGAATTCACACAACTCACCTCATATCCCTATAAATAGCACATTCAGTCTTTGTTTTATTATTTTATTTATATGTGTTCAATATTGCTGCCTTTAATCGTTTTTAAATAAATTAATGATTTCAAAAGTAATAAAGATTTAAAAGGAGTTGTTTTACTCGGTTATCTTTACTTCATTAGTCATTACATTTCATAATTTTTTTTAAGTTTAAATATCACTTATAATTAATAAGTTCACGCCATTCCCAATACAGGAGTAGACAGAGGTCTAGTCTAGACAATCAAGTCTCTTCGACCACTGAAGATATTTTTGGGACAACGTGACAGGTGGACAGTCACCGTCACCGTCTCTATTTCCAAGCCAACGATGTAATTCGTACTTTAGTTTTTATGAAAAAAAAAAACACATTGGTACGAGCCTACCATCGAACTCGGGTCTCTCGACTCGATATTCCGACCATCCAACCACTCGGCTATCGTGACGTTTTATAATATTTTATATATTAATTTTAATATAATATTTATTATTCATGATTATTTATTATGAATGATCTAATTTCTGCACTAAAGGAAGGAAACAGAACCTAGAGCTATGAAAAACACAATTTGGATCTATTGGCAGCTCGCGAAGATAATAAAATGATATATTGTAGTTATGTAATATGCAATTTCGCCGGCTTTTGTTTGGAAAATGAAATATGTGACTTGCATTATTAATTCTAACACAGGGAATATGAAACTTGTTCAAATGAGTATTGAGTAGAATTGTATAATTGCCGAATTTATTAAATACAACAAATACACAGAATCGAATTAATCTTTCTATAGGGTTTAAAAAAAGTAGATATTGCGGAAAAATTAAAGTAACTGTATTGCTTGGATTTGAAGGCCGTTCGTTCTCCTAATGACATTTTTTTTGGATTTTTTTGAAGTTTTATTTTACAGTCAAAAATTATATTCTATAGGGATTGGAAATGTTATTCGCATGCTCTTCCAGCTGCGTGAATGGACCAGCACCGACACGACCTCGAAAAACAAGCGTAAGTTATCCTTCAATCATATCTAGAATTCCTTTATGAAACGCTGTGATTGTAAATTGATGAAAATTTGTGTGTGTGGTTATACATAAAAACAAATGGTTGTAATAATTAAATATCAAATAATCTGATTGTTCGTATATCGCCCTTCCTGTCTCTGAAATAGTGATTGATTTATTCGGTATCGGATATAGGACAAAAGTCACTGGGCCACTATAACATTAAAGCCCATTTCACTAGGCTCTCGTGTACACAACTCTGAATATATATTTAATAAATCGGAATATTTACTTAACTTTCTTTCTTGTAGGCATAGACCTCTTCCGCAAGAAGATTTCGCTATAACCTTCACACTTCGCAAGCCGATTAACAAACTTAGTTACAGACACCTCATGCCACAAACGCTACAGTCACTGGTCCAGTCATTTTGATGTTGTTGTTATTTTCCAGATGGTCTCGCCATCCGTCGGGAACCTTTATGATTTTGAAGGTTCTCTTTGTCGGTTTTTAGAAATTCATTGGAAGAACGGAGTTGATTAGTAGGAAAAGTTGTAATAATAATAATTTTTATTGCTCGAATGAAAGAGATATTTAGCTTAGATCTTATTACGAGATAACGAAGTGCCCCTGTACATTCTGCATGAGTAAGTTTTTTTTCCTTTTTGTAAATAAAAAATATTTTCTAATATTTCGGTTGAAGCATACAGCCTGTACCCTGAACGATTAAGGTCAAGTCAGTATGTATAAAATCACATCTTCGGTTTCTGTAACTCGATCGGATATTATAAAAGCTACCCACAGACCTTTTGACGCTCCAATAAATTTGTATTAAATCAATTTATAAAATATTGTTCTTTAGATATAATATATTTGGTTCCCTTTGAACGCGAAGGAAAAAGTCTGTTTTAAATTATATTTCTTTAGGGTTTAGGTGGTTTGGGGATTAGCTACCTAATTACGGCTTAAATCCTGACTTGAAAATGTCGAGAATAATTTTTTTAATTAATTTAGATTAATATTATAAATAAGGATGTAATTTGCTTCGCTCGTTATGCTTTCATAGCTAAACCGTATAACAAGTTTTGACAAATAAATTTTTCTTTATAAAGGATATCACGAGAGCGAATTTTCGAACAAAAGATAGTTTATATAAAATATTAAATCTTTTGTGGGTTATATAGATATTTGATGGATAGCATTTTGCAAATAGCATTGCAAAAGTTGGTTTATTTCGGCTTGAATATTTAGAGGCCTATTGTAATTAAGGGCAAAAAGCATTTCATTTTAGTCCAGTCTAACAACATTTGAATCGTGTGTATCGTCTCTTTAAGTTTAATCTGTCTTTCTAAATAGTAATTTGGTCGTTTGAGCATGTTCTCCTTTAGTTGCCTGCTATTTAGTCGTTTTGTATTTTAGCCGCTCCAAGGAACACAGTGAAGACAGTGTTTGATTGATTCTTAAGCCTTGAGACGCCTTGTGGAGTAAACGCTATTGAATTCGGAAAAAGAACTACTTGTGCCTTACACAATATTGGACTAGTTGTGTCCATGGCTTTAACTTACCATCTGATATTTAATATGTAGGTTTATAATAGTACATAGATATATAGTCGAGTGGTTGGGCGACTGGAATTCGAGTCAAGAGACCCGAGTTCGATCCCCAGGTAGGCTCATACAAAAGGGGATTTTAAAAAACTTATGTACGATTTATATCGTTGGCTTCGACATAAAGACGGCTCTCTGCCAGTTATGTTGTCTTAAAAATATCTTCGATGAAAGGTGGGTCGAAATGGCTTAATTGTCTAGACCTCTAAACTAATACATGTTTAGTCTTTTTGACCCGCTTAGATGATAAATGTCCAAAAATCATTCTTTAGTAGACTTTTACACCATAAACGTAACAATATCCGTTTTCAGGTTGAGACTCTGCTGTGATTTATCAGTTACTCAGTTTGGATACTATATGGATATTTAAGAAAAATAATGTGAGGAATGTTCATAAATACTAAAGGTAAAACAACAATTTTAAGAACTTTTGTGTATCCTTAAAATATCACTCGCCCTCCCGGCACTCAGTGGCAAATCAGAACGTCCTTTGCACCATATTTGGGGCGCTAACCATATTTGAGACGGGGCATGAGCACGGCACATCGTTATACAGACATTGTTTTAATTCCGCGTGAAGTCGATTCAGGAGTACGGTCCCTCTGGAGCCGCGAAAGATAGTAATCATTGTAAAACTTAGTAAAAATGCGGCGCCAACGAAGTCCGAAATAGGCTGACCAACCTCCATTTTACTTTTTTATATAATTGGGAGGCAAACGAGCACGTGGCTCACGTGATGGTTAGTGATTACCGTCGCCCATGAACACACGCAATATCAGAGGCATAGCAGATGCGTTGCCGGCCTTAGAGTGAATTGGGGGAGGGAGGTGTGTGGGCCTCCGGTTACCTGCACTCACCAGACGAAACGCAGAAGTTTGTTAGACTTCTGCTTCACGCCGGTACTCTGTCAGGTTGTGGTACTTCCCCGGTCAAGCCTGCCCATTCATGCAACAACAAAAACTGATGCGTGGCTCAACCACTGTTAGTCACTTCAAGTGGTTACCGTCTCTAGCGCATCTCCGGAAAGTTAGGTCGGCCATTTGGGTTTGTTTCGGTTCACCGTGGATAGCCATGCACAACTATGCTTAAGAGATAGTATAATATTTTCCTCCGGTAAAAAGAGTTTTATCGCATCTTGCGCTTACCAAATAACCAAAGCAGACCGGCAACTGGCAAATGTTTAAGAAGCGGCGTTTCTTCGTTTAAAACTTCTGCGTTTCGTCTGGTGAGTGCAGGTAACCGGAGGCCCACACACCCCCCTCCCCAAATTGGGCGGGGGGGCACTCAAAGGCCGGCAACGCATCTGCTATGCCTCTGGTATTGCGGGTGTTCATGGGCGGCGGTAATCACTCACCAGCATGTGAGCTACCTGCTCGTTTGCCTCTATTTTCTTAAAAAAATAATATAAACTTTGTTTTTGGTTTACACTAATAGTGGTTGTATTTAGAATACCAAATAAGTTCAAAAGTAAAACAAAAGGCCACTATGGGATATGTGCCATAAAACATCGTACAGAACATGGCATAATTGTTTAATATATGTACTCAAAGGAATAGTTTGTCAAACCGCGTTTTCCTGGACTACGAAAATAGTTATTAACTTTCGATTAAAGGATGCATGAGGAATTCCTGAGGGTAAAGGCCTGTTATTAAATTATTTTTTGGTATCCAAAGTTATCGCTATAATAAATTAATATATATTAATATTACTCCTTATTTTATTTATTTATATTTTATTCTTTATTACACACCATAAGTAAGAAAACTTAAATAAAAACATAAACTATCAATAATACACAAATGTTATTGTAGTGAGCAATGGGCGGTTTCATAGCTGACAGCAATATCTTCCAGACAACCGATGGATGGACAGGAACGAAAGAAGAATGAAAGAAGTGAATGTGTCGGAGTAACGACGTAAAGACTGTAGAAGAATTAATGATAGAATAAGAAAACACGGAGAAAAAGAATTAAAAACTATATGTCCTTATTTTCAACGGCCACGGTAGCCGAGTGATAGAGTAACAGGAATTTGAATCAGGAGACTCGAGTTCTATTCCCAAGTGAGGGCTCGTAGCAATGAGAGTTTTCGATATTTATGTACGATTTGTGACGTTGGCTTGAAAACTTAGGCCGCGGTAGGCCCATGTGTTTTGAAAAAAAAATTATACAAAATGATTAATAAAAAAATTATATCATTTACTCCAGGTAGTTCCGTGAATATGTCCTCTCATGTCACTGCACTTCGATAAGCTTATACTCGATGATCAACGTCGAGTACCAGTTACATATACTCGTACATTTCCTGACAACTGCTTTGTCCACAGAATTTAATTTCTATTCATCTATAATATCAATACGGGTAATCAATTGTGCAGTGTAGCATTAATGTAAGAATGTGTGTCACCTTCTGTCTTCTCGTGGGTGTAATAAGAGACGACGGAGGAAGCAGCCTTCAATCCCGTATTAGCTACCGAGGAAGGATAGACCATCTCGAAAAGTAACAGACCAAAATCAAGCAGACCGATGACGGATTGCAGCATCTAGAGTGTGACCTGTCTGGAACTTCGATCGTAAATCCGCTTTCCACCCTACGAGAGAGGCCCAAATCATGTAGTGAACTTTTACAGAGCGTCATATGAATATATTTACAGACATACCATACAGCCTCTAAAAGTCCACGGCAGGATACGGGCCTCTTACATAAGGGAGGGCTTGCCAGAACCGCCACTCTTGGCAAACGATATGGCGTAATACCAGACCCCTCGCACCTTACACGCTGCTGCCTGTCTCCGGTCTTTTTCGAGAAAGTCATTGGTATCTAATCCACCGCCCTTCGCCGTTCAGATCATCACCTTTGTGTAGCCAATGGAAATTTATAAGGCTTTTTCCCTAGTCGCCTCTTACGACACCCACAGGAAGGGAGTAGTATATCCTAACGCTGTTAACATACGACACACTTAATTTACGCTTTAAACTGATTAATTAACTTAATTTGTAGAACTATTTTGTCAATATACTAGGAGCTAAGTTACTGTAATGGCATTTTCCGAAGTATTTGGAAACTCTGAATAATCTTTAGAACTAGAGTTAAGAAGTTTTAATTGTTCTTCCACGCTTAAAGAAAATAATTTAGGATGCTGTAATCTCATAAGTTTAGTTTCAATGTTAACGAAAAAGTCACATTTGATATTACTTTTTCATTAATTGTTTAACCAGTGATAGTCCTGATGGTAATTCGCATTTGCAGAGGCATCCATGGGTATAATAATGTCAACAACTTCACCCTATTAGATGTGTGGCGGGTAAAATAGATTAGTGTGAGTTCAATATCTCCTAGAGAAGGAATGAATAATCCTATAAATAACAAATAATTTCATTAGGTTATGAACTTTAGTTTAAACATGCGATTGTGGTCTTGTCAAACAAAATTGGGTAGATTCGAGTACAAGTTAAGATTTAAACTTTTACATATGTATTCTTCTGTATTTAATTACCTGGAGATTCCGTTCCAAAACCGCTAAAAATAAATAAAGAATAATAAAATCTAATAAGTACAAATGTGCAACATTGAGTGTGAACGTGGTTTATTTTAAAATTAATTATATATTTTTGTGAAATAATTAATGCTAAATAAGCACGCAATTCATGCGGAGCTTTGTTATTAAAGAAGAGAGAAATTTAAAATGTGAACTGACTGGGTCGAGAATCGAACCCGCGACGACCACCATACCATGCCAATACTTCATTATATAGTAAAAGACGTTATACTATATTATATTATACCACTATACTACAATGCTATACTACTATATAATACACTAGATCATGCAGTGAAGCAATATATTAAGGCTAAGGTATCGTCCGGAATATGTTTAATATAATTTATCCGGGCGTCCAAAGGTTAGTGGGTTAGGATCATGTATATCCGGTCTCGCCGCAAAACCCTAAACCTTAATACGGTACATATATGTGTCCGTGGGAAATCATCTTGGTCGATTTAAAATGTTTTCATTAAATGTTACTTACGGTCAAAATTATTCCACTGTGTAATAAAGCGGAAATTGAAATATGAACATTAAATATCTACACGCCATTCCCAATACTGAGGTAGACTGAGGTCTAGAACTACCATCGAACATCATCGAATGGCCACCATCTTGAGGCATATCGATTTTCACAATAAGATGTATTTTAGTTAACATGTTATAGAATCTAAGAATGTTCTCGTATTATTGGAATTTATGTGAAAATATTTACTGATGTGTAAGCGTGAGGCACAGTGCTCAATAATATTCGTTTTCTCCCCGTATTATTTGAATGTAAAAAAAATAAAAACGATTCTTGACAATTTCCCACGTCCTACATTTATAAGAAGCACACAAATACTTCAACCAAAAGTATCGAAGTGAAAAGTTTCGCTTCCGCTATCGATCAGGACAATTTTAATATAAAAGAATAAATTAATAATTTCTTAACGGCCAGTTCACTGCATGTCATCTGTCCCGTAAAGAGGATTTACTATATCCACTAAGTTCGGAAAGTAGATTCGAGATTGATAAACCCTTTTAGTGCAAACCATTTTAGTGGTTTGCTTAATTTTAATCTGGTGTTTTTCAGATAGTTATACCGCCATTTTTTGAAAGGAATTGATACTAATTCGAAGCCTTTTCCTTTATCGTTTAAAACAAAATTCTCAAAAGTAGGGTATGTGATATTCGCTTACTTCTATAGCGAGCTATTATTAATTTCGCTCCAACAATTATTTAATGTGTTTGATTTAAGATGGTTCTTAAACATTAAAAATATTGTGTTTATTTATTATTTATAAATAAAAATTTTAATCTATAGAAAAAATATATCTTCACTCCATTCCCAATACAGGGGTAGACCGAAGTCTACAAAATTAAGTCCTTTCGAGCCGCCACTGAAGACATTTTTGCGACAAAGTGACAGGTGGTGAGCCCGTCACCGTCTTTATGCTTTAAGCCAACGATGTAATTCGTATATAAGTTTTTGATAAAACCCATTAGTACCAGCCTTGAGGTTCGAACTCGATTCTCTTGACTCGAAGTCCGATCTCCCAACCACTCAGCTACCGTGACGAAAATAATCACACTAGTCACTAAAATAATCACTATTATTATATCTTCACACAGAATCTCTGTTGGGGTAGCTAGAAAAGAGCAATTTTTAATGCGTTACACATGAAAAATACCTTGAAAAATAGTGAAGGGCACGTTGCCCTTCACTATTTTTCAAGGTCATATTGAAATAAAAATAACCACAAATTATATTCGTTAAATATAAACAAATCATGATTAGGACATTAACAAAGGATACGGATTGAAGTTTAATCAACCTTACTCAATCAAAGTCGTTTGCAGTAAGCCCTTGTCATTTTAGGTAATCACTTAAAGCTATTTAGGCGAAATAAAGGCAATTATTATACACTGGCCTGTGTTATGAGTATAACATATGAGAAAAAGTGTGTTAATCATAACGTATCAGTCTATTTTGATAATACAGATGTTATATTAATTTGCTTATTGGTCTATAAGACGTAGACATCTTATCGCCGTTGACAAGCTAATATTTTATTGCAGTACTAGTCAGATACCGCTTAGAACCTCTGGTTCTTTAGAACGCTTTCGTCACGGGTTTGCTTCGTTCTGGTCCAACTATTTTTCGAGATGTGTCTCTACCCTACTTTCAGCAATATCTTCACGCTATTCCCAATAAAGGGGTAGGCAGAGGTATAGACAATTATGTCGTTTCGACCCAACCTTCCACCGAAGATATTTTCGGCACAACATGACAGGTGGTGAGCTCGTCGACATCTTTATGTCCAGCCAACGATATAATTCGTACATAAGTTTTTGAAAAATCCATTGGTACGAGCCTGCCACCTAGGGATCGAACTCGGGTCTCTTGACACGAAATTCCAACTACCCAACCACTCAGCTATCGTGATACTTATATTTATTGTATTTGTTGTGTCTCGGCTAAATTATTTAATCGAGGAAAAACTTGATTCTTAGGTACTGTGTGTTACAGTTATGGACATAGTGATACATTTTACTGCAAGGCACATATCTTTTTCATGTAAAATATATAACTGGTAGAAAATACGATAGGATTTAAATTTTTTGGAGGAGCCTACTTTTGGAGAACTACTTCAATTTTGGGAAAATGCATGAAGCATAAAAATTTCGACGATTGAAGTCGCGGGTACCGGCTTGTTACTTATAGCTTAATGTGATTGTGCCCCATTTAAATAAATGAATTAAACTGTACTACAAAATAACAGTAATTAAATTTCTACTTTACAGAATGTTAATGTTACTTACTAAGCTTAACAATGAAGAATTGCGTAAATAATTAAAACCGACTTTTAAATTAATTTCCCGTGCTACGTGTGTTTTTAACTTATTTTTTAATTGCGAAAAGTAATTAGGAATGTATGAACATTGAAGAAGAATTGATAGAAATTAAAACCTCTTAATGACTGTGAAAGTTTGCTATTACAGCGAGTGATGAGATGAGTATGATATCATCTTAACGCCATCACGCCATTCCCAAGGCAGAAGTTGACAGAGGTCTAGACAATTAGGTCCTTCGACTCACCTTCCACCGATGACATTTTTTTGATACAAAGAGACAGGTTGTGAGCTCGTTGCCGTCTTTATGTCTTAGCCAACAATATAATTTGTACATGAGTGTTTGTATAAAAACCCATTGGTACGAGCCTTGGGGATCGAACTTGGGTCTCTTGACTCGAATTCCGACCACTCAGCCACTCGACTAAAAAAAAAATATAAAAAATAAAAAATATCTTCACGCAATTCCCAATACAGGGGTAGACAGAGGTCAAGTCTAGACAATCAAGTCTCTTTGACCCACCTTCCACCTAAGAAATTTTTGGGGACAACGTGACAGGTGGTGAGCCCATCGCCGCCTTTATGTCCAAGCCAACGATGAAATTCGTACATAAGTTTTTGAAAAACTCATTGGTACTGCCACCTGGGGATCGAACTCGGGTCTCTCGACTCGAAATTCCGACCACCCAACAACTCGACTATCGTGACAAAAAATGGCTGTCTTAAAAATAGCCCATATATATTAGCTGTATATTATCATTGTTAGAATTTGCCACCTACTTTCTTTCCGTGCGTGTCGTAAGAGGTGACGAAGAAAATTGCAACAGTTATAGACCAGTATCGGAAAGCAGCTCCACCTGCCACATGTCCCGAAAGTGGGCTTCGGTGAGATGTAGCTCGATGGGACAAAATTATCTAGACCTCGAACAATACCTGTATTGGGAAATGCATGAAGGTACATTATGATTCATATAAAGATTATAGATAAGTCACGATAGTAGAGTGGTTAGGTGAATTGTCAAGAAATCCGAGTTCAGCTGGTAAGCTCGAACCTATGTACGATTTACTCGTATATCGTTGGGTTAGACATAAAGACGAGAACTGATTTACTAACTGGAACATTTTCCCAAAAAATCTCTTCGATGAAAGGCGGCGAAAGTGTTTAATTGTCTTGATCTGTGTCTACCCCAGTATTGGGAACAGCATGAGGACATTTTATTATAAAGCTTCATTTATATGTAGTTAATTCCATTAATAAATAATCTCGACATGACGCTTAAGAAAAATACTACAAATGTACTTTTGAAAGTTCTAGAACTGATAATACGAAGATAATGGATTAATAATGGCTGAAATATTACACTGAGCTTTTCAAAGCAGCGTTAGTAAAGAGGAGCAATAAAGTGAAAAGCAATTCAGTGCCATCGAAGTGCTCATACTTTATTTTAATGCCCAATTCGATCTACGTTATGTTGTACAGCTATCAAAGCAATGGCACTTTGCAAATTCACGGCTAAAGTTCTTACAATATTTCAATTTCACATTTGATCTATTTACGAGATAAAGATTTTATGTTGTCGAGAGGTAGAAAAAGTAAGTGATTTATACTTGTAGCTCCAATTTTGACTAGTGAATAATGTTGATAGTAGATGCATGATAATAAAATCTTTAGTTTAGTTTATTTAGATGTGGAACCTTCGGTTATTTTATGTGTAAATTCAGCAATTTTTTTTTAATTATACATCTCTTCTTTTGCGGTGTTTAATGCTCACGTGGAATTGGCTTAAAAACAGTTCTAAGTTTCTTACATCTGCTCACAAACAAAAGTTGTATTTTGTTCAAGATTATACCATTCACTTTTATTATACGAGGCTACAATTTTTTTCTTAATTTTTAAACATTATAAAGAGTAACATAACTGAGAGACAATTATGTTCATTCTAACCCAGTACTTATAAGAAGTAATAGGTTAATGTTATTAAGATATAACATCGTAGGAAATTCTTTTGGAATATTATATTCTATTAATATATGTTCTTTATAAATGTTTTCGGTATAAATTGGACCTCTGTCAATACATTAGCCGTGTGGGAATGGTGTAAGAATATTGCCACTCCATTTCTTCCCGTGGATGTTGTAAGAGGCGACTAAAGGAGACAGCCTTAAATAGATGGCGGCATAGCCATCTCTAAAAATATCAGACTAAAATAATCAGAGCGCAGAATTGCAGATGCGTCTGGGGTGCGAGTAGTCTGTTACTGCGATCGCCAATCCGCTTGCCAAGAGTGGGGATTATGGCAAATCCTCTCTATGGGAGAGGCCTGTGATCTGCAGTGGACTTTAATTGGCCGTTATGTATGTATGTGTATGTAATAATGGAAATACGATCAGTAAAATTTTTCACTTGTTTTTTTTTTACCTTTAGAAGTCTACGTTCTGGTTAGTTTTATTTGATAGTTTAAATAACGTAGTTGGATGACCAAACTTTGCTTGGCGTCCATAATCGAGCTTAATTTTTCATATATAAATTAATTTATTTCATATATAAATTAATTAATTTTATTTTCATAATAATTTTTTCATATATACTGATTAAAGGTATGAATATAAATGGTATATGTGAAGTTTTAAATAATTTAGTCATGCTGAGCTTAACGTTGTTAAATAAATCAGAGAAAAAAAAGCTTTTATGGTAACATTACAATTTAAAAGCGTTCAGGTATAACATAAAAATTTTATTGAAAATAGTAAATTGTTTAAAGTTTAATCAACCTTTATCCATCAGTGTCAAGTGCAATAATAACTCGACGCGTACTGTGTAAAATTTAATAAATATTTGCAACAAGTTTAATTATTTACAGACTCTACGATTAATACAACTTTCTGCATATATGTGTTCTTTTTTGTATTGTAATTTGTGTTGTAAAATACATTTGTTCTTTTTCTCATAAATAAATAAATATCTTCACGCAATTCACAATACAGGGGTAGACAGAGGTCTAGTCTAGACAATTAAGTACCTTTGACTCACCTTCCACCGAAGATATTTTCGGGACAACGTGACAGGTGGTGAGCCTGTCGCCGTCTATATGAATCGTACATAGGTTTTGAAAAAAAACATTGGTACGAGCCTGCCACTTTGGGACCGAACTCGGGTCTCTCGACTCGAAATTCCGACCACCCATCCACTCGGCTATCGTGATCATTAATGTTATCATTAATGTATTCCGTAGTCATGGAAATATTTAATTTTGTTTGTGGTACCTTCGTTGCTTTAGATTCCATGAAACAAGTGCGTTAACTACTTACTTTGGGATTGGAGCAATGTATGTGATGTTGTCCCTATCTACTTACCTTTTCTCAATGCTATATAAAGTAAGCTTAAAATGTAAAATAGCTGCCGGTAAACTCACATATATATAGCCAACAACCTTTTCACAAATATTATTTAAATGAAATTAGACTAGGAGAAATTCCGCGAGCTTGCTCCGGTGCGTGTTGTGCGGATTTCACAGATTCTTGAATTAATGTTTTTTATTTTTATTTCTAACATTAAAATTAACATTTTATTTCTAACATTCGGGTCTTCTCATGGTATTATCTTTCACCGCCGTTACTATTAAAGTTTTTAGTGGTGCAGGTCCGGGGATAAAACTTGGGTTACTAATCCTAAGCAGGCATCGTTATCACCAGACTTTCACGGCTCTCAATATTTATTTAATTCTCCTATTCAATAATTACACGTATGCCACTTAAGATATTTTTAAATAAAGTTACATGTGCGAGATTGAACCCTCATCATCTGCCCTACCATGGTCGCTCAACATTCGAGCCACCGCCACCGCCACCAAATATAGCCAAAGAAGAAGCTAAAATAGTATTTCTAAATTCGAAATATTTTTATTTTTAATAATCTGCTAATATTAGTTACAGTTCGAAGAAATCTCATTTCGCTACACAGATTTTCTTGATTCAATAAATACGAAGTATCAAGTGATTGTACTTGAACGGTATTCAATAGACGTCTAAATTATTCCAATTCATGAGTAATACACAATTTTATAAATAGAATAGGATTAAAATTATTTACATATACTCAATTAAGGCGCTCGACAATCTAGTTGGTAATGGCCAGCTTTCGAAACTGACGGCTTCGGGTTCTAATCCGAACGGGGCTAGCATTTTATTTGATGAATACGAGTATTTGTACTTGAGTCGTGTATATGTATTTACACACGGACTGCCCGGTAACCAAGATGTTAAGCATTTCAGCAGTGGGACAGGATGTGGTGTAAAAATTTACGAAAACGATTTTAATTTTAAGAAAAGGACAAGTGATATTTGAAATAGTGTCAATATTTTCACCAAAAACTTTATCTTAATATTACATATTCTTCAGCAACAAATTTGTCCTAATCGTTTTGGTTGGCATGTAGGTTGGTGAACGCAGTATCAGACGCCTCGCTCCTTAGATGTAGCTCTCATCAATAAATCGATCAAAGGAACTAATAATCCACCTTATGGTAAGTAATCCCTGTTGCCGGTGGATACCTTTGAGGAAACAGCTAATTAAACCTTTTTTATCCTCACACAATTTCTAAGCAGAAGTCGAGACAATGAAGTCCATTCAACCCACTTTTCACCAAAGAAGTGAATCTTAAATAAATATCTGAACAGCTTGTTTACTACGCTACATTTATTTAATGTTAGCCGTTGCCAGTAGGTTAGTTCTCGTATGGACCTTAAAAATATTGCTATAGTCATCCCTGGCGTTTGAGCTTCAATCAAGCACAATTTTTAAGAAATTTAGTAACGTAACTACTAAATTTCATCAAAATCAGTTTCACATTTAATGAAGGCGTATTATCGATATTATCGATTTATAATATTCGTCGTATTGTATAGAATGTAACAGAAAAAATATACCGTTTTGAAAATAGAACACACTGAGTCAGTCAAACTAATGGTCTTCAAAACTAACGTCTTCATAAAACTTGTCAGACTCACTGTATTCAGTATCCTTTAACCTACATGACAGAAATAATAGTATAGAAAGAAGTACTCATTTTTAAAATATGAATTCCTCGTAGCATTCAAGTCACGAGTGAAATAAGGATTTATGAAAAAGATTGTAATAAGGGAAACTTTGAAAACATGTGGTTATATGTATCAAGGCTGTGCTAACACATTTGACAATCTACTCATATTATACACTAGCAACGCGCCCCGTGTTCGTATGTGTAGAAGGGTATACACCTTTTCATTTATCTTCGGTATTATATTCGTTTCAACTTGTATCTATACATCAAAATGAGAAAATGGTTCTAACAATCGTCATATTTCAGCCAATTTGCACAAAAATCTGATGCAAAGAAGATTATGCTGTCATGAATCACTATATATACTCGCGCATTCCTAATATTGAAGCAGTCAAAGGTCTAGACAATTTATACCCTGAAACACTTATTTCACCGAATCTTATTTCGCACAACATGATAGGCGGTAAGTCTGTCATCATCTTAGTGTCCAACGCAGCAATTTAAATCGTACATAAGTTCCAACATTGCTTATAAATAGCCTTGCCCTGTGAATCGAATCCGAGATTGAAGATTCGAATTCTGATCATCCAAGCACTCGGCTATCATGGCTTCAAACATAGAAATAGTTGTTAGACTCCTTAAAAATTTAAAAGTACATAACAAATAGCATTCACTTAGTAAAACAACAAAGTATAGAACCAAGGATGTTTACAAATTATTGTGGGAAGGACGCTGAAAATTGATGGATCGGTATAACTTTTTATTGTTTACTTCCTAGTCAAATTCTTAACCCAAATATATTTTATTTTTATTTAGATTATTTTCTTCATATGAAATTACAGAAAACGATGTATAGCTTTTAGTAAATAAACATATCTTCACGTTTCATCTCTGAGTAGGTATGCAGAAGAAGGGTGCTAAGTGTCATATTCTTTATATTTCCCTTTTAATTTATTATTATCGTCGTGTACCTACCCCAAAGTGCACATACACCAAAGGGTATACAAATCCTCTTTTGTCTCTAGTCCTTTTCATCTCCTCTCCCTTATTAAAGCAATTTTCTCACAGTTCCTAAGTGTCTCTTACTGACGTGCTTGGAATTAATAAATTTGTTTTATTTGACTCTGAAAGATATTTTCGTTTTTATATTTTATATATTTGGTTATTCATCATTAAAAGTATATTCAGAGATTTTATTACAATAAAATACCTACAATAAGCTTACCACCCATAATGTTGTACATCATGACAACTTCGGAGAAAAGTGGGTTGAAAGGAATTAATTATAGACCTCTGCCAATCATAGTATTGGGAAATTTCGTGAACATTTGTAAAAAAAAACAACTCATTGTTTGGCAGTAAATTCTCCATCATATTACTATCCAACAGATATACTGGTATATGATATAAATAAAATAAGTGCCTTCTCGTTATTTGATATCTCTGTTTGCTCACGTTTACAGGAAGCAATAAATAAATATTTTGATCAATAAACGTATATCCTTAGGCGATATTTTAGTATACCGGCAAGTATCCCTCGGTTTTACTGATGCTGATTTGGATGTATATGTCATTTAATTTTACTAATTCTCATTGTCAATAAATGATATGCGTGTATGGGAATGTATAATATTAAGTATATTATACATTCCCATACACGCATTCTTTATTTTTCTGCTGTTGCTTATTATTATACTGGTCCGTTTTCTGGCAGTTTGAAAGTTGAAAGAAAGAACGAAAGGAAAATCGTTCGAAATTATTTAGTCGGTGTTATTTTATAGATACAACGTATGTGATACATTAAGTATGTATACGTTTTGTGATGTTACTTGTGTTATGTTATATACATATGTTTATTCACAAAGATCGAACGCTAATTGAGCGAGAAAACAGCAATCAACGCGTTGTGGTCACTGCAAAACAACCACATCGCAAAATTCATGTCTTTGCTATCACATTTGACTACAATGCGCGCAACCAAATCGGCAACTTTCTAAATTTTTATACATATACGTGTAATTTTTATTTATTCCATTAATGTTAAATACGGATATGTGTCGCACGTAAAACCACATACACGCGCACGCACACGTATACCAAACGCTTGTTGTAATGATTGATGGATGTATGATTACACATTAATAAATCACTCCTACCTTTCTGTACTTTTATATTTTTTTATTTATTTTACTATTCATAATAATTATCAGTATACTTTGAGCAATTTTGTCAAATAGTTATAATTAATTAAAGATTTGTCTTATTCTTCTCTTTTTAAAAAGTATTAACGTAATTTTTTTCCTGTTTTAAAAAAATATAGTCTGGAACTTATTGCTTTATCTTAAGAATAATGTTAATCGCTGTACTTTGTTTTAACTTTGTGTTAAAAAAATATAAATTCGCACCGAACATCCCCTGGCGTCAAAAATTTGAATTTATATGAAAATAAAATTTTCTGAGTAAATTTCTATTTAATTAAACTTTTAAAATAAATAAATAAATAAAATAAGTCACGATAGCCAAGTTGGATGGTTGGGTGGTCGGAATTCCGTGTCAAGATACCTGAATTCAATCCCCAGGTGGCA